>CM053592.1:180674483-180681942 GCA_028646515.1 Pseudochirops corinnae
TCCTCCATTCTGCTGCTCTTCATACGCTCTAGGGTATGGCACAAGTGGTCATCTGCTTCCTCCTGACACACTACACTTCCACGCTCTCATCTCTGCTTTTGCACAGGCCATCCCCCTATTTTACTCCTGCCAGGAATTCTCTCCTTCCCAACCACTGCCTCTCAGGATCCCTAGTTTCCCTCAAAGCTTAGCTCAAGGGCCTTCTTCTCCATAAAGCCTTTCCCCATCCCCATTCCACACCCCCAGGAAGTGTTAAGTGTATCACTCCATCTAAAAACTGCTTGGTAATTTTTTTTGTATCTATTTCCAACATAATTATACTTGCATATTGTCTCCCCTGATGGAATGTAGGCTCCCTGAGGGCAGGAACTCTTTTTTTGTACACTGAGTCTGACACAGAGGCCGTGGCTCCTGGACTAAACGGTCCCGTGGTTCTGGTTATGGCTTCCTCCCTGTCCCGGCCCCCACCCCTGGAGGACTCTTACTGCAGCCGTCCTCATCGCTGTGGTCCCCGCAGTCATTGTCACCGTCACATTGCCACTGAGCTGGGATACAGGTGCACTCCCCCAAGGCACTCACTGCACAGGTGAAGTGGCTTCGACCACAGGCACATTCAGGACTGCTGGCCAGGCCTGGGGAGAGAGAGAGGAGAAGACAGTGAAAGGCAAAGAAAGAGCTCAGGGCATGCGTCTCCTGACCTCCCAAGTGAGCCTCCGATTTGGATCTGTGGTTTCTGGGGCAGAGGGAGGAGTGGGAGAGGCCTCCCCTCACCCATCAGGAAAGTCCCTGCTGACCTCAGTGCCCCCATTTGTCCAGTTACTCCTCTCTGGGGCTTCAGTCAGTATGTCTTTGAGCACTCATAGCCAAAGAAAAAGGGCTCAAGGGAGCTAAATATCCTCCTAATCCTTTTTCTGGTAAGTCCGGGGTGGACTTCTTGGGAAGGGGTTAGCAAGTGGACAGGTGGGGTTACGGTTGGCCACCCATTTCTGTTCCTAAAACTTTAGAGAGTTTTGATAGAGAAGAGTGAAAAGTGAGGGAACTTCCTGAAACACCCCGGAAAAGGATCATGATCAGGAATCACACCTAGGCTGGGATTCAGGCTTTAACCACCCTGGACCTCAGACGAGTCATTTCAGGGGCCAAGACTAGAGGATCCAAATCCCAGGGGGTGGGATGGGCAAAGTGTAGTGGAAAGGACTCTGCCTTAAAGGAGATTCCCGAAGAACTCTCCATTTCGTTGTAAACATCAGCTGTGGTTGTGATGATGAGAATGACTACAGATCCCGGATCCAGAACCTGGAGACTGCCTAGTACAAGCCTCTCACTTTTCCGGAGGGAAAGGAGGCTCAGGCAGGTTGGTCACAGAGGCAGGAAGCCAGGTTTTAGGGGGTCTGAGTTTGAATCTGCACCCTGCTATGTACCGACAAGTTCAGAGAACCTCTAAGGCCTCTGTTTCTTTTTCTATAAAATGGGGTTGGTATGATCCTAGTATTTAGACAGCCCCTAAAGTCCCTTACAGCTTTAAATCCATGATTCTACTAAGCATTGTCCCCTAGCGAGTCTCTCACTCTCCTGGGCCTCAGTTTCTTCCTCTGTAAAATGAGAGGGTTGGGTTAGATGCCCTTCCAAAGCGTTGTCAGGGGCGCGAGGGGACTCCACCCCCTCCTCTTGTGCCAGGATCTCCCCGTTCCTCGGCTCCCACCCTGTGGCCCCTCGTTCCTCCGCTCAGAACAGGGCACTGAGTTTCAAGGGTTCCCACGGCCCGACCCAAAGGAGGCAGCCTGGAAGTCAGGTACCTGCGGGAGCAAGGGCGGCCTGGGGGAGGGGCCTGGAGCCACTTCCAATCCCCAGGCTGGGGGCTGAGGAGGGGAGGGCCTGGGGGAGGCGGCCCCTCCCCCCTGCAGCCCCAGCCAGACCCCGCTGGGCCAGGCTATTGAGCCGGGAGCGATTCCCCCCGGCCAAGTCTCATGACCAGCTGCAGTGCCCCTTCCCCAGCGTGCCCAGCAGGATGCCCTGTGATGGCGTGTGAACGGCTCTGTGCCCCCGCTCCTGCCTGGGCGGGAACAAAGGGCCCTGCCAGGGTCACTCGCCCCCCCATTCATCTGGTCCCGGTCCCGCCGCTCGGCCGGCTGGCCCCCGCGCAGCCCAGGAGCAAGTGTGGGACTGTGAGCGCAGGGGAGAGTTGGGGAGGGGCGCGTGGGTTCCCCTCCCCGCCGCAGCCCGGCCTGGGAACTGGGGGGGGCGGGCGGGGGCGTGGCCACTCCTGCCCCCCCCCTTCCTTCCCCACTCTCGGCCCTCGCCTCAGGTCTCCAACCAAACAGGAGCGCACGCTCCTCACCCCCTGTCCCAAGCTCTCGCTGCTGCTCCCGGCAGGATCCCAGCACACAGCAGACGGCCTCCTCTTCTATCTCTGTAAAATAGTTAAATAGCTGACGAGTCGACGGGGCCTACCGGGCCACAGTGACACATGGCACCGTGACCCCCACCCCAGCCAGTGGCCACAGCCTCAGAGGCAGCAGGCAGAGAGCAAGCCGGTGCTGACACCCTCCCGGGTGACCTGCAGCAAGTCCTGCAAAGGTCTCCCCTCCCTTCAAAGGACCCAGTGCAATCCCTGGCCGGGCCTGGGTATCAGGCGGCCGAAGACTCTCAGACCCTGCCCATCTCCTGCTCCACCAAGGATCAAGTCCCCAGGAGGAAGACGTTGGTAGCTTTTCACTTTCCAAGCCTTTCCTCTGGATGAGGCTCAGGGCGATGCTCTCTTCAGAACTCTCACACCCTGCTCCAAGGGCTCTGCGCTGGGGCTCTCCCCTTTGCCTTCATCACTCTCTATCTACTTTGTCTCCCATGGATCACACTGCAGTCCCCCCTCCCTCAAGAATGGGGGCTCCTTGAAGAATGAGGTTCTTCGGTTTTTAGGTTTTGTATTTTCAGAACCCAGGAAGCACGGACATGGTGGAGGGAACAAGCTGGCTTTGCAATCCAGCAGACCTGAGTTCAAGACCTGCCTCTTCACACAGACTGGCTCTGTGCTCCTGGCAAGTCACTGAACCTCTCAGAGTCCCAGGCAACTCTCAAAGGCTTCGTTCTTCAGTCTGTCTGACTCTTTGGGATTCTGTAGACCATTACTGTCCATAAGGGTTTTCTTGGTAAAGATATTGCAGTGGATTATGGTTTCCTTTTCTGGAGGATTGAGGCAGAAGTTAAGTGACTTGTCCAGGGTCAGACAGCTAGTGTCTGAGGCAAGCTTTGAACTAAGGTCTTCCTAACCCCAGACCCATTGAGTCACCTAGTTGCTGTCTCAAAGACTATAGATCATAGATTGCAGAAGAGCTCTTGCTATGAATTGGTGGAAGGCCTTCCATGCCAAGAATACCCTACACTGATAAAATCACAGGACCAAAAATTCTGCCATGCACATAGTAGGCACTTACATGCTTATTGAACAGCCTGTCCTTTAGGCGGAATGAGCCTAAGCATGAAGGAAGTATTAGGGTGGTTTGGAGGGGAACACAAGACACCATGGTGGGGGAGGCAGGGTTAGGGCTGAGGGGTCATAGTGGCCTACATGTAGACCTCAGTGGTCATGTAGTCCAACTCCCTCACTTTTCAGATTAGGAAACTGAGGCCCAGAGAGGAGCAGTGGCTTACATACACCTAGCAAGTGACAGAGGCAGGATTTGAATCCACAGTTATTTTATAGAAACAGAAGCAGGGGCACCTGGGTGTTGCTGCAATGGATAGAGCACCATAGTGCATAGAGCTCTGAGCCTGGAGTCAAGAAGACCTGAGTTCAAATACAGCCTCAGACACTTATTAGCTGATCCTGGACAAGTCACTTAACTCCATTTCCTCATCTGTAAATTAAGCAAGAGAAGGAAATGACAAATCACTCCAGTATCTTTGCCAAGAAAACCCCAAAACAAAGTCAGAGAGTCTGAAACAACTGAATAAAGCTGAAATAACAAAGACCAGGACTGGGAAAGCATAGAGGGGGTTAATGCAACACACTAACACCTGGGAAAAGGATGAGCGATGGGCAAAGGGCAGCCTTCAGCAGTGTCGGCTGAGCCCATCCCCACCCCTGGGGGTGCATATTCACGGAGATGAATAACGGACAATGAACCTCAAGGGACTCTATCTGATAGTCAGAGGCGACTTCCTGCCCAAGAGTATTATTGGGAATTCAGAGGCAGGCCTGACCTTCCACAGCCAGGCCTGGGGAGGGTCACACATTCACAGTAAAAGGCGATGGGGCACACACACAAAGGCAGGGTCTCCATGACAACTTCCGTTTCATCTCTGGGGGTCCCCAACTGCGCAGTCTAAATCTCATTTCTCACTAGCGCTTTGGCTGAGCTGATAAAAGGAGAGTTCAAACCCTTTAACTTAAAGAGAAGCAATATGGTACAGGCCAGAGGGGCCAGCCTTGGAGTCAGGAAGCACCGGGGGTTCTAGTCCTCCCTCTGACACGTTCGTACCAAGCTGTGACGACCAGAAAGGCTCTAAGACTTCACGGACTGGTCGCTACCTGCATTGGTGGAAGGAGTCTCCACACTGGATATTTGAAGAAATCACAGACCAAAAGAAAATGACGTTCCTCAGAGGAATGAAAAGCAGTGGAGTGAAACAGGAGTGTGGGTGACTGTCTGAATTTTTGAAATTCAAGTTAAGTTACTCAGATACACTTCTATCTCAGTAACCTTCCCTGGATAGAAAGCCGAGACCCCTCAGTTCATAAAATAGCTTTCTATTTTGCCATCCTGATGAGACACTATACATAAAACTGTAAAGTGCTTTATAAATGTCAGCTGTCGTTATTATCATGTCATCTAACCAGGGAAAAGTTGGATTTTTTGCATTGTATCCACAGAAACTTCCCGACAAGGGAAATGTCCTGCTCTTGGATTCATCGATTCCTTAACAGTCCCTCAATGTTTTCTTCCAGAGAAGAAGTAAAAGTTTCCCCCAGTTTTCAGCTTCTAGAAAATAGTAAAGATAAGGCAATGCAAACCCCAAAGCATTTATTGAGTGTCTACTTTGGCAAAGGCTGAGGCTGGTGTCTCTTCATGCCAGTGCTTTAGGTATTGGTCTAAGAAAATCTAGGCCATCTGTCCCAAGCGCTCTCCAATTCCACACTTCCAAATCACCCTTCCCCCAGGCTCTGCTCCTTTGCTCCCATGTCAGAGCACAAGGAGGCTCTTCCAGCCAATGCCAAGAGCTCTACTCGTGCCCTGATCCCATCTCCTCCTCTCTCTTCCAGCAATTCAATCCTCTGGTCATCTTATTTTCTCTTATTTTCAACCTTTCTTATCCAGTGACCCCTTATCTGCTGCCTTCCAACGTGCCTAGATGTCTCTTATTCTTAAACCCCCCCCCAAAAAAAACCCTTCACTTGAGGCTACCATCCCCTCAAATGACTGTTCCATATCTCTTCCATTTCAGAGTCAAATTCCTTAAAAAAATCTGTCTACATCCTACCTTTTCACCCCCCTTCTCTTCTGCCCAGCAATCTGGCTTTCATTCCCACCATTTCATCAATGATCTGTTTATAGTTCAATCCAATGGCCTTTTTTAAAAAAAGCTTCCACTGACCTCTCTGTAGCATGTGACACTGATGAGTGCCCACTCTTCCTTCACTGGGTTCTCTTATTAACTAAACTTTGGTCTCCTTTGCAGGATCATCATCTGTGTCCCACCCTCTATTTGTGGGTGTGTCCTAGGCTCAGTCCTGGGCCTTAGCTCCTTGGTGATCCTAATAGCTCCCATCGACCATCTTTACACAGATAACTCCCAAACTTGCAGAATCCAGTTCTCATGTCTTTCCTGTGTTCCAGGCATACATCTCTATCAGCCTTTTGGATATCTGTCCACTTGGATGTCCCATAAGCATCTCAAACTCAACATGTCAGGAGAACCCATTATGTTTCCCCTAAACCCGCCTTTATGGCCAGGGCAGCCAGGTGGCGCCATAGTGCACAGAGCACTGGGACTGGAGTCAGAAAGACTCATCTTCACCAGTTCAAATCCACGTCTGGAGTCTCGGAGTCAGTTCTGGGATCATGTTTTAGGAAGGTGACCAGGATGGCCAAGGGCTGGAATTCATGTAAGGTTCAGTTGAAGGACCTGGAGATCAGAAGATTTAATCGGTCCATGATAAGTGTATTCAAGTATTTCAAGGGCTACCATGTGGAACAGAGAGCTTTTGTTCCACATGGCCCTCGAGGGCAGAACCAGGAGGAATGGAGGACATTGCAGAGAGGATGTTTCAATCTGATGTAAGGAAAAATGTCCTAACAGAGCTAATGGGAAGTAGAATGGACAGCTTCAGGAGGAAGCCGTTCTTTCTCCCTCAGCCAAAGTCTTCTGAGGACAGGTGTGGTTCAGTGAAAAGAGAACAGCATTTGGAGTCCAGGGGCTGGGGTTGGAATCCCAACTCTGTAACTTACTCCGAGTGTGACCTTGGATAAGTCACTTATCCTTTTTGAGCCTCAGGTTCCTCATCTGTAAAATGGGGGGGAGGGGCCTGGATGAGATAGATCCTTTGGTCCCTCCCTCCCAGCTCTGACATCCCTCATGGGGGTAAAGGGAAGGGTCAAGCTTCCTAACAATAAGATGGCCCAGACCTACCCCCAGAAGCCAGGAGATCAGCAGCTCCTATTATTCCCTGACATGCAAATACAAGTGCTACTGCATAGCTTTAGGACAAGCATCAGCCAAAGAGCATGTCTAAGAAAGTTCCCAAAGAGCTTTTCCAAATGGAACTTGAGATAAGCTCAGGAGTGCTTTGTGAGGGAAAGGTGGTCAGAAGCCCCTCTGGTACGGAAGGATTATAGGCTTAGAGCTAAACAGGACCTTAGAGGCCATCTGGTCAACCCACCCTCATCTGACAGATGGGGAAACTGAGGCTAGACAGGTTAATTGAATTGTCCAAATTTATATGGGCAGAAGTGGCAGAGATGGGCTTTGAATCCAGGGTTCAAAAAACCCATTGTTTTTTCCACTGTACCTCACTGCCTTGTTTAATCGGATGGCCCCAGGCTACACTTAAGTCAACCATGAGACTCCAAATACTTTCATGATCCTTGACTTTTTTTGAGGTGGGTATTCTCTTCACCCCCACTATGACTTGAATAACCAACAGAATGTAAGTTTCTTAAGGGCATGGATAGTTTCATCGTTGTCTTTGTATTTGCCTGTGTCTGGCACATAGTGGGCACTTTTTAAAAAATGGATTTGTTTATTTACTTTTAGTTTACAAGATTCAGTTCCAGAATTCCTTGAGTTTCAAATTTTCCCCCCTCCCTCCACCCTCCCACCCATGGCGGTGTGCAATCAGGTATAGGATCTGCAAATACTTTCATATTGGACATTAGTCTGGTTGTAAAGAAGGGTTGTAACCGATGGAGTGAACAATGGGAAAGAGGAAACAAATCCAAACGTGGAAAAGAACCAGAGCAGG
>CM053592.1:180682442-180764151 GCA_028646515.1 Pseudochirops corinnae
TCAGACTCGTGATTTTTTTTTAAATCTCTGTGGGGCTCTGCTTCCAGAAGGGAAAGCTCTGTCCCAAATCACTGGGGTCCTCCCGGCTGCCGTAGCTCTCAGGAAGGTGCTGGGACCCTTCCTACTTACTTCCGGCTCACTGGATAATGAAGACTCCAAGACCGAGGCCGCTCAATGCGAGAGCACTGGCCTCAGAACAATTGCTTAGTCCCCCTGCTGTCTGCAGGTCGCGGGCAGGAAGCTGCAACGTGGAGGCGGGTGCAAAACCTCTGCCTTTTGCTTTTCCACTCTGGAGGCCTTTCGGCTGGACTGCTCCTCCCTCCCAACTTTGCAAGCTCCACTGACCTAGTTCTGAACACTACTCGCAGCTGCTGCTAATCCCTTCACAGCTCTTCTAGTCCAGCCGCCCCAGGGGCTCAACAGCGGCTTCAGGCCAGGCTGCTTTCGCAGTACTGATATGGTTCCTCGTAGCCGAGCTGACTTTAGTGGGGAGTATCTTTGTGTGCGTTTTGGAGTTCTAGGATTGGTTTAGAGTCCTATTCCATGGGCATTTTGGGGTGGCTATGTGAGAGCTGCGATATGTTGCTGCTGCTACGCCGCCATCTTGGCTCCACCCCCCCCCCCACATATAATCTTAAATTTTATTTTTTCATTGATTTTTTCAGATCACCCCAATTTCTCAGTATTACCGTTTCTCCTCCCCATCAAACTATCCTTTACAACAAAAACAAAAGGCTAGTTGAGAAAAAAAAAAGCCAATATAGCAACTGAGTTTAACAGTATATGCAATGTTCCACACCCATAGTCCTCTACCTCTGAAAAGAAGGGAAGAAATACACACCTTCTTGGAACGAAGGCTGATCATTATAATGACACAGTGTTCACTTTTTGTTTCCACTTACATTGCTGTAATCATCGCATATATCTTTTTTTTTCCAGAGCTACTTCACTTTGAATCAGTTCATATAAATGCTCTTCCCATACTTCTCTGAATTCATTTAATCAACAAGTATCATGACTGTATGCCATGCAATGGACTTAACAATGAGAAAAAAAAGACAAAAGTGAAATAATCCCTGCCCTCAAGGAGTTTAGAGGGAGAAAAACATGCTCAGGAACACAACATATATTTCTATCTATTCCTATCTGTCTACGTCTCTGGTTTGGGGAGGAAGGGAAGGAACACACATGTCACATGTGCCAGGAGGAAGGATTTGGGAAAGGCTGTGTGGAAGGTCATACTGGAGATGAGTCTGGAAGGAAACTGGGGATTCCAAGAGGTGAGGAGGGAAGGCATGATGGGCAGGGGGGCCAGCCACTGCAAGGTGTGCTGAATGTTAAGAGTGCAGGAGTGTCAGATGGGATAAAGCTGGGAAAGCAAGTTGGGGTCAGGTGGCAAAAAGCTTTCTGTTACAGATGAAGTTTATTTTTAATCCTTAAGGTGATGGAGAGCCACCAGAATTTATTTAGTAGGGGACTGACATGGTCAGATCTGCTCTTCAGGAAAATCTCGTTGGCAGCTTTTGGTGGATGGCTATTGTTGGTAGATGGATTCCAGTGGGGGAAGACTTGAGGCTGGGAGACCAATCAGAAGGCTATCCTAACAGTCGAAGTGAGAGGTGATAAGGACCTGAACTGCAGTGGCATTTGGTTGTGTAACTGGAGAAAGGGGAGAGACGGGAAGATTCTTCACAGTCACCATTTCTTACAGCACATTAACATTCAATTACATGAATGTACCATGACTTTATTTGGCAAGTGACAGGCATCTACTCTGTTTCTCAATTTTTGCTCACAAAAGGTGCTGCTAAGGATATTTTGGCAATTGCCATTTTAAATAACCAGGCTTAAAAAATAGACCTAGGATAAAAATTGAGAAGAAGCATTATCCACCTGGCCATCAAACATGTGCCTCAGCTTATGATTAAATCCATAAAGCTTGTGTGACCTAGGACTGGCATGATGTTTATCCCCCATATTTCTAGGCAAGAGGAAAACGAAACTATTCTAAGAAGACAGTTAACTATTTTGTACTTAAAGTGTCCAAAAGAGTTACCCATCTCTCCAGTTGTGGTTCAAGGTATGGCCACAGAAAACCTCTGTCGGAGTCACAGCCTGTTAAATTATAGCTTTAAGTAGTGGTGATGGCATATCAGAGGCTTGCTCTCTTACCCTGCATAGCTAAACCAGCAGGTCAGGCCAGTGCTGCCTCAGTTTCTCCAGGACCCTACTCCTTACTGCTCAGCAACCAAGTATCACTAGTTCAGGCCTGAAAAGGCACAAGCAACATTAGTTCTAAGATATGCTATGAGGCTGACTTCTGGCTCCAAAGGGAGAAGGGAACTTTGGTATGGCAGGTGGTGAATGCTGGTGAATGTACTGGAACGCCCAAAAGTACTAAAATTAGAAAAGAAAAAAAACTGCCTGACTTGGGGATTAGTTTAGTGTGGATTTTCTTTTAAATGGAAGCCAAAACACCTATTACATCACCCTGGCCAGCCTGCTTTTAATGGTCTGCAGACTTCAATGAAGCAAGTATCTTCTGAAGCTTTGAAGGGAGATAAAAAGGGGGTGTTTCAAGCCCTTAAAACAATTGACCTCTCCAGGATTTCTCACAACCATGTGTGTATTTTTCCCCTTGACTGAGAGTAAAAGCAAAGGGAAGCCAACGGTAATTGGAGCTGGAAATGAGACCAAGGTTCATGGCTGCAATCCTGTCAGAGTGGGAAGTGAGACTCCCCTCAGCCTCTCATGGGTCTTTCAGCACCTGACCCACCCCAGTCACTTGAGTGGCCACCAAAAGGCTCCTAGGACACAGATCTGAAAGGGACTGTGGCAATCGTAGTGAGTCTACCCCCCTACAGATGACAGGTGAGGAGACTGAGGCCCAGATTGCTTAGCAGACTTGCCAAAGGGACGGAGGCAGAGCCAGGGGTCAGATTCAGGCCTTAAATTCAGCCTGGAGCTCTTTTCACTTTACTTAGTTCTCAGATCAAACTAGACAATAAAAATATGGAAATCTTTTCTGGGAAAAGTTAGACTAGTTATCATGTTTTATCTTTTTTGTGTCCTTGGCAAGGCAATTTCCTTGAGAAACTTTCTCAGGGGAATTTTCTGCCAGAATAACTAGCTCAAAGGAAGCAATATTTCAACCAAATCAGTCACAGAAAACCATTTGAAACTAATCCAAAGGGAAGCCTGTCACCTTTTTCTATAAGATGCTGGAAGACTCCACAATGTGGTGGCAGATTCATTCTCTTGCCCAGGTTCTCCACGGCCTTCCCCAGGGTAGATTCAAACACTGATTTTGCCAGTTTTTCCTCAGAGGTATGATCAAACTATCTATCGATCTATCTAGGCCTAGACCAAGGAGTTTCCTGTTACAGAAAGCCCTCACTGCCGAGTCCAGGGTTCAGGCCTTGCCCAGTAAGAAAGGAGGGTGAGGAGGCCTGGGCCCATAGCAGTGAATTTCTACAACGTTAACACCAGTAGTGGATGAAGTGAGTGTCTCACTCTTCCTACAGAAAGCCGTTCGTGGGTGGGGATAGGAAAGGAGGACTCTGTCTCAACTTGACTGCTTGTCATTTTTTGTTTGTCTGCCCCATGAGAACTTTTCAAGGAGTTAGTCGATTGACTAAATGTGTTAGATGGCTGAGGGGCACCAAGCCAACACAGTCATAATTCATGTTTATGTAGTCTTTTGTCATTTATAAAGTGCTTTCTGAACGAGCGTCGTGTGAGGCAGGTTGTGCTTCATTTGATCCCCATTTATGGATGAAGAAATGGGAGATGAAAGAAGAGTCATGACAAAAGATCATCGGCTCCAGCTATGTAAGGGAAGGGCCTTCAGAGGTCACCACGGCCCCCATTGCACCAATGAGGAAATGGAGGCCCAGGCCGCTTAAGTGACTTGCCCAAGGTTTCAAAGCAGTAAACAGCAGAGTGGGGCTTCCCACACATCCTGAGAGTGACCCCAGTTGGGTTCAGAATTCTTCCCCTGCACCATGCTGCCTGCAGAGGGGCACATGGCACAGGAAGGGCTGGAGCAGGGCCTTGGCCCTGACCCTGAGGTGCCAAGGTCAGTGCTGTAACTGGACATGGCTTTTCTGAGCCCCCTAACACGTCTTACTCTTGCCCACATCTGTGCCTTTGCTGATACTATTTCCTATTCTAGGAACAGTCTCCCTTTCCCTCGTCAGCTGTTGAATTCCTAGCTGCTTTTTTTTTAAAGCCCAAGCCTTCCCCAAGTCCTGTGACTTGAGATGACCTTCCCCTCTGGACTTCACACACCCCAGTGTCCCACACTCCTCCAAAGCACCTGTTGCACATCACGAGAGATTCAACTTCTCTCTTTGGGTATACTTCATTCTCTTACTAGACTGAAGATTCCATGAAGTCAGGGACCCCATCATCTAAATCTGGCACCTTGCTTACCCCAGTTCTTCATTGCTCTACCCTCAATGGGGCTGAAGGGAGATGCTATGGGCTTGGTGAGCCAAGAGGACAATCTTAGCATGTTTGCCAGAAGAGCAGAAGAGATGGAAGGGGTCTCAGAGGCCAACCTTTCTGACCTGTGACCCAACAGGAACCCCTCCTTCACCGCCTACCTCCCAGGACAGTCTGATCAACCTGTGGATAGCGCTAAATGCTGGGATTTGTCACCTCCCACCAGGCTTACATCCCATCCCAGCCATTCTGCCCAAACAAGCCTCAGCCTCCTTCCACATGACAGAGCTTCAAACACTTACAGATGGGTACCCCATCACTTCTCCACAATCTCTTTTCCAGGATAAACATCAGAGAAAGCTTTAAAACAGCTCCTATTCCTTGACCACCAGCAGGGCTGTAGCAAGCCTCACTCTACTTCCATGTAGCCCCAGTTCCTTCCACCAATATCAGATGGTTTCTGAAGTCCCTTCCAGTTCTCCTTCTGGTCCTGCAATCAGTGTGTGGCATAGTCTCTAGGCCCTCCCAACCTGCCTGGAGGCCTAGGTGACTGGGAGGATTGTTGGGCCCTTCACAGCAGTAGGAAGATGGGAAAAAGGGGAGTTTGGAGAGAAAGATGAGGTCAGCTTGGGAGCTCTTACATCCTCTCTCTAAAAAAAGGGCCCAGAGCAGACAGCTCAACATTTCCCATCCAGCTGCTTTATCATGTCTCCAGAAACTCCTCTTCCTGCAAGATCAGATCACCTTGGGAACCCATAGCTCTTCAGTACCCGTTCCTGAGGTCCTCCTGTCTCTTGGACTGGAGAAGTCCTTCCCAGATCCAGATTTAGGGAGGGATCCTTTCCCACTGGGGTCCAGGCCTTCACTGTGCCCCCACACGGGGATCCCCCTCCCACCCTTTCAGCTTATTTTCACATCTTGTCTTCCCTGGTATCTTGTGAGCTCCTTGAAAGTAGGATTGTCTTTTGTCCTTTGTATCCCAAGAGCTTAATTCAGTGTCTGGTGCACAGGAGGTGATTAATAAATGCTTCCCGACTTGACCGACATGTTGAATTCGTGATACCTAGCAGCACTTCTTAAATTCTGGGTCATGAACCTAGAGTTTAAGAAGCACTGAAGGGGACATGAGTGGACAAGGTTTAGGAAGCCCTGATCTAGAGGGCGGGGCGGGGCATCGCATTCAAGATTTCTGCTAGGCAGCTGGAGACACAAGCCTGGAGGCCAGGGGCTAGATAAGGAGATCTAAAAATAATCAGCAGAGAGAGAAGAACTGAATCCATCAGAGTTGGAATGGTATTACAGAGGAAGAAGAGGGCCCAGAACAACCTCCTCAAAGCCCTTCAGCTGGCAAAATCCTGTCTAAACTGTGGTGCTGAGCACCACACACAATTCTGCATGAATGGCCTTTGGGAGGCTCGGGGGGAGGTCATGGGACTCCTTTCCTCAGCGGTCCTGGACAGCATGCTTCCCTTAACACTCACTGAGAGCATGTCAGCTTTTGGGGGTTGCCATGATGCACTGAGCCCCCACCCCTCCAAAACCCCAGTTTCTTGTTCATAAGAATGGGCTGCTAGTTTCCCTTTCTCCAACTTGTATTTGGGAAGGTGATTTTCTGAACCCAAATGCTGAATTTTATGTTGACCCCTGTTGGATTTCATCTTGGGAGGTTGAGCTCAATGCTTGAGCTAGCCAAGGTGTTTTTGGATCACGCTTTGTTCAGTCCAATCGGGCCCAGGAAGGATTTGGTCAGACTGAGAACACAGACTGCTTGTTTTTTACTTCACTCGCTTGGCTCTGGCTTTTCAGAAGTATGTAAATCACATTTTATTTTCAAATATCCATAAGTGAAAGGCTGAGCCTGACAACTGTATGCCTTATTTAAATAAATCATTCAGGTCAGATGCTTTTCTGGGAAAAAAGAAAAAAGTTCTTAACCCCTGGGGAGAATGAGAGTCCCTAATTAAAGGGCTCTTTAGATAAAAGAATAAAGAGCTTACAAGTTATAACTTATAAGTAGCTTCTCTGTTCATTGAATTTTTAATTCATGCTCAGGCCCTAATAAAGCAACATTTTAATCAATCTTTTTCACAGTTTAAAGTGAGTTCATTTGAAGAGCAACAATATGGATTGGTCAGCAAAGAATATTTTCTCTTGGTAAGAAGCCTCACCATTGGCCACAATGGCCACACCATTGAGTGGCTGCTTCTAGACTCTAGCATTGATTAACATTTATCTATGCCTGAGTACTCCAGCCCCCCACACACACACTGAAAGGAAGATGTGCTCCTCAATTTAACAAGGAAACTTATTTAAGGGCAACTGAACTCCATGGATTTCAATACTAAATTGGGAACGGATCAAAATGTGAATCCTGGGTGACTTTACTCCTCATATGTACAATAAGGGGGTTCTTTGTTACAACAGGTTATCCTGATGCCTTTTGCTTTTGTATGGTATCTGACATGTGTATTGTGTATGTCACACTTTGAGGTCTGCAAATTGCTTTATATTTATTATCTCATTTGCTCCTTTGGGGCTCTTATTATTCCCATTTTACAGATGAAGAAACCAAGAGGAGTTCAAGTGTCTTGCCCAGGATCACCCAAATCATAAGTGTCTCTAGTAGGATTTGAACTCAAGTCCTTCTGCCTCTAAGTCCAGGACTCCACCTCTTACTTCATCTCCTCTTCTCCACCAAAGGCAATCTTTCCTCATGACCAAGGAAAACAATTTTCTGTAAAACAGTCTTTTAGGCAAACATATGTTTAGGATTCAAACAACATAAGCAGCCCTTTGGAGCTGTGCTCTCTGCAGTAGAGTCTGAGTGCAGTAGTCTGAGCTTGAGAAAGGACCTCAGTGTCTGGTACCTTAGCTCACCAGACCATCTTCAGAATCTTCCTAAAACAATTGAAATGGAAGCAATTCAGTTTCCTCGGTGCTGGGATATCGTCCAGGTTTCATAGCTATACAACAATGAGGTCAGTACAACAGTTCTGTAGACCTTAAGTTCAGTAGGCAGCCTAATATATCTTCTCTCCCACACCTTCCTTTGGAGTCTCCTAAACACTGAGCTGGCTCTAACAATGTATACATCCCTGGAAAATACACTACCAAGGTAAGTGAACTTATCCACATCATTCAAAATTTCTCCATTTGCTGTTACTGATAGTTTCTTGTATAGCTGGTATGGTGCCAACTTATGGAGAACCTCTGTTTTCCTGGTATTAAACGTCAGGCCAAAATTAGCAAAAATGGCAGAGAATCCATCCATACTCTGTTACATCCCAGCCTCAGAGACTGCACTGAGTGCACATCATCTGTGAGCAAAAAGTCACACACCAATTCATCTTCCACCTTAGTCTTGGTTTGAAGCCTTTTCAAGTTAAGTAATTTACCATTAGTGTGGCAGCTGACCATGATACCATGTTTGTCCTCACTGAAGGCATTGGACAACATCACTGAAAACATCATGCTAAAAAGCACGGGAGCAAGCACAGCCCTGCTTCACTCCATCAGTGACTGGGAAAGCTCGAGAACATCATCCTTATCCAGAATCTATGCAAGCATGACATCGTGGAACTGGCATACAATGCTGATGAACTTCTCCAGGCAACCACATTTTGCCAAAATCTTCCATGAGTCCTCACGACCGACAGTCAGATCTACAAACACCATATACAGACCTCTGTTCTGCTCCTGGAATTTCTCCTGGAGTGTTGGGCAGCAAACACCATGTTGACCATTCATCACCCCTTTCTGATGCCACACTGGCTCTTGGACAGAAGATCATTTTCCAGGTGAAAGATCAGCCTATAAGACTTATCTACACACAAATTGAGGCCATCCTCAATGAGGGTACTAGCAGGGGAAAAGCAAGTTTTCAAAAACAACAGTCTATAACAAATCAGATCTTTACCATTTCTCAAGTGACTTAAAGATGCAAAGAATGTAAGATCCCACTGTGTTTACAATTTACTGATTGTGAAAAACTTTTGATTCAGTAAAGCAAAATGCTATTCTTCTAAGAAGGCATCATGCATACATTAAAATCTTTGAAGATCTTGTGAAAGATATATCAGAAAAAACTCATTCAGTGGTCCTCTGATCATAAACATTAGATGAGGCATAAAGTAGGGAAACCTATGTTCATCCAAGGTGTTTGCCAACGTGATGGCAGAGGTCCACAGCAGAATCTAAGCTGAAGAGGGAATCTTTGTGGATGGTGAGGTCCTTCAGGTGCTCCTGCCGTGGATGACATCAGATTGGTTTTATCAAGCCCCAGAACTTTGCAGAGCTTGCTTAGAGATGTATAACTACTCAAAAGAGCTTGGACTTACTATCCACACAGGGAAGACCAAGTGGATGAAGAAGACCTATTGCCCAGATTATGACATGCAGTTGAACAGATACCCTATACAGCTTGTCCATCAGTAAAGAGGTCTAAGACCAGCAATATAGGTGGAGCCTAGTATTAAACAGAAAGAGAGAGGGCTGGATTACCTTTAGAAAAATGCTTCTTTAATGATCCTAAACTTCTCCTAGAAACAAAGGCTCAGCTTTAAAATACTAATATTTTACTGGTACTGTTGTATGGCTGTGAAATTTGGAATACCATATGTATTCCATGAGTATTACACAGACAGCAATAAGAAGGTGTGTGGTGGGTGTAAGCAGAAGGCAACATGTGACCAATGAAGAACTTTGGAGAAGAAGTTAAAAAAAAACTATCATGAAGGAAGCGTGTGATAGGAAGAGAAGATAAGCTGATCATGGTGAGGGCAGACAGCCCAGTATCCACTGATAGCCTTTCCTCTTTCAGGAGAAATCCAAGAGGCCTTCCAGCATGCTGAGTGAACTCTTCTCTCTTCCCATGGCAAATTTTTGGGAGGGCATGGAGAAGATCAGCACAGGGCAGGCAAGTCTGGATCACTGGGAACATCCCAATTAATGAAAGCAGAGTTCCCTTTGAGTACTTGAATACTGAGCCACATGCCTGGAGGAAAGTGTTTTCATTCACATTTCTCTCACTATTAGTGACTCAAAGTGTACACTCAATGTGGTCATTTATGGTTTACAAATAATTTTGAAAAATCTGCCTTTGGCCACTTGTTTATTAGCAAATGGCATTAGGCAATTTCTGAGGTTCCTGTCAGCTCTAGCTCCCATGACCCTACATCAAGGCTCTGGATGGCCCTTAATTTTTTCTTTGCTCTTTCTACAACATGCAGGGCCTTCCCCAGAATAGGTGCTAGACAAGAAGGGTCAGGTGAAAAAATGTGCCAGAAATACCTACCACGTACCTAACACTGCATGGGAGGAAGGCGCTTAGCCCTGACGGAGGAAGTGTAGACTTGTATCATTCCCCTCTGCTATTAATGGTGATGCCAACATTTATCCTATCCATCTTATTCCAACTTCAGTGGGGATTAAATACAAAAGTCTGCTAAAGATGAGAGTCAAGGAAGCTATTAAGGAGAAACAGAAGGGATAGTTAGCGCCAGAGGAAATGACAACAAGGAAGACTTAGCAGAAATCTGGGGACACGTGTAAGAACTCATGCAGAGCAAAGTAAGCAGAAGCAGGAGAAGGATTTATCTGATAAATGCAACAACGTAAAGGAAAACAACGCCGAAAGCTTTGCGGACTCTGATCAATACAGTTACCAGTCATGAATTCAGAGGAGCGGATGATTTAGCGCATCTCCTGATGACTGAAAAAGAGGCGGTGCACTGCAGGTACAGAATGAGGCATACATCTTCAGACACAGGCTATAGGATGATTTTGCTTAGCCATAACCATTTGTCATAAGAGAGGCTTGGGGGGGAGGGAGCCATCCGGAGGTTACGATAATGTTAGAAAAGAGCATCAAAAATAAGACAAAATAAGAAGTAGAACCCTCTGATGTTTTGCCCTTGAGGACCTCTTGTCGAGATGGGGCTAGGGATATACCTACACAGACTGCCCACGGGCCATGGACTTAGGCTCACGTATGTGGGAGGTACTTCAGGTCAACGCATCCCACGTGATTCAAGCCCCCACGGTGAAACTAGATTCTTAGTTGTTATCATGCTAACAGAAACAGGTGAGTAACAGCATAGATTCAGCAAAAGCTCTTAATTAGGACAAAGAAGATTAAAAACCGTCCAATATTCTCAGCAACACTTCTCTAATGAGTGTTCTCAGCAGTCTGTAGCTGAGGCTTTCTGATCTACAAGACGGAGAAGAGAACAAAGGCTGTCTGACAGCCTCGAGGCCCTGTCCCTTTGGCTGTCATTTGTCCCTGGGTCTCTGCTGCAGCATCTGCAGCTTCAACACGTCCAGGAAGGCCTCGATATTGCAGGCTGGTTCCATGACTCTGGACCTTTTGCCATGTCCCCTGTCTAATACATCTGTCAGACTTCTCTTACTCATCTCTCCATCACGACAGTATCTTTTTGCTGTCAGAAGAGCATCCATCCCATGAGGACTTTAAATACTGATGACTCTCAGAGGCCTGACTCTCGGGGTTTGGACCTGCTAGCTCCCAGTGTGATGTGTAACACAAAAGAAACATTAACTTCTTCCTCTTCTGTTTGTCTCATGTTACACATGAAGCTGGGGAATGACACTCACATTTTTTTTGTTTTTTTCATTGAAATCCATAGCCCCTGGGGCTCCAAACAGTTTAACTGGCAGGACTGCTAGGGGACAAGGGAAAGAGAGACAGAGATGGGGGTGGCTCTTGAACAGCGGAACCCCAGGCTGGAGCATCTAGGAGGTTGAGTCGGGTGCTTCTAGGAAGCCGAGTCGGAGGCCTCAGAGCTATCTTTGATGTCGGTGCTCTCTGTGGTCTCACTGACCTCACTGAGATCCTTGCTGTCACCGCCGCTGCTGTCCTCAGCTAGGCGGCCTAGGCCCTTCTCGTCACGGCAGCAGTCCCCTGCATGATTGGCTTTGGGATCCATCTTGTTCTCCAGGGAGGCCAGCAGCAGGTGTCTGCCTCTCTCCTTCACTTCCAGTTGCTTCCTCAGCTCTTCGGCCATCTGGGTCAGATCCCGCTTCATAGCATAGGCGTCCTCCCCATCAGCATAGTATTTGGGTTCCACCTCACTAATCTGAAAGTTGAGTGTGTTGGAATACAGATGCAGAGCTGCTCGATTACTTTTCCTGACATGCAGGGAGACGTATTTTGCATTGAAGTTTTCGATCATGGCCCTTGAGGCCTGGTCCATAAGCTTCTGTGCTAGACCTAGTCGGCGGTGGGAACGTTTTACAGCCAAGGATGTGATATGTCCATGGGGGACATCATCTGGATCTTCCTCCATCTTGGCCAGGACATAGCCCACGATCTTGCCATTCTCATCTTCAGCAATGTAAGAAAGCTGAGGCCATGATAGACCATGGTAGAAATAGTATTTCATCTGATAGTTTTCTGGAAGGCACAGCAAGTTACAATGCTGCATATTCATCAGATCCTCTGGCCGGGCGTTGCGAATGTTCATGGTGCCGAGACCCAAGTGGACCTACTTGGGTTGAGGTTTGGTGAAAGAGAGACAACAACCGTGCTCCAAGCTGCCGCCGCTGCTGCCACCTCTGCCTCCACCACTGCCACCACCGCCGGATCCAGGCCTCTGCTAGGCAGTTGCGGGAGGGACGCTTATGTTTTCATTAAGTGCTAATTTGTGGATTATAAAAACAGAAAAATGAAAGATTGTTATCAGTTTAAGTAATAAAGCAAGGCTTAATAGAATAGGAAGAACATGAGCTGGTTCTTCACTGAATGTGGTATTTTTAGGGGCTGTGTGACATCAAGGAAGGAGCACTGAGTTGGAAGGCAGAACTGCTTTCAAATTCCAGCTCCATGTTTGATGCCCCATGTGACTCTGGGAGAGGTCACTTATGCTGTCTGGGCAGCAGTTTCTTCATTTGAAAAATGAGGTGGTTGGACCAGAGAATCTCTCCAGCCCTTCTTGGCTCTAAAGTTCTATGATTCTATAACTGATGGAGAAGAGCTCAATGTTTAAAATGCCTTAAAATAGCTGAACAATAGTCAACATCTATAATATGGAAGGCTCTGTGCTAGGTCGCCTGAAGGATACAAAGAAATATAGGATTAATTCTTTACTTCAATGAGATTATGTTCTAGGGGCAGTTAGGTGGCACAATGGATAGACCACCAGCCCTGGAGTCAGGAAGACCTGAGTTCAAATCCAGCCTCAGACACTTACTAGTTGTGTGACCCTGAGCAAGTCACTTAACCCCAATTGCTTCCCCCCTGAAAAATGAGTTTATATTCTAGCTAGCTAGTAAACAAACAACATAAGATTTATTAGGATTAACTGTGAAAGGCCTTGAATGCCAGATGAGGGAACTTGGATTTTCTCCTATTTGCAGTGGGGTACCACTCAAGATTTTTGAGCAGATGGGTGACAGAGTCGCAGCTGTATTTTAGGAAGACTAGCTACAACTGGCCTTAGAAAACTCTGAGCCTGAGTTCTAATCTCATCTCTGACCCTTAGCAGCCAAGAGACCTAGGGCAAGTCATTTCATCTTTTCAAGTTTCATCTGTAAACTGTGTATAACAGCGCTTATGTTCAGGGTTGCTGCAAGGAAAGCCCTCCACAAAGCTTAAAGTGCCCTTCATGTGAGATCTTACATTCATGTAGATTAGAGCGGGCTGAGCCTGGAGAAAGGAAGCTTAGTCAGGAGGGAGGCTGTGGTGAGGAAGAGATGAATGGGAGAGATGTGGATGAAGACTCCACAATGCTTGGTCACTGATTCACCCTCTGATGTGGCAGAAGCAGAGAAGGAGAAGAAAAAACCTCACAGTGGCACAAACTCCTGGGATGCCTCATAGGCCTAACCAAGGCAAGGAATAAATACATCTCTAGGCAGGAAGCTGGGAGTTAGACTATGGCTCCATAATGATTCAATGGAACCAGCCCACATAGACTGTAGTTTTAGTCATGTCTGACTTCATGACCCCATTTGAGTTTTTCTTGGCAAAGCTACTGGAGTGGTTTGCCATTGCCTTTTCCAGCTCATTTTATAGATGAGGAAACTGAGGCAAACAGGGGTAAGTGACTTGTTCAGGGTCAGCCAGCTGATAAGTGTCTGAGGCCAGATTTAAACTCAGCAAGATGAGTTTTCCTTACTCTGGACCTGGCACTCTATCTACTGTGCCATCTAGCTGCCCTGAACTAAATGCCACTGGCCTCTTTGCTCCAAAGTTAAGAACGGTTCTAACTTAGAATCACGTCCAACTTAGAAAGTCAAATATCCTATTGAGACTCAATCAGTAAAGATGACTTTTGTTCCCGGGGAGTTATTCCCCAAGTTGGCTCATCTCATTGCTTAAAAAAGAGCTTCCATCCTACATCAATAAGACTGTGATTATCACTTTCTCTTTCATTTCCATTTGGAAGAAATATGGGTCAAGAAAGACACTGATATGGGTCAACCCCAAATACAACCCAATCCAACACAAAGTCATCGTCTCATAAACTGTTCCTGCGTATTCACTCTTCTTAAATGGGGATAACTCAGGGAAGTTATTCAAAAAGAGTAGAGCATGGGGAAAATACCAGAGAAGACTATGGTGTAAAGACAAAATGCATAGGAAAAAGGCCCATGAAGCAAATAAGATGGGAGGGTGAGGAGTAGGGGAAGAGAAAATAAAAAGCCAATCAGGTAGAGAGGAAAGGAGAGACAACCCCAGAGATTATCTGAAAACAAACTAGAGGGAACAGAGCACCCTGCAAAGTCAGATCTCCACACCCAAGAAGACATAGCGTCCTCCAGAAAGATTTAAGAAGAATTTTAAACTTGCAGAAGACATCATTTTGGGTACAGGTGGCTCTCACCCTCACAAAGCAGGTGGAGAAAATGTTCCTGATACTAGGCCATTAAGCAGTTTCTAGAGGAATGCAAACAGGGATTGGAGATAAATAATCTAATTTAGAATTGTGGCTCTGCCACTTATGACCTGTGTAATACCAGAGTAATACTTGGGGAAGTTGCTTAACTTCTGTGGGCCTTAATTTCTTTAGCTATATAAGGGTGGGATTCCACTCTCATTCCAACTGAAGTCATCAAAGAAGATCAGGAAAGCTCCATTGAATCAATTCATCCATCAAAAGTGTAAACTAGGTGTGAATAAGATCTTAATCTATTTAAGAGGATTATAAAGGTTTAGCCATTAGAAGAAAGGCCACATTGAAAAATTATTGTGATTGGTTGAGCAAATTAAGTCACACTTCTTGGGCTACCAAATATAAAAACAGCAAACCAGTTTAGAGTCCATCCAGAGCCAATCAGGCAAGTGGTTTAGTGGTGAATTACTTCAGTTCTGAGATTCTGGTTCACAAATCAGAGCCAAGCTCTTGAGAGGGAACTCTTGGGATGTTCTTGGGAAGCAGGGTGGGCCATGCAGATGGGGCAGAGGGCATGCAAAAGGGGGAAGAGGGAAGAAAGAAACATGATTCTGACTTCAGGAACGACCAACAGGCCAAATTAAGCATAAAGCAGGGACCATATGAAAAGGAGCAATACTTGGAGATTCCAGGAAAGTGGTCATGTCTACCTTCAGTTTATCCAAACCCATCAAATTATCAAAGAGCTTCCTCCACACTACATACATTCCTCTATTTAGCCTGGCATACAAAGACTTCCACAATCTGGTTCCTTTCTCTCTCCTCTCCTGTCCTTCCCTTCATCCCTTCTTCCCTCAGCCCCTGTCAAACTCATCTGCTCTGACACCTCTAAATATGAGTTCTCACGTTGTTACACAAATCTTAGTTTCATGACTCAGGTCACACCTGCCTCTTCCCTGATGATCTCAGTTAAAGTGATCTTTCTCCTCTGATTCTTTAGAATCCTTATTTTCAGCATCATTCACCTGGCCTCTGCAGCTCACTGCCTTATGATGATCTTGTCCCGTTTTTATCCTCTAGACTGCATGCTTCTTGATGGCCGGGACCCTACCTCATAGAGAGCTTTCATATATGACCTCTTGGTACCTATTACATAGGTGTTATACTCATAACATAAAGCTTATTTTTCTGAGGAAGTGTTTTCTTCAATATGCCATAAGCATTTTAGACACAGATACCCTCACGGACCTGGAGCATTCCAACAAAGCTGGTCAGAAGGTAAACTTCTCTTTGTTTGACTGTCTACTCCAATCTATAGCCAATCTCCTCACTCCTATAGGACCAAAAGAGTTCAGAGGTCATCGAGTACAAGCTGTACCTGAAACCTAAGTCCTGCTCCCAGTCCCTTGCCACCTGCCATGTCTGACAAAGGACCGGCTCTCATCTCTGATTAAACACTTGTGCTAAGGGCTGGACTTCTGAGAGCTCAGCTCCAAATGTCAGGAAAGCCTTGGTTTGGGCTGAGGTGAAATCGACCTTCCTAGTATTTTCATGGATTGCGGTTCTAGAACCACCCAGAGTAAGACTTGAAAACCTTTTCCCCAAGACCACAGTAGTCCCATTGTCTTTAAGCCCTATTCTGTAAAAGTAACCAGTATCTCTATAGGATGTTAAAGCCTGAGAACTACTTTAGACTTTACAGTCCTTCACTGGATCCTTGCAGTAGCTGCCACCACTATTTTAACTTTACAGATGAGTACACTGAAGACAAAAGAGTTTAAGTGACTTGCCCGAAGGTCACACAGCTAGTAAGTGTCTGAGACAGGATTAGAACTCAGTCTTCCTGACTCTAGGTCTTTCATTCTAGCTATTATGGCATCTATATATGTACAAAATATTATTAAATGCATTAAAATTACATGTGTTAAATGTATTGAAATACATTTCTAATTCTTTCAGTCATTCATTAAATGTCTTTTTCAAGCCACCTCACTGTTCCCCAAGAATACTACACTTTCACCCACTTCTGCTTAGACTCTTTCCCTGCCCAGTACCTGCTGCAAATCTCCTCTACCTCCCAACGCCCATGTCATTCTGGCATGTGCTGGTCTCTCTCCTTGACCTTCCTATGGAGGCTAGGCTCCACATCACACACTGAGGCATTAATTACCCTGTGCCCTCTAATCACTTCAACCACTCAAAAACCTTCTAAGCTACCCAACAGTAAGGAGACCTTCTCTCAATTTAACCTGGAGTTCTTACTTAGCATAGTGCCGAGCACAGAGAGTAAACTGAACAGATGTCTGCTGAAATAAGCTCTGCTGTGAAATCCGCTGTGTGTTCTCATAGAGACGTTCCCCAATAAGCACAAGAAATGAGGCTCTGAGCCCTAGTATAATCAGGAATCAGGCTTTTTCTAGATGGGAAAGTCTTCCTGTCGCCCAAGGTGTCATTGCCCTCTAGCAGTGGGAAGTGTGGGGAAAGCTGAAGGAGACAGCGCCATCTGGTCAAGGTTTTGGTGGGCTACTCCTGACTCATCCTGCCCTGCCCTGTCACCCAGCCCTGGGATCCTCTTACTCCTCTGCCAAGCAAGAGAGGCAGAGTCAGTCTGATGCACTTTGGAAAGCAAGGCAATCCCTTCTAGACTCTGACTCTAGCACCTGATGATGGATCCAGAATCTGCCCCCAGCACACAATGACGGATCCAGAATGTGGCCCTGGTGTCCTCTGGCTGATCCAGAATCTGCCCCCAGCATGTGGTGGTCGATCCAGAATCTGGTCCTGGTGTGCACTGACAGGTTCAGAATCTGGCTGTGCATGTGGTAACCAATCCAGAATCTGGTCTTGGTGTGTACTGACCGATCCAGAATCTGATCCTGGTGTATACTGACTGACCCAGAATCTGGTCCTGGTGCACAGTGACTGCACCAGCAGCCCTCCGCTCTCCTTACTTGCTGGCTTTCTCCCCAGAGGACGGTGGTCTACTCTATCAATTATGCACTGAGGCCATCACAGGTTCTTTAGACACGCAGAGTGAGGGGACTTTGGAGTGATCTTTCCTTTCCAACGTTGTCATTGTGTACGTGGTTCTATTTCACTTAGCAGCAGTTCGTGTAGATTTCCCCTTATTTCTCTGAATTCCTCGTATTTGCCATTCTTACAACGTGACATTCATGCATGAGTTTGTTAACCATTCCCCAATGGCAGACACCTGCTTCATTTCCATTTCGTTGCTCCTGCTGTTCCCACCTTCTCCAGGAGGCCTTTCCTGGTCTTGTGCCATCCCCTGGATGATGTGACGTTCCCTCTACATGGTGTCCATCTTATATGACATAGTTGTCTTTCTCAATGGACTGAGACTTCCCTGAGCTCAGGATGGCATTTTTGGCTTTATTTTTAGCCCCAGCCCTCAGTACTCTGCCTGGCATAGTGTAAGTGCTTGGCATAGTAACAAATGCTTCTTAGCTGGTTGGCATACCCCAGGGAGTGCTACCATGAATATTTCGGTATCTCTTGGCCCAGAAATGCTTTTTGATAATGATAAGGAAAAGGCCTGTGTCTTCTTGGGTCCATATAGTGGGTATTTGGGAAAAGTTAAATTGAATCTCCAAATGTCCCTTTGATCCACTGCAACTGTGTATGTTGCCTGCTACCCACTGCCTTGATGCAAGATGAGAACTTTTAGAACTAGTTTTTAAGATCGGGGCAATGGGAAAGGAAAAAGGGCAGTGAAGTCATGGTGGCAGCAGCTGACTTCACAGAATCTATGGGATCAAGGCAACAGCAGCCAACTGGGTGCGACTGGCTGCACCCCAGAACCACAGCCAAAGAAAGAAGATGGAGGGCAAGAAATCAAGGAGATTCTTTAAGGAACTTCCCCAAAGGAATCTGAACCACACCCAGTGCCCTCATCATGACAAATAGTCTCAAAGAACTACAAGCAGGCTCAGCTGAAACTCCAGCGAGCCCCCCCCCTCTACTAAATGGGGAGCAGCGTCCTCAATCCAGCTCTCGGTGCTCCCCAAATCCAGGCCTGCAGTGTGCTCTCCCCCAGTCACAGCATGTATATCCCAAGAGGAACAAACAACGGAGTGGCAAACAGCTCCTGGATGGCTTTCCCCTGCTTCCTGGTGGCAGAGGAGAGCAGCTGGCACCCAGGTGAACTGCGGATTCTGCCTCTAGGGAGTTGTTAAAGTTTGTAACAGAAACCTCACTTCCTACCCAGAATGAATGGTGGTCTTGACCTCTGAACTTCGAGGCTCTCCCCCCCCCCCACCCCCCCCTCCCCCCACACAAGCAGAGCTGGATGAAAATGTAGCAAACCCACGTGTGCTCCTACAACCAATCGACATTTGGCCCTCAAGCACATATCAAGTACCCAGAGATGTCCAAGACACCAGGTATGCTGGGTACCAGGGCAAGTGGGTTTATACAGAAATGAGGAAGACATGACCCTGCCCTCACAGAGCCTGCAGCTTGGGAGAAGAGGCCTACCATGTATTATCTAATAACTGTGATACCTGGGCACATGGTAATGCATAGGAAGAAAGAACAAAGTGGAGCTTGAGTGAGGACAGATCGTGGTCAGCACACATGAGGACATTTTAAGAGGAGGCCCTAGGCAGCTGAGGGCATCAAGAAAGGCTTGGGTTCAAATCCTTCCTCAGACACTTACTAGCAAGTGGTTTAACCTCTCCAGGCTTCAGTGCCCTTCAGGTTGTCTGAGACTCCAGTGAGCTCAAGCATCTAAAGTGATGCATGAATGTCATGATTATGTCATCAGCTTCGTCTTTCATGATGCTGCTCAGTGTTCGGGGAAGGGGGGACAGCGACTTTGTGCTGTGGGAGTAGAACAGGACTGAGCTCCCTTTACCCAGTCTCTATCTGCTCCCCCCTCCCTGTCACAAAGGCCAGAAGGCAGTTTTCTGGCCTGGATGCGAACCATTGAGAGGGATGACTGGAGTGAAAAGGGTAACTGAGGGATGGTGTAAGCATTTATCCCAGTCCCTACTAAAGCTCAGAGAAAACTACGGGGTATACAGCCTGAACACTGGGTAGGAAAGTGAAAGGAATTTGCTTGCCCTGACATACACAGTACTAAGAACTAGGGGCCTTCTATGGGCTGGTTGTGGGGAGAAGCTGCTGCTTTTTAGCATGTCAGCTGGATGTGATGAGGCCTCATTAACAAGGATGGTGGGGCAAAGGTATTGATTATTCCCTCAGACTTGCTGGTCCAGGAAGTCTTACGAGAAAGGTGGGAAGCCTCCCCAACAAAGACCCCCAGGCCTCACTCCTAGCTAGGTGGGGGCAAATGACTTCCTTTTACGGTCTCCCCAGCAGAATATAGGCCTTCTGTGCAAGGAGCAGAAGAGGAGAAGCTGTAACTTCCTCTGAGTCTTTCTGGGTCTGGACATAAGGACACATACCTCTGTTAAGTTGCCATGTCAACTCTCACTGATACTTCTAGCACAGGCAAATCACCTCAAACAACTCTTTAGGACTCTCAGACTCTCAAAGAGGCACTTAACAATCCTGAAGATGTCCAAAGGCTGCAGGGTGGAAACTGAGTTGTTGCCCTTTGCCCCACGTAGCCACAAACACTCGGTCCACCCAGCCTTTTCCACATCAAGCATCTTCAAACCCCCTCCTTGAAAAGAGTATCCATGATATGCAGGAGTAAGTCTCCCAAATAAGTTCCTGCTTTGGCTCCTTTACTTTCTGAATGCTGAGTGGTATGTTTTTGGCTTGTACCCAGACCCCAAAGTATCAAAGATGATGATTTGACAGGGAAAAATCACAAATATAAAAACTTTTAAAACTTTAAAATAAGCAGCAGCCCAAGTGTCATCTGCATAACTGCATGTCAGCAGAGTCTGGAGTCATCCAGAGTCTCTCTTTGCGCCCACGGTCCCTCCTCCATGCCTGGAATACATGCCATTATTATGTATATACTTATATGGCTACACATGGTCTCTCTCCATATCCCATAAGCACCTTGAGGCTGGGCATGGTTTCATTTCCGTCTCTATCCACACTGTTTTGACACCTTGTTTGGTACTTAACAAATGTTTAAATGCTTGATCCTCTGATTAAGCAGAGGAGAGGGGTCCCAAAGAGGCAATTAACAACCATTTATTGAATCTCATTTATTATGCACCTACTGGGCCAGGTGCTTTGGGAAATGGAGTGTTTAGACATGACATTATTTCCACCCTCATAGACTGGAAAATCTTACGTGGAAATCTGAACAGAAATGGGAAATAAATGTGATGCCCAACCTCACAGAAGAGGTGAGACCAAAAACCAGGTGCGTTTTCAGTGCACTTTGACTGTTACCCAACTTAGAAAACAGAGAACAAAACACAAGGTCTGAGGCTACCAGCGTCTTTCATTGGCCCCACTTCTGAACTCTTAAGAAGCTTTAGTCTTGCAGCAGATAGGGACAGGCCTGTAACTAGTATTCCTGGAATTACAGAAATATGAAAAGCCTGTGGCTTAGACTACATAGAAACGACACATGGACCACTGTACACGTGAGACTGAATCAGAAACCTGGGTTGAACGATTTCTGCCAACCGGTTGCTTCCTTTATCTGATCTTCATAGGCAATTGTACGCTGGTGAGCTCTGCTTTTCCTTGGGCTCTATCCTACAAGTAAGTCTGGTTCTTTCTGAGAACTAACACCTCTATTTCAGGTGTTCCTGTTAAAGGCCACATCCAAGAAAACAGTGGTAGCATCTCCTCCACAGAGAAGCATGGGATCAACAGGCCTAGTTAGGAACCTAAGCTGGTGACACTTTTTTTCAGGACCCTGGCACTCCCAAAGTGTCAACAGATTCTGGCTCAGAGTTCAGAACTAACATGTCTGTGACTGAAAGATGTTTGGAAGGTGTCTCAAAAGAGCAAAAACGTAAAGATGTGTTGACTGTGGAGGTCTGGCTCATCTGGCTTTGAATGCTGCATGTGGTCCCAAGGAATTCCTGGGTTGTCTGATTAAGAAGTATCATGATAAATATTGAGCATATAATTTAAGACAGCTGACAGCATGGGGAAAATGAAGAACTCAGAGTAAACCCCTCTCAGCAGCTGGACGGATCACCGGCAGCACATCTTCTGGCTAGCACGTTCATGATAAAGGAACTCACATCTGCCCAGAGGCCAAAAGCTCTAGGGGTCACTTGTGGCACTAGCCGAAGAAGAGAGTGAGCACTCACGGAGCACCTTGCAAATGGACTCTTATTTGATCCTTACGGCAACCCTTGGAGGGACGTGCTGTTATTCTTCCCATTGTGCAGATGAGGAAACTGACTGGACCAGAGACACTAGGATGTGTGTAAGGTCAGATCTGAACTCAGGTCTTCCTAAGTTGAAGCTCCTTGACCCTATCCTGGAAAGAGCCCTAGGCTAGGCACATGAGTTCCAGTCAACATGCCCTGTGATCTGTTCACCTATTCTAGGGTCTTGTGCTGAAATATCTAGCTATTTTTCTGACATGGAGCCACTAGAGAAGATGGGTTCACCAGCTCCCTCTAAATGAATTTCCAGTGAAGGACCTTTCCTGATATCTGTTCACCTCAAAGTTTGTTCATGCGGTCAGCTCAAAAGAAATGGCTATGTGTGTACATGGATTCCTATTTTCCCTACTTTAAGGTGCATTTGTATATTTTTTTATCCCAGCACCTTAAGGTGCTTTGCAAATCCTGATTTTATTCTGTTCATACTGCCTCTATGAAGACAATAGTCCTATTCCACTGAGAGGGAATCATGAAAATCTTTGGTTAGTGAATTAACCCACAAGGGAATTTGGTGGCTGGGTCTGGAAAGGAATTTCCTTGACATCCTTTATCACCACATCTCAAAAGAGATGGGAAATAGCCAACGAAACGCATTAATGGTCTATGCATAGTTTTACAAGACTGCTTTTTAGCTTCAGATCTCTACAAATAAGTTTAAGAAGACTTACCTCCATTCTTGCCCACAGTCCGGAAGCATCTCCAGAAAGCCCGTAAGAAGGATGCCCTGTTATGCGGGGTGGCCTGGATGAAGGCAAACTCTCGGAAGAGAATGTGTGTTCCCTGACACACGCTGTTAAAGCTGCAAAGATAAAAATCGAGAGGTCACTGTTTGATGGCTCTTCCTGAAGGCGAGAGCCAGAATGGAAAACGGAGGCCCCTCAGAAGAGCTGCCAAGAAATGGGAGAAGTGGCCCGTCTGCAGCCCCACTTGGGTCCATCCCCTGGCTCGCCAGAGGAAGATCCATGCACATAGGCACCTCCCTCTAACAAACTCTGGAATCCAGCTGGCCTGAGCCCCCACTTCCACCTCAGGAAGTTCTAAGCAGTCACTAGAGAGTTTGAGAGAGAGAGAAAATGATCCATCCTTAACTGGATAATACTGGCAATTGTCTATTTTTGGAGAACACCTCTCCGTACCTCGTCAGGGTTTACATTTCCTTAGAGATATTCTCTCTGGGTTCTTCCCTGATGTATACCAGCTGCCACAAGAAAAACACAGTTGCTTACAGGTGACATCTATAGATCTGCCCATTTCAGTGTGGCGGGTGGAGCAGCAGGGGATCTGTCATATACCCTGACAACAAGCCCTGGAACAATACCTCCCATCTGTCTAAGGGAGAGACAAATGGTTCCATGAGGAGACCGGTGGAGGGAAATGAGGATCCATGGTAAAGGAAGGGGTAAAAAGTGGCCCCTAAAATGAGAGGATGAGGCAAAGCCCAAGGGCTCAAGTGAGTCATTACTTAAGTTGGGCCCCAAGAAGGGAGGAAAATATGCTGTAGTCTTTGGGTTCTCTTGCCAAAGGTGGGGAAAAAGGCTGGGAAGCACTGGAGCTATCTCAAAATGGAAATTCTACTAGAAAGCAGGCAATAACAACCCAGGAATGGACATGATCAAGGACAAGCTCCAGGCTCCAGAAAATCCTTAAACCCACTGGCAAAACTCAGATGGAAGACATGTTTATCTTTTTTTTTTTTTTGGTTTTTGGAGCGGGGAGGGCAGGGCAATTGGGATTAAGTGACTTGCCCAAGGTCACATGGCTAGGAAGTGTTAAGTGTCTGAGGCCGGATGTGAACTCTGGTCCTCTTGACTCCATGGCCAGTGCACTGCACCACCTAGCCACCCCGACATGTTTATCTTTAGAAAGATACAGATATCAGGCTGAAGATAGTCACCAGTGGAGTTGGGTCAGGGATTAAGAGCTTTAGTTCAGACTCCCTGTTTTTCTGATCAGGAAACTGAGTCCCAGAGAAAGGAAGTAAGTTTGGAGCAGCAGCCGCCCAGAGTCAGGAGCAGTCAAAGCCAGTTCCTCTGCCTTCACTCCCACTTCCTGTCTGACCACACCAGAGCTGCCACCAGTTTGGAACATGAATTCCAAACAGCAGCTGAAAGCTGAGCTGGAGAACAGAAGAGACTTCGCAGGCTATCTCTCGTTCCATGAAAGATGCCCTTCGTATGCTTCAAAGAGAAGACAACGCCCGTCCTCCATGCAGACGATAGGAGCTGGGCCAGCATTATGTCAGTGTCTAGGTTCGGATTTGGAACAGTCTTGTGAAAGCTATGTGAGCTCCACAAACACAATCACAGCTAACTACGCTGTGTTCAAAAGCAGCTGCAAACTATTCTTCTCCCACAGAAAACTGGCAGAGAACCACAATTCTATGACAACTGGAAGAAAAAGGAAGGTGAAGGCTAAGAAGTAGGTTAGACAAAGGATTACAAAAAAAGCAACAGGAGCAAAGATGTACTTCCATGCAGTGTGGATCAGTACTAGTGCCTTACACAAAGGAGAATGGACTTCAGTATTCTGGAGACTGCTTCCGTAGGCCCAAAGCCACTCTGGGATCCATGCTTCATCACCCACCTTGGAGGGCAGTGGGTCTATAGCATCTTTTTGATATTAAGTTGCTGGGTGAGTTCCTATGCATCCCTATTGGTCTCTTTTGGACAACTCTTTTTTCTTCCTCATTGGAATGACTTCCCCATATGTCTTCAGAATGACAGTTCTGAAAGCTTCCCCTACCTTCTGTACAATTTATATGGGATCCTCCCTAGCCTTTGGAACTAAAAATACTGGTGGCATAATAGCAAGCTTGCAACTTTCTTTCAAGGGTAGAGAACACTGAATCAGAGACGTGATTAAGCACAGTCACTTAAAGCTGAAATTTCTCAGCTTTTCAATAAGCTCTTCTCCCAAAATAATTGCTTAATAATAATAGCAGCTCACTCACATTGAAACAACTTCTCATGTGCTCTTTTCCTCACAAAGTGTAGTAGGCAGGTGATACCTATTTCACAGATGACAAAACTGAGATTCAGAGCATGTAAGTGACCTGCCCACCATGATCCCGGTGATTCGGTCGAGGTACTCACGGCTAGGGCACTCTATTCTACTGTCCTGCCTCAGAAAGAACAGCTCAGAGTCCTGTCTGCTGTGGGAAGCTTCTGCTACCCTTACGGGACCTAGTGGGCAGATTTTTCCAAACTCAGTTTTGTAGCCACAGCCAAACTTCCCAAGTTCTCTTAATTCTTCAGGTTTTTTTCCCTTCCTTCCTCTATGGGTAAGTTTACAGTCAGAATGCCGAATTACAGATTAACATCATCTGGGAGAAATTCAACAAATCTCCCAAGGGGCTCCCTGTTCACAAGAGAGCTAGAGACACCAAAACTTGTGTTTCTTTGTGATTTAGGTTTTAATTCATTACTTAACATATTAACTTAAAAATGCAGCTTTCAAGGTGACAGTCTTTTAAAGTTAATTTTGAAAAGAAATGAAGATAAAGGCTCACTAATTCTTTGTTTTGTCATGTTGGTAAATAAGCATTTCTTGAGCATGTACCATATTCCAGGCACTGTTCTGAGCACTAGGAATATGAAAAGCAGCAAAAGACAATCCAATGAAGGAGACAACAAGCACCAAACAGAGAATTTTGTATCTGATCCTGGAGGTCATAGGGAGTCATTAGAGTTAATTGAGTAGAGAAGTGACATGATTAGTCCCGTGCTTTAGGAAAACACTGTGATAGCTAAATGGGTGATGGAGTGGAGTGGAGAGATACTAGAGGCAGGCGGACCTACCAGTAGGCTATTACAACAGTCCAGGTGTGAGGCGACCAGGCGCTGCACTACAGAGTGGTGGCAGGGTCAGAGGAGAGGAAGGGGTTGTGAGCCTGAGAGATTAAACGTTCTCACACCTGGTCACACCCTACATCTCCCAGTGATTCTGAACCTCTGTAGGTCATCATCCAAATCCTACTCCCTGTTCCCCATCTCCTGATTCCTTGTTCTCAATCCCTTCAATCCTCCCACCCCAAAGTCCCAGCTTTATACCTCCCCTCCTTGTTCCACTCTGCCCTCTGAAATGCCTGTTCCAAAGGCAACAACCTTCCCTTCATCCTGTCCCACTCCTTCTACCTTCTAGCAATCACTGAAACCTGGATCTGCCCAATGACATGCTTCCCTAGAACCCTTCCAGTCCTGGCTCCACCTTCATTCCCCTTAGCTCACTGGTAGAGGGGGGGAGTTGAAGCTCCTTGATCTATTCTTCCCCAGCAGCACAGTAGGCTAAGTCAAAGCTCAGCAGAGCTGCAGTCTTCTCCTGTTTGAGAATGGGCTCAGTCCAAACAGAGTTGGCTCAGAGGATGAAAACAGGCCGACTAGGCAAGTCAAATTCAGTACAGAACTGTGTGTTCCACTGGTATATAGGATCACAGATCACCAGGATCACCAGGAAGGGACCTCAGGAGTTCTCCAGCACCACCCCTCTGCCTCTTCCTCTGATAGAGGAAACAGAGGCCCAGAGTGGTGACATGACTTGCTCAGGCAGGCTTTCCATCCAGTAGTGCTGACTCTAGAGCCAGTGCCTTTCCACTGCACTGCCTCTCCTGCCCCATGCCTCGGTTAGCCTTTGAAAATGTTTATCAAACTACAGGATAAAGCATCACTGGAAATCAGTTTTTAAAATAGTCTTATGAAACTGAGCGGATATAGAATAAAATAGGGGAGGGAGCGTGTGGCAGAGAAAACATCCTATGGCATGGGAACCTGTATGTTCAAACCTAAGGTATGAAGTGGCCTTGTCTGATGTTAAAAAAATAAAACAAAACAAACTGCATCATTCGTGTCATCTGGTGAAGTAAATACTTTGACTGCAGAGGGAGACATGTGCCAGCTCTGCTCTTTGCTCCATGGTCCACAGCCCCTGGATTTGGACTTGGAGCACTTGGCTTTGGGTGTAGCTCTATTGTGCATACCCTCTGTGACCCTGAGTGAGGGTCTCAGCCTCAGTTTCCTCATCAACAAAAGAAGACAGTTTTACTATGAGATTTCTAAGGCTCCCTCCAGTTCTCCACCATATCCCAAATTTCTCAACTAACAAAGATGGGAAATGAAACTCAACCTCTCCCCTGGACATACAGTGCTAAAGACATTTTCCAGATAGCAACATTCCTTGAAGGTGTCAATATGGTAACTGTTCTTTATTTCCTTGTGTAATAAATCTGAGATTTTGAGGCTTGTCATTATATTTCTCATTTAGTACCCTAAATAAATCAATGGGCTGTGCTGCAGAACAATGATAGAATAGTTTAAATAACTTATTTGAAATGAAGTAGCTTCAGACCAATCAAAGTATTTATTGTTATAAATTAAGCTCTACAAAAAGCTGTGTAATTGGTAATCCCAGAACCCCAGGTTCTAGGCTTAAATAGACTAGGCCTGATCTGGGAGACTTCTCACAAAACACTCTTTAGCATGTGTCCCCCCACACAGTGTTTTGTCTGGGGGCCTCCAAATTTAGCTTGTTTTTGTCCACTCCCTTCCCTAGAAATATCAGAATAGAACTTATTGTCTAGGTCCCATGAAAGCACTCAAACTAACAATATATTTTGATACAGGTCAGCCTTTTATTTATCTGTCTCCACAGATGTGACAGCTCCCATGAAAGTACTCAAGCTTACACACAGCTATCCCTTCCATATCATGACTTTCCCCACTGTGGGTATGATATCTCGAGGGGCTGGCATCAGAAATTAAATGAGAATTTGGGGGGGATTTTGTAGAAGCTACAGATGACAGCTGAAGGCCAGTATATGACACAGAAAAAGTTTAGAAACTCAGAAACACATAAAATATATGCATAGTATTATATAATATCAATGTATTTTATCTTTTAATGTCATAAATATACCCAAATTTTACAATAAAGTAGTGTAACACCCCATAATAGAAAAGAAAACATTAAGAATTCTTCTCTGGTACAAAGAAAGGGCCAAAAATTTTTATGCAGATTTTCCAGGTCACTGGGGCACCAGACTAACCCCTGTGTTGTAGAAGGGATAACTGGGTTTTGATACAGGACAGCCTTTAATTCAACCCACAGAAAGACTACCATAACACAGAGGAGCCCATAAATGTGTGCAACTCCTGTCCCAAGCCCATTGATATGAGATTCTCTTCTTATTTGTGGAGATCAATGCTCTGCCCTGGGTGAAGGGTGTCTGGGAGAACGATAACCTTCTTCAGTTCTCTTGGGGACTTTTCAAGCTTCAAGTCCACTTCATGACTCTTTTAAGTTTCTAGTTGCTTTGGGCACTTTCAGCTTTGAGAGGGAAGATGGAAAAGGTCAACTGTATTTCAGTTTGCTGAAGGAAAAGATTCTGGGAAGACATGAGAGGAACAGGCAGTCTCTATCGTGTCCCTATCCCTAGCTTGCTACACTAGAAACTTTGGGGTCTTTAGGATAAGCTCTATGATAACTCTAACCCAATCAAATCATCTTCAAATTCTAGGTGTCAATGGGTCAAGAAGTATCCAGGACAAAGCTGAGATCAAAGTCTCCAATGAAGTGTCGATGGGGATGTTTCCACCCATCAAAGAGACATAATCCAAAGCACAAACATAGGCTCACTCATCCTTTAGCTTTGCTAACCTGCCCAGGCTTACATCTAGTCCCACCTTCTACAGCTAGATGCAGAATTTCCAGGAATTCATCCTAATCCTCTGTTGTGCCCTAGGTTGAATTACATCATACATTGTCCTTTATTTGCTATGACAATAAACAGCTTTACAATGTATCCATTACAGGAAAAACTGGACAAAATCAATCCCTAAATCCAAGAAGAGATCTGAGGAGACCTGATTTTAGCATCTGTTTTACCCACACATTCATACAGAGTCAGTTACAGCTGCACAGAGAGGAAAGGTGATGCTCTGTAGCTTAGTTGGTTTATGCAATTCCTTCTCAACATCCATTTAGATAAAGGCATTAAAAGCATCAAACTGGAAGATGACACAGTGCTGGGAGGGACAGCTAACACTGAAAGGCAGAGTCAGGATCCAAAAAGACCTTGACAGCCTCGACCTTGGGCTGAACCGGCCACTTTGGGGATACATGGGCACTTAATAGGGATAAATGAAGCCCAACAGAAAATCTCACTCCTACAAGAAGCCTCTCCCAATCCCTACGTCTAGTGCCTTCCCTCTGAGGATTACCTCCCCTTTATACTGTGTATATCTCCTCTCTACACAGCTGTCTGCATGCTGTCTCCCCAATCAGACTGTGAGTTCTTGGAGAACAAACACTGTCTTTTCTTGGTATCTCTAGGGCTTAGGAGCTGCTTAAGTAATGTTCACTGACTGCCTGACAGACCTCCATTAGGATGCCTTTCCTGATTCTTCAGCAGTTAGATCCCTCACTTCAAAAGAGAACCTGAAACATTTCCTTACTCTGGTGAGAGTCCTAAGTTGGACTTACCAACAGACCTTCAAGATCCACTCAGAGGGAACATGATCCCCTGTACACCTTTTCATGTAGTGTCTGCCTTCTCACCCTCTGGCTGGATACAAGCTTCCTTTTCCTCTAGTTGGCTCAACACTAGCACATCTCATAGTATTCTTGTGAAATTCCTTACAGGGTTCTGCTGTAGAAGGATAGCTAAGGGTAAGATGAAGCACTCCCCCCACCCTCCCACACACATCACTATATTTTTGTATTGTAGGTAGCTTATTTACTCAACTGTGAACATGTACCACCCCAGGAGAACACGGGACCTTAAAGGCAAGGACTGTCTCATTGTATCCCCAGAACCCAGAAGAGGCCGTGGGACATGGTAGGTACCTAATAAATGGTTACTGATTGAGTGACTGCTGAGGGCCCTCCTAATGCTGCACTTCTATGATTTGTGATCATTTAGGGGTGCAGCAGATAGGAAAAATCACCTGAAATCACCTGCCTCAGTCAGACCCCAAATGGAGGATGGCTACAAAGCATTAAGAAGAGGGCCATCAGCATGGTTAAGGGCCTCAAGATCATGTCACACCAGTTCTGAATGAAGGAAATGGGGAGGTTTGGCTTAAAGAAGAGGAGATTTAGGAACGACAGAAGAGCTGTACTTAGGTATTAGAGAAGTATCATTTGGAAGAGCTTTAGACTGCTGAGTTCGAAAGGGTAGAAAGGGGCAATGGGTGGTAGGAAAAGCTTCCTGAAAATTAACACTCTCCCACAGTGGAATGGGCTGTTTCTGGAGGTGGTAGGCTCCCCATTACTGGAGATATTCCAGCAAAGATAGGATGGCCACTTGTCATGTGTGTTGTAGAGGTAATTATACTGGATAGCCTCTGAGTTCCCTTCTGGTCCCAAGATCCTTAGTGACTTTGGAAAGATATCAAGGGGCTTCAAAAATCACATCTTTGGCAAAAAAAAAAAAACAACCTCAAAAAGGATTAGTCCTAGTCACTGTCTAGGGAGGTAAGCAGAGATCTTAGAATAAAATAGTCAGTCTCTGGTTCCTAACTACGGTAACAGCAACAAAAAGAAAAAGTCCTCATTACATTGCTCCAGTAATGCCTTAAACATTGCTGTTTCACGTTAAGGTTTTTCTGCTTGACTGGGTAATCCTTAGTAGCAGGGCTGGTTTTTGGAACATGAGATCAATGAGATTGAATTCTACTCCATGAAGGAAAGAAGAGGAAAAACCACTAGATGTCTTGGCAGGCCCCCTGAAATTGGGGCAGGGTTAGGGGAAACTTCTGTAATGGGAGCACACCAGAAGATTTAATTTTGTTTTCTTCATCTTATTCTTAACTATCCTTCTACACGAGAATACCAGTGTTGTTCAGCACATGAGAATGTGCTAGTGTTGAGCTAACTAGAGGAAAAGGAAGCTTGTAACCAGCCACAGAGGGTGATATGGTAGACACTACATGAAAATGTGTGCAGGGCACCATGTTCTCTCTGAGGGGACCTTGGTCTGTTGGTAATGCCAACATTTAGGACCCTCACCAGAGTAAGGAAATGTTTCAAGCTCTTTTTGCAAACCCTGAGTCTTCCAAACCATTTGCTCAGGTGCTCAAATGCTATGGTAACACCTCAAGAGTAACTTTACTGTACCAGTTGGTGACTACCTCAAAATAAGAGAGTAGAATAACAAGAGGATGAATTTCCATCTAACAAACATCCTCTTATCACTGTGGTCAGCCACCTGCCCCTATTCTAATAAGAAGATGTCAATTCAGGTCCTACTAGATGGGAGAATAATCCTCACAACACTGAAAATACGACCTCGAATCTCACCCTTCTCTCATTTTTATCAGATCTCTGACTCCTTCTTCCAAGACCAATATGTTCAATACTATCAGAAATGCTAGCTATAGCAATGTAAAGCCACACACAAACAACTTTCCAGAGGACTGCTGCTGTGAACAGCTTTCAAGGTTCTGATTACATAGTATAGCAAACTCTCTATTTATTCGACAGTAAATTAAGGTAAAACATTCACAGAAAATCAAGGTACAGCATTCACAATGACATAATAACTTATCACTAAACTGGCCACATAGTTTTCACCAGAGTGGTCACATAATTTTAAGCAAAGTACATTCATGTAGTCAGTCACAAAGTACAAAAGTCAAAGTCCTCCATCCATGGGGTACAATTAAGTTACAATTTCATCAGTCACTCAGTCATTACTCAGTACCCTCTTCAGGGGTAGTGGAAAATACAAAGACCACCCACTCCTAGGTCACAAGTAAGTTACAATTTCATCAGTCACTACTCAGTATCCACGGAGAGGTCTTTTCATCTTGACTCAAGGCAGGCTTTCAGCTTACATGGTTCCTCTTCCACGGTCCCAGCTCCTACCTGAATCCACCAAACTGTCACCTGAGTTCAAAGGCAGGCAGCTCACGATGTCTAGTCCACCTCAAGTCCTTCATAGTTTCTGTTCCTGGGAAGAGAAAACTTAACAGAGCTACAACAATATCTACACACATCAAGCTTAGCAGAATTACAACAATATTTACACACGGTCAGCAATATCATCTCAATTCACTTTCTGCCTGTGAAATCAACATAGACCCAAAACAGACAAAGTACCGACACCACAGTCATGCTTCCTCTGGCAACTCCAGCCGGCCCTCGGAAGTCTTCGGCAGCTCCGGCTGGCTCCCAGCAGGAGTTTGGCTGACTCTCAGAAGAAGCTCTGCCACCATAAGTTCTGTTCTCAAAATCAAGATCACTTTATCCAGCTCCATTCTCAAAAATCACTATCACTTTGTCCAGCTATGTTCTCAAAATCAAAATTTGCAGCCTCCATGCAGCTTGCTCCAAGAAATTTTGTCTCAGTTCTCAATTCTCATTTCTCTTCTCAGTTTTTCTCAATTCTCAGTTCAGTCTTCAGTCCAGCAGTAGCAGCCCAGCTTCTAGATGATCACTGAGAGAAATTCTCCCCACCCCCTCTTCTCTCTCTCTCTCCCCTCCAGCAGCAGCTGCTCTGCCTCCACAATGCTTACCCCAAGAAAACCTGACTCTCCCAGCTAGGGCTTCTCCTTATATGGTATTAGCTCCTCCCTGTTCAGTCCCTTCCTGTTACATCAGCAACAGGGGTTCATACATTCTGTTTCTTTAACAGAGGCTTGATATAATTAGCCTGACACTAAGTGCTAAGTACCTGTCAGCTTGTCAATACAAAGGGATCTTCAAATTTCATTACTATTACAAGAAATTAGAGAAGAAAAAGAAATTGAAGGAATTAGAATAGGTAACGAAGAAACAAAACTCTCACTCTTTGCAGCTGATATGATGGTGTATTTGGAGAATCTAAGAAAATCAACTAAATCATCAGCATTTCTACATATTACCAAAAAAGTCCAGCACAAAAAGAGACAGAAAGAGAAATTCCATTTAAAATAACTGTAGACAATATAAAATACCTGGGAGTCTACCTGCCAAGACAAACCCAGGAACCATATGAACACAATTACAAAACGCTTTTCATTCTAATAAAGCAAGATCTGAACAAATGGAAAATATTAATTGCTCATGGATAGGCTGAGACAATATAATAAAAATGACAATTCTACCTAAATTAATTTATTTATTCAGTGCCATACCAAGAACATTACCAAAAATTATTTTTACAGACCTAGAAAAAATAATAACAAAATTTATCTGGAAGAACAAAAGGTCAAGAATATCAAGGGAATTATTAGAAAAAAAGTGAAAGTGGCTTAGCCGTATCAGATCTCAAACTGTATTGCACAATGGTAATCATCAAAACAATCTGGTAGAGACGAAGAAATAGTAGTGGATTAGTGGAGCAGATTAGGTACACAATATACAGTAGCAAATTATCATAGTAATCTAGCATCTAATAAACTCAAAGATCCAAACTTTTGGGACAAGAACTCACCATTTGACAAAAACTGCTGTGAACACTAGAAAGTAGCTTGGTATAAACTAGGTATGGAACAACATCTCACACCATATACCAAGATAAGGTCAAAATGGGTACATGATTTAGACATAAAGGTTGATACCATAAACAAGTTAGGGGAGCATGGCATAATTTACCTGTCTGATCTATGGATAAGTGAAGAATTTATGATCAAACAAGAGACAGAGCATTACAGGACATAAAATGGATAATTTTGATTATATTAAATTAAAAAAGTTTTGCACAAACAAAATTCAATGCAGCCAAGCTTAGAAGGAGAGCTGAAAACTTGGGGAAACATTTTACAGCATGTTTCTCTGATAAAGGTCTTATTTGTCAATAATATAGAGACCTGAGTCAAATTTATAAGAATACAAGTTATTCCCCAATTGATAAATGGTCATGAGATATGAATAGGCAATTTTGAGATGAAGAAATCAAAGCAATCTATATTCATTTGAAAAAAATGCTCCAAAGCACTACTGATTAGAGAAAGGCAAATTAAAACAATTCTCAGATACTACCTCACACCTATCAGATTGGCTAATATAACAGAAAAGGAAAATGACAAATGTTGGAAGGGATATAGAAAAATTGGGACACTTAACATGTTGTTGGTAGAGTTGTTGACTGACCCAACCATTTTGGAGACCAATTTGGAACTATGCCCAAAGAACTATAAAACTGTGTATTCCCTTTGACCCATCAATATCACTACTAAGTCTTATCCCAAAGAGATAATAAGGATAAAGACCTATAGGTACAAAAATATTTATAGCAGCTCTTTTTGTGGTGGCAAAGAATTGGAAATTGAGGGGATGCCTATTAATTGGGGAATGGATAAACAAATTGTGGCATATATGACTGTGTTGGTATTGTGTTATGAGAAATGATGAGTAGGATGCTTTCAGAAAAACCTGGAAAGACTTACATGAGCTGATGCAAAGTGAAATGAACAGAACCAGGAAAACATTGTACATGGTAACTGCAATACTGTACAATAACCAATTCTAAATGACTTAGCTATTCTCAGCAATACAAGACAATTCTGAAGGTCTTATGTTGAAAAATGTGATCCACCTCCAGAGAATTCTCTGTTGGGAGTCTGAATGCAGACAGAAGCATACTACTTTTTATTTTCTTTATTTTTTTGTGGATTTTGTTGGGTTTCTTTTTTTGTGTGTGTGGGGTCCTATGTTTTCTTTTACAGCATGACTAAAATGGAAATATGCTTAGCATGACTTCACATGTATAATCTATATCAAACTGTCATCTCAGGGAGGAGTGAGGGGTAAGATGGAGAGAGAAAATTTGGAATTCAAAAATTTAAAAAACAATTGTTAAAAATTGTTTTTACCTGTAATTGGAAAAAATTTTAAAAATGCAAAAGAAAAAAGGGGAAGAAAAGTTAATTCAGCAAAACTAAGCAACACATCAATCAAACCCACTAGTCTATGTAGTACTCCAAACCATAATCCTCCTCCTCTGTAAAAGAGGGCATACCAAATATCAAACTTGGTAGTTATAATCGCATAATATTCAGTTTCAATTTGTTGTTCATGGTTTTTTTTTCCACTGACATTATTGAAGTCATTGTGCATATTGTTCTCCTGGTTCTGCTTGCTTCCCTTTTCATCAGTTCAGATATTTTCCTATGCTTCCTTGAAGTATTCTTATTTATAATTTCTTCAGCTCAGTAATATTCCAATAGTGTGATTCTTTTCTATCTTTATGTGTCATAATAGCTTTTATCTACTTTCCTGTCATATCATTTCACACTTCCTTCTAATTTCTTGTCAATTTTCCAGCTTAGCTTCTTTCAGTCACTGCTGATGATTACATTTCAGATTTTTCCCATCCGCTCTATAACTGTGTTTTACATTATTTTTTCCCAGATGTGCTAGCTAACATTTTTCCAAGCTAAATTTTTCTTTAATTTTTTGCCCACTGACTGTGCTATGTCTTCTTGTGTCTTCCTTTGTCCTTATGGGGATCCCTAAACTTTCATATTAGTATCACCTGCAAATTTCATTAAAAATTCAACACTTCCCTTCCTGGACCCCACAAAAGAGTATGAACCCACAGCCTGCTCATCGCACAGCAGGAAAAAGCAACTGACTCTCAGGCTGTTCTTATTCCACTCAATTTAGACTCTTGGCAAAAAAGTTTCCAGAGGAGTCATATCAAATGCTCTATTGAGAGGCTAAGTACAGAACAATTATTATCTTCTATTTTTTGTTCAAAAAAATTAGAAAATGCAAAAGTTTGATGTTGGGGGATGTACACCAGCATTCTTTGTAAACTACTCCTCTCATACATTCATTTCTATGCCCATTTTACCCTAGACATGCCCTAACTTCACAACTTGTAGCATTCATTTGGCTATATAATTTTGAGTCATTCTTTTGATATTTCTAAATTTTATGTCCAAAGTCTGCCCCAATTTTTATTCAATAAGTAAATTTTCCTTCAATAAATTAGCAAGCTCACCTTTTTGGTCTACTTCTTTAAAAGTGTGCATACTTTCTAGCTGTACTTGTCAACAACATCCAGGATCATAGAATGATACATTTAGAGCTGAAAGAAACCTTAGAAGTCATCTAGTCCAACTCACTTTGCAGATGATGAAACTGAGACTTAAAGTAGCTAAATGACTTGCCCAGGGCTACACAGGTGGTAATGTTCAGAGATAGGCATGGAACCCAGGTCCTCTAACTCCAAATCCAAATGCAACAACAAAAGCAACAAATGTCTACCAAGGGCTCACTATAAATCAGGCATTGTATTAGACCAGGGGTGGGGAACGTGTGGCCTTGAGGTCACGTGTGGCCCTCTGGACCCTGAATTGTGGCCTTCTGACCGAATCAAAATTTTACTGAACAAATCTTTTTATTAAGGGATTTTACTTTATTTATAATCATTTATTACTTACATTTATTTTATTAAAGATTTGTTCTGTAAAATTCAGATTCAGCCAAAAGGCTATATACTTAAAAATCCAGAAGGCTACATGTGGCCTCAAGGCGACAAGGTTCCCCACCCCTGGAAACACTGGAAAAACAAGGAAAAGCAAAAATGATGTCTGCCCTCCAGGAGCTCACAGTCTAATGGGAGAGACAATATAACTATACACATACAAGATAAATATTGGGCAAGATGGAGATTATCTCAGAGGAAAGGCACTTACTTGTAAAAGAGAGGGAGGAAGAAAGGTAAGATTTGAACTGGGGGGTCCTGTTATGCTTTGATGATCTAAAAAGAAGAATGAAAAGAGAGGAAGAGGAAAACACTATCAGGGGAAAGGGAGAAAGAGTAGAGAAAATTCTCTTACGTAATGAGCGTACAAATAGAAGTCTATACAAGAAGAAGGAGGGAGTAGGGGACACTTGGACCTCAGTCTCATCTGAATTTGTCAAAGAATATCACATACACACAGAGCTAGGTACAGAAATACATTTCACCCAACAGGGAAACAAGAGGGCAAAAATGTTTAGGAAAAGGGAGGAATAAAAGGGAAGGCAGATTAAGGGAAGGATTAGACAGAAACAAAACAAATTTTTAACAGGAGGTAAGAAACAAAGAGAAGTAGAAGTATCAGAGAATAGGATGAAGGGTTACATAATTAACAATCATTAACAGTGAGTGTGAATGGAGCAAATCTGCCCACAAAATAGAAAAGGACAGCAGAATAGATTAGAAATTGGAATTCAACATGTTGTTGAAAAGAAACAAACTTGCAGAAGAAAGATATACACAGAGTTAAAATAAAGGCGCTGGAACAGGCTCTATTATGCTTCAGATGAAATAAAAAAGGCAGAGGTAATAATCACGAGCTCAGAAAAATCAATGACAAAAATAAGCCTAATTTAAAGACGTAAATAGAGAGGTTAAATTTTGATAAAACATGTCAGAGAAAATGAATTCATATCACTATTAAGCATATATGTACCATATAACACAGCAGCTAAATTCTTAAAGGAAAAGTTAAATGAGTTATAAGGAGAAATACTAAAACTATAAAAATGGGGACCCTCAACTTAGCCCCTCAGACCTAGATAAATCTAGCCCAAAAATAAACTAAAAAGAAATGAAGGGCCTCAGTAGAATTTTAGAAAAATTGGATTTGATAGACTCCTGGAGAATACTGAATGAGAAAAGAAAGGAGAATACTTGTTACTCACTTGTGCATGGCACCTTTATAAAAATTGACCATGTATTAGGGTGTAAAAACCTCACAAACAAGCACAGAAAAGCTAAAATATTAAACATGTCTTTTTATGGACCACAATGATTGTGTTCAATAAAGAGCCTATGAAACAAAGAATAAAAAGTAATTGGAAACTAAATAACTTAATCTTAAAGAACTGGTGGATCAATGGACAAATCACAGAAAAAATAAAAAAATTTATTAGGGATGATGATAACAGTGAGACAACATACCAAAATTTTGGGGGTTCATCAAAAGTACCTAGAGGAAAATTTATAAATACTTTCACCAATAAAAGATAGAAAGAAGAGATCAATGAATTGGTCACGCAACAACAACAAAACAAAATAGAACACCAACAAATTCAAAATTCCTAATTAAGTACCAAAATAGAATTCCTGAAAATCAAAAAAAGAGATGAACAAAATGGAAAGCAAAAATCCAATTAAATTAATAAATAAAATTAGAAACAGGTTTTTAAATGAAGAAAATATATAAACTATTAGCTGACAATTTAAAAAAAGGAAAACCAAATTATTAGTATCAAAAATGAAAAAGATGAACTCACAACCAATATGGAAGAAATTTTAAAAAATTATTAGAAGCTATTTTGCCCTATAAATTATATGCCACTAAAACTGACAATCTAAATGAAATAGATGAATAGCTACAAAAATACAAATTGCCCTGATGAAAAGAATGGAAAATAGAAGATTTAAATAGCCCAATCTCAGAAAAAAAATTAAAAAATTAACTCCCAAAGGAAAAAATCCTAAAACCAGAAAAATTTTAATGAGAGTCCTACCAAACATTTAAATTAATTAATTCCAGAACTACATAAAATATTTGGAAAAAATAGGAAAATAATAAATCCTACCAAATTCCTGCTATGACACAAATATGGTTTTGTTACCTAAACCAGGGATAGTCAAAATAGAGAAAGAAAGCTATAGACTAATACCTCTAATGCATATCTGTGTGAAAATTTTCAATAAAATATTAATAAGGAGAGCAAAGCAACATATCTCAAAGATCATATGCTGTGACAAGGCTGGATTTATACAAGGAATGCATAGTACTATTGCAATATTATGAAAAATATTATGTAAATGTAATTGACCATAATAACAAGAACAACAAAAACCACATGATTAACAAAAATCACATGATTTATTAACAGATGTTTTTGACCAAATAGAGCACCACTGCTGTTAAAGACACTAGAAAGCATAGGAATAAATTGATATTTATTTACTATAAATGACATTAATACTATACCTCTAAAAGAGAGAGTAGACAGACTGTAAAAACTTCCCAAGTGACTTACACACACACACACACACACACACACACACACACACACACACACACACACACAATGGTATCTTTAAGACTGAAATGATATTGCTGAAGGAAGAATTCAGGAAGAGATACTAGCTGAGTCTCTGGGGAAAGAGGCAGCCAGAAGAACAAAGAAATACGGAGACAGAAGAACAAACAACAGAACACAATTTTTTAAATGGTCAAAACTAGAATACTTCAGTTCTCTACAAACCAAAGCAGTAGAGACAGAGGTAAGAACTGGGTAAGACAATCTGAAAATGACTGGTTTCCCAGAAAAAAAGCTTTTTAAGTGTCTGAATGTTTTAGGAAATCATTCAAGAAAACTGCCTGGAAATACTGGAAACAGCACAAATTTATAGACTCTACAGAACCCTGAGACTAACCCTAGTTACCCTCCCCTGCTACAGTAATCTCCAAGTTCTAAAGTTTCAGTATCAAGAGAAAACCTCAAGAAGAGAGCAACTGACACATGAACAACATACCAATTTGAACTTCACAAGACTACTTACTAAATGAAGAAGATAAATGAAAGAGACTAGAAAATGATATGCCAAAAAGCAAGGAAAATTGTCCTGTATCCCACCACTACTTTTCCTATAAAACTGAGCATAATCTATCAAAAGAGAAAATGATTCTTTAACAAAGTCACATATTTTAATTAATTTCCTAATGAAAAATCCAAGACAAGGAAGGAATTTGGACATGTAAATTGGCTATGCAGATGAAATTGAGATAAGGTGATTTAGAATTTGATGAAAGTAAGGGGTGAAGGATGATTAATATGTTGTATAGAGGTGGTGAATCTATTCTAGTTTTTATTTAACATCTATTATAAAAGGAATTTTTTAAAAAGTCAGAAACGAGTTAAGAAACACTAGTAAAAGAAATACAAAGAACTAGATCACATGAAGTACTAGAGGGAAGGATGGGTACATGTGAGAAATCCTATTTTGTGAAATCAGATACTAAAAATGAAAGTTAATCAAATGAGGAGGTAAGAGTAAAATGAAAGGGCATTTTCTAAACTACATTCTTGACTGGGCTACAAGGGGAAGGTTAAAAATTTTTAAACAAGATTTTTTTATAAAATTAAAATCCTAATATCTTTTCTTGGTATGGGCAAGGAAGGGGGAGATTGAGATTGGATGGTTATAAACAAAGATTATTTTATTTGTGTTTGAAGGAAGGACTTGGCTGTGTATTAAAGCACAAAGTAAGATAAGACTTTTAAAACAAAACTGATAGTGTTAAAAAGGAAACAAAGAAATATGACAGAATCTGATAAAGGGAAAATTTATTTCTCCAGCTCATTTTACAGACAAAGAAACTGAAGCAAATAGGGTTTAATGACTTGCACAGGATTGCTAGTAAGTGTCTGAGAGCAAATTTGAACTCACATCTTCCTGATTCTAGGCCTGATGCTTTAGCCACTGTACTACCTAGCTACTCCATCTGAAGTAGAGGGAGTCAGCTAATTCAGTGTGAAGGCTGGAAAAACTATTATGCTTCAGTAAAATCCAAAAAGGCAGCCATTACAAATGTATATATATATTTTTTGCAGACAAGGCAATAGAAAATATAGCACTACTAAGAGAGATAAGTCAGGAAACAACATTACAATTTTTTAAAAGGCAGTATATACACTGAAACAACATCAGTACTCAATATTTATGCACTGAATGACACAACTACCAAGTTCATAAAGGAAAAGGTAAGTGAAATGGAAAAAGTCTAGATGATGAAACATTAATTTTAGGTGACCTAAATATTCCTTCTTGAAAGCCTGACAAATCCAACAGAAAGACAAACAAAAAAGAACTTACACATTTGAACAGATTGTTTGAAAAACTAGATCTGGAAAACTTTTGAACACTTTTTATTTTTACTATTTAATTTATTGATACTTTCTCCCTTCACACAAAAATACTTTCCAACAAGCACCTAAACAAATTCATTTACAAAATACATTACCTAAATGATCATTAATTTATCAATGGTTAACAGAAAGTAGAAGAGAAAGAAATGTGTCTTTTAACTTTGATAGTATGATGCTAACACTGATCATTATATTTGTTACCTTCTGGAGACTTCTAAATCTTAGATAAAACATATATTTCTTAGGCACTTATAGGACTTAAAAAAACTTAAAGAAATCATAAACAAGTGCAAAAGGAGAATCTAAAAATGTTCTTAACAAGCCATACTAATACAAAAATTATAATCGATAAAGGAAATATGAACAGAAAATGCAGACCTGATTGGAGATTAAAAATGATTCCCTAAATGAGTAAATCAAAGAACAAATTATAGAAACAATAAAGGGAAGGGAATGGGCATTACATAGTACCTACTGTATGCCAGGCACTATACTAAGCTCTTTTATAAATCTCATCTCATTTGATCCTCACAACAACCTTGTGAGATAGGTGCTATTATCATTCCCATTTTATAAATGAGGAAACTGAGGCAAACAGAAGTTAAATTACTTGACTGGGATCAAACAGTTAGTAAGGGTCTGAGGCTAGATGTGAATTCAAGTCTCCCATAACCCAGGCTCAGCACTCTATCTACTCTGCCAACAGAGAATGATAGTAATGAGATAATATACCAACATTTAAGGACCCTAAAAGACTCCAAAAAAACAAGGAAGATGAACTGAGCACACAACTGAAAAACTAAAAAAACCAAGAAGTAAGCCAAAGTGGAGAAATCTAGAAAATTGAAGGTTAAAAAAATTGAAAATTTAAAAAATGAACTAATAAAAAATTGACTTTGGGGGAAAAAAACACAACCTAATACAACTGATAAACCATTAGTTAATTTAACTTAGGGGAGAGTGAAACCAAATGAACAGAATACAAAATGAAATGGGAGAATTAATAACAAACAGAGAAAGATATAAGGAAAATTATCAGAAATAATTACACTGAATGATGTCAACAAAGTTGAAAATATAAAATAATAAAACAGTAGGACGGTAACTGAATAAATAATAAAGAATAATTTCAGAAGAATAATTGAGCAAGTAATAACTGAATTCTCAAGAGGGAAAAATACTTCATGTCCACACATTTTCAAATGACTTCTGTGAAACATTTAAAAACCAAATAATCCCTGTGATATATTATTTTCAAAAACAAAGAAAGTACTCTATCAAATCCTAGCACTCAATCAATAAACATGTATTAAGCACCTACTATATGCCAGGAATCATGGAGCATCAGGGATACAAAAGGAGGCAAAAGACAGTTCCTGCCCTCAAGGAACTTACAGTCTAATGAGATAGACAACATGTAAATAAATACATAGAAAGCAAACTCTACCCAGGATAAATAGGAAATAATTAACAGAGGGAAGGCACTAGAGTTAAGAGGGTTTGGGGAAGGCTTCCAGTAAAAGATGAGATTCTAATTGGGACTTAAAGGAAGCCAGGGAGGTCAGTAGTGACATCTGGGCATCTTATTTTCCAGGGCTCATGTTCAATGTTTTCCAAAGACCGCCATGAAAATCAATGCAGCTTATATACCAACATCTATTCCAGAGTGTGAATAAGTTCTATAAAGAACTCGATAAGGCCCTCCAAATCATATCAACATGTACTTGGATATTTTGTGATTCCAAAAGAAAGGTCTTTATATGGGAGGACAGCAAAATGTGTGTGTGTATAAAAAAGAAAATAGTGCTCAAGAGTTAGGAATGAGAGGCCAAATACTTGTGGACTACAAAGTCACTCTGTTGAGCCGCTAACATCACAGTCCAAGGTGAAATAAGTGGAAATGGCAATAAAGAAAACAGAAACATAGATGGAGTACACCAAGTATATACAGAGGAGGTTTATCCCAGAAGGTGGCCATTTGGTTTTCAGGTAACCGAAAGAGAGAAAGATAACAAAAATGTGCAAAAAATCTTGGATATAGCTAGTACCAGAAAAAGTGACCAAAAGAATATTATTATTTACTAACCCATATATATATATATATATATATATTTGCGGCTCTATAAAACTGAGGGTTTTTTTTTTTTTTGCTTTTTGGAGGGCAATTGGGGTTAAGTGACTTGCCCAAGGTCATATGGCTAGTTTTTGTGTTAAGTGTCTGAGGTTGGATTTGAACTCAGGTCCTCCTGACTCCAGGGCTGGTGCTCTATTCACTGCACCACCTAGACACCCTCTATAAAACTTTTATAAAAATAATATACACATACATTGAGGGCATCCTTGCAAAAGGTATAAGAAAGGAATAGACAAGCTATCACAAACAATATTCTGCAGTAGACCAAATCTTAATGTGAATATCTAGCTAAAAGGTATCAAGAACACAAAATCCCACTGTTAATATCTGTTGCCTATGTACACGTATCTGTATTTAGAATAGAACAAAACTGCCTTTAAAGGCCTTGTTCTGACAAAGTGTTTCCAGGGTAAATTTTAAAACCATAAGAGATTCACTGAGAAATGTAATAAAAGTAACTATTCAGTGATGACTGATTACCACCATCGAGTCAGACAGAATACAGGGAGGGCTTGCCCTCCCAAGGAGGATGCCCAGGGCACAGGCCTCGTGGCAATGAGTGGCCCTAAAGGTGGGGACGTCCTCTGGAGGCTCCTCTTTGCACATGGCACCACTCTGAGTGCATCAAGCCCTGAGAAGCTGGAGAGTCTCCTCAATGAGACAGATAATCACTTAAAAGAGATTGGGCTGATGATCAACCCAGAAAACACCAACGGCAGGAATGGCTGTTGTCCGGTCTTTGACACGTGGTTAGACGGACAACCTCATGTATGTCTACCCACGTGTGTGTGTGTGTGTGTGTGTGTTGGGTGGACAGTGAGCTGGGTCCAGGTCTGAACAAGGGCAAACAAACAGACGAGGCTGCCTTCGAGGAACAGTCTAATTATTTTAACGATCCCAGACTTCTCTTGGAAACATCAATGAACATTCACGCAAAGATTAAATGAACTTCTGAAGCAAGGCTTTAATACACACAAAATACTATTCATCACGACGAAGCTGACTTTATACCAGTAACAGGATGGTTCAACTTCGGTGAAAGCAATCAGCACCATAAGTCATATCAGTAACAGAAACAGAACCCGTGTCATTCTGTAAACGGAAGCAGAAAATCTTCAATAAAATATGGCGCTCATTTGTGTCAAATACTTTTTTAAAAAGCATAGGACTAAAAGGACATTTCCCTAATATGATCAAAAACACTTATGTGAACCCAAGAGTGAGCCTAACGTTATCTGCAGCTGAGAAAAATTTTTGTAAGGCTTTCCAATGAGATCAGGAGTGAAGCAAGGGCACCCATCATTCCCGTCATTACCAGACTTCAATCATCTGCTATTTCATGGCATTTGCTGTCTTACTGACACACACATTCTGTTCAGCAGTACAGGCTGCTCCCCATTCACGTCTTTTCCTTCCGTATGACATCTGTCCACACCCTAATGCGAACCCCTAAAGCTCTCCCAGAACACTAGACACTGTATGGACACCAGTGAAACAGGAGTTGGGAATATAAGAGATGGCATCTTCTCTCTCAGTCTTGTGATCTGACTGGCAGCCCTACAATGTCCCTGACACTATCTCTTTACACCCCTCCTTTGGAGCTGTTCTTTGTTGGTCAATACCACGAGTCTCTCCATGGTCCATCTGGCGATATCAAAGTTAATTCTCCAGAGATCTGATGACTCAAAGCCACCCAGCATCACCGAAGGACACTGATTTTTTAAAAGGGGGGTCTGGATAGGAGAATCTGCTTCTTTTGACTACACATGTTTCTAGTGGGAATTTTTTTGTTTGTTTGTTTCTCAATAGTGAAGGAGGTGGGAAGGAAAGAATTAGGACCTGAAAATGAAATAATACTGAGGTTTTGTTTTTTTTTAATGGGCCTATGTTTCCAAGAGAAGTTCAGGGTCACAGAAGTTGTGCACAGTTTCCCAGAGGAAATCCAGCTCCCCTTGTCTTCTGCTTCCACCCTGGAATCAGAGCATTGTTCAGTGCCTGTCTAAGACACGAGTACAGGTGGACCAGCTCCACAGCACACTAATTAGTCATCCAGCCAAATGTATATCCTAATCTGGACAAGAGTATTTATCCACTCAGTTTTTCTTGTGTAGATACTTTAATAAAACTCTTTTGAGTGACTGTGGATCTCATTTAGGAGGCTCTTGCAGTGTTCCGGGGCTTGATGAGATCAGTATGATGTTCCCTGCAAAACAGATTTTGGACATTCTATAATCTATAAAGAATCCCTTTTATAGCTAGACTCTGTGCTGGACATTCTCCATGACACCTTTGGGGGAATAGGGAGCTGTTTTAGGCCTCCCTTGACATGAATAATCAGAGCGTCACTGAAAAAATGATCCATTATAACATATTTCAAAGAATTTTGTATGATATTGACATATGTATGGGAGATACTCTGTTACAGGAGAGCTTTTAAGAAATTAAATTTTTTAATGGTTAACAAATAATCAATCAATTGTACATTGATTAAACTCCTCCATGTGCCAGGCACTATGCTAGGTCCTAGGGGCACAAATACAGACAGCAAAACAACCCCTTCCCCCCAGGAGCTGCCCGGCGGCGGGGGGGTTGAGGAAAGCCTTTATAAAGATGGCACCTTCACACAGTGCATTTGGAGCACCTGAGGGACTCTCCTGGCAGAGATAAGGGAAGGAGGCACTCCAGGTATGGGAGACGAGGAGAGGGAGGGCCCTGGGGAGGAATGCGGGGTCCCTCAGACCGGATCACATGGGGCAGAAGGGGGGGGTGGGATACAAGGGCTTTATGAGCCAAGCAGAGGATCATGGCGGTCTAAACATGGTGTGTCCTTTGCATCTTCTCAGCCACATCACTGCAGAAGAGGAAGGGCACCCCACAGAACTACACATCATTTTGAATTTTTTTCCCATAGGTTAACAGCCAAAGCATTCATGCTTTAGTGTCTTCCAGGTCCTTAATAAAAGGATTTGTTCTATAAAGTTTGGATTCAGTCCAAGGGTAGCACTTGAAGACCTAGAGAAAAAAAAGACCTAGGGAAAAAAAAAAAAAGGCTATATGTGGCCTGGAGGCCACAGGTGCCCTACGCCTGCGGGGGGATAAGTCCTTCTGGGCTTAGTCAGGCTGATCCACAGACAGCAGCCACGTCTATCTCCAGGGCCATATTTAAAGACTTTCCAGCTTGGTAGGGTGTCTTAGGTCTGGGATTCCCCTACATAGCCTATGAGAATCCAGGGTCATCTTGAGGACTCAGAGTAAGACTTTTACTAAGAACACACACACACACACACACACACACACACACACACATTTATTCCCCTTTGTGCACTATACATTTCAGCCAAATTGACCTTCCTATAAACTGAAGGCACAGCACTTCCCATCCATCTCTGTGGTTTGAGCCAGCCCTGGAATACACACCCTCAAGGGGCCCCCCTCTACCCTCTTCAAGGCTCAGCCCAAGTGTCACTGCCTAGGCTGCTCCTCCCAAGTACAAGCGCCTTCTTCCCTAGAAATTACTTTGCCTTTACTTGGCTAGGTCCATGCTGTCTGTCTCCACTATATCCCAACAGAATATGTTCTTCTCTCTCCAGCTCCGTGAGCAGGGCAGGGCACCTGGCATACAAGAGGTACTTAACCAATGCTTGCTGAATGTTTGAAGAACATGACTACCTGCATGACAGCTGTCCTCCACCAAGCCCTACTTGGCCTGATGCCTGCTTGTGAAGAGAATGACCCCGGGTTCTCAGGGGCCATGCCAGCAGCAAGCAAGCTGAGCTGGAAGGGCTTGGAATATAGGCCCAATGACTAACTGTGCCTCTGGCAGCCAAGGCCAAGTCTACCTAAGTTCAAAAGCACTGGGCACTGGGGAAGAATTGCTTCAGCCACCGTAACTCCAAATAATCACATATTCAGGGTGTGGAGATGATGCCGACACCACGGAAATCAGGTCCTAGAAGTCTGACTGCAGCTAAACTTCTGATACAGCTCTGTATGCATATATATGTGCATATCCATGTAGGCAGTTTATCTATATCTCTACATATATACACTCATATGTACATACAGATAGATATCAACTGAAGGGGTGGGACTGTTCTTTACTAGCTGGAATCCCTTTATCTTTCTTGAGAGCCCTCCAGATTTCTTCCTTTATACTAGGTCAGTAATTGAACACCCTCAACTCTCAATTCAAAGCCAGTAATGACCTCACTGTGCTGAATTATTAGGGGGGGGAGAGAGAGAGAGAGAGAGAGAGACAGAGAGAGAGAGAGAGAGAGAGAGAGAAGAAGAAGAAGAAGAGAAGAGAAGAGGAGAAGGAAGGAGGGAGGAGAAGAGAGAGGGAGAGAGAGAGAGAGAGAGAGAGAGAGAGAGAGAAAGAGAAAGAGAAAGAGAAAGAGAGAGAGTAAAAATCTGAAAAACAACAGAAGCCTTTTGATCAGGGCACCGCACTGCAGCTTGCTGTAACTCAAGCTGCCCATTCTTATATGGCAGGAATTAAGGACTCCCCCTGCTAGGCAGGACCCTATTAAAAGACAATAGCTGTTTGAAAAGGGTAAGCAAGTTGATATGGATATAATAGGCCACATATGGGGGCCCCTTTCTCCTCTGAAATAAAGCTCCTTCTTAGAGTTGTGAGCTGGGAAATCCAGTATTCAGGAAGGCAGGAGGGGGAGGCAGAAGAGAAAAGGGTGGGTAACCATGCAGAAATGCTTGAAGGTGCTTAGGAAGGAAGGAAGGAAGGCGGGGGCTACAAAGAGTCCGCAGAGATGAACATCAATCCCTGAAGATGTGAGCTTTCAGAATGGTCAGGTGCTCATCAGGCCATGGGAGAGTTGAGACAATAACTAGAGGGGTTTGGCTGGCACAGATGCAGGGACTAGTTCCTATGGTGGGCCGACAAAGACCAGGAAGTCAGAGTGGTAAGCTGCTGCCAGGAACGGAGCAGCTGGCAAGAGGGCATCCTTCCTGCCTTGCCTTAAATAGCACAACATGCCCTGTCTCAAAACCCTGACAAATGCCATCTATTCCTATTAGTGACCAATACCATCCAATGAGCTCGAATCCTTTATAAGCTTGAATTTATTCTCTCAGTAGCCCCATGTAATATTAAGGGAGCAAGACTTTTTTGTCTGTTTTATAGGTTATGGAAATCGGTGCCCAGAAAAGTACAGTTACTGGTTCAGTGTGAGTTGTGAGAGCTGGAGGAAGCAAATGAAACTCTAGTTTTTTAACTTGAGATCATGAGATGATTGTTGTGAATTTTTTTTAAATTAAAGATTAGATTATGAAAAAATAACTGCAGTGTGGATACATACATGTGTATATATGTGTGTATGTGTGTAAACACATACATAGTTCATCAATAGGCCATTCTCCAGGCCTATTCACGTTGGAAGGACCTGGGAGAATCAGTTTTGCTGGCAGAGCCTTCTTCATAATGTTATGAGATATCTGAGCACTTTAAACTGGAGGTGTCAAACTCTCTCCCATTGGGCCCCTGATTGCAAAATGACCCGGGCCTTCAGGTGGGCAGCGCCCACGTCCAGGAACCAGACTAAAATGTAATTGGAAATTCTTAACAAAGTAAATAAAAACACAATGCAACATATATGATGTTAATTTTGTGGTTTTCTAAGTCAACATGTGCCTGCAAAAACATCAATCTTCATTTGCTGTCAGATCAGTTTCTTCCTTGATGACCCCAGTTGGGCACATGAGGTCACAGAAACACGTGTCAGAAATGTCGCTGTCTGCCGCTGACGCGGTTCTTGAGCGCTGGTGAGAGGGCTAGGTTGGCAAGTAAAGAGAATGGGATTAGCCAATAGACTAAGGCAGCCCTGTGCACTGCTGTGATCACCTTTTTACTGAGGAGGAGGAGACCAGGTTTGCCTGCAAGAGTACTTTTGGGGGGATCTACACACACATATGTACATATATATGTATACACACACGTACAGATTTGTTTTAATCACCTAAGATCTTTCCCACCTCAGCTCTGTGCCTCCACTTTCCTTGCCCCCCACACATTGAGAACACAAGAGAAACAAAGACCATTAAAAACACGTACAGTCAAGCAAACCCATCTCCACACTGGCCATGTCCAAAAACATATTTGTAGAGGGACCAGTTCTGCGCTGAGCCCCTCTCCTCTCTGTCGGGAAGTGGGGAGCACAGTTCATTATCAGTCCTCTGGAGTCCTAGCTGGCCATGACGCTGGTAAGAATTCAGCACAACAGTGTTGCAGTCACACGTAAACACCGTAACTGATTCACCCATTGCCCAGTTTACGTGCACCCCCTCACATTCCCATTCTTGCCGCCTCAAAAAGAGCTATAAATATTTCTGCACATCCTGAGAGCTTGTCTGGCTTGGGACTAGTCCCCCCCTTAACCTAACCTCCCTCTAATTTCCCCTCTTCCCTCCTATTTCCTGTTGAGTGAGATGTGTTTCTGTACCCACTACTGGTGAGGGCGTCCTTCTTTCTCTCGACCAGTTCAGATGTAAGTGAGGTTCAGGTGCCAGCCACTCCCTTCCACCCCCTCCTCCTTATTCTGCAGACATATCCTCGTGCACCTTGATCATGTGAAAACATTTTTTCCTAAGCTTCCTTTACCTTCCCCCGGTGTATTTCTCGGCTCCTCTTTTTCCATTCTTTTTCTGAAGATCATCAAGACTTACCAGAACCACTCCCAGGTCTTACTTACACAATTAGATGCCCTCTATGAGCCCCAGGCAGGTGGGTTCAAAGAGGACATGTGTGTCACCTCCCCACATCTGAATACAAGCAGTTTATCCTGGCTTAATCCTTTATAATTGCTCATTCATGTTTACCTTTTTGATGTTTCTCTTGATGCCATGTTTGAGTGCAAATATTCAAATTTTTTCTCCAGCTTTTGGTCTTTTTATCAGGACTGCTTAGAAGGCTTGTATTTCATTAAAGGTCCCCCACCCCCACTCCGCAGCATTATATATACATGGTTTTACTGGGTAAGTTATTCTTGCCTGTAAGCCCGCATCCTTCACCTTCTGAAATACCTTACTCCAAATTATCCACTCCTTTGCAGTGGTGGCTCCCAAATCGTGGGGGATCCTGGCTAGTTCCTCAGTACTTGAAATCTTTCTGGATGTTACGGGATTTTTATTGGACCTGGAAGTTCTGTACTTTGGCTATGATGTTCCTGGGAGTTTTCATTTTGCGGTTTCCTTCAGAAGGTGACTAATAGCTTTTTTCTATTTCTACTTTGCCCTCTGCTTCTAAGAGATCTAGGCAGCACTCTTTTGAAGATTTCTTGAAATATAATATCTAGGCTCTTTTTTTGGTCATGACATTCAGATAATCCAATGGTTCTTACATTTTTTTTCTCCTTGATCTGTTTTTGCTCTGAGACACTTCACTTTTTCTTCTATTTCTTCATGCTTTTGACTTTGTTTCAGTATTTTTTGTTGTCTCATGGAGTCACTGGCTTCTGTGTGGTGCATTCTAATTATCAGGAAGTTTGCTGCTTGGTCCAGGTTTTATATCTTTTATGCCAACCTGTTTAATGCCCTTTCCAATTCTTGCTTCTAAAACTCTAATTTCTTTTCTATTTTCTTCCTTGAGCACTTTCATTAAAAACTACCAAATGAGATAATATTTGTAAAACTTTTAGCACAGTGACTAGCAAATATTAGGTACTTAATAAATGCTTATTCCTCTCCCCTTTCCTTTTTTTTTTCCAGCAAGGGGAGACTGCTTCTTGGCTTTGTTTGTTGTGGCAAAGAATTAGAAACTGCGGGGCTGCCCATCAATTGGGGAATGGCTGAACAAGTTGTGGTATATGACTGCAATGGAATACTACTATGCTATAAGAAATGATGAGCAGGATGATTTCAGAAAAACCTGGAAAAACTTCCATGAACTGATGCAGAGCGAAGTGAGCAGAACCAAGAGAACACTGTACACAGTAACAGCAACACTGTGTGATGCTCAACTGTGAATGACTTAGCTATTCTCAGAAATAAAAAGATCCAAGACAATTCTGAAGGACTTATGATGAAAAATGCTATCCAACTTCAGAGAAAGAACTGATGGAGTCTGAATAAAGATTGAAGCATACTATTTCTCAGTTATTTTTTATGGGTTTTTTTTCAATCTGTGTTTTCTTCCACAACATGACTGATATGGAAATATGTTTTGCATGACTTCATTTGTATAATCTATATCTAATTGCTTACCACCTCAGGGAGGGGAGAGGGAAGAGGAAAAGGGGAGAGGAAAAGAATTTAGAACTCAAAATTTTTAAAAACATGCTTAAAATTGTTTTTACATGTAATTGGGGAGAAATAAAGTATTATTTAAAACAAAAACAAGCAAACAAGAATAGACTGCTTTTGGATTCTACTTCTATCAGTCAACTAGGAAAACCCTGTTGGTTTAGAGTGGCAGAATTGTACGTTCCCCTTTAGTCTAGTATTTCTATCTTAATTATTCCTCTGCAGGCTGTCCTAGAAGCTCTAAGTGAGACCCTGTGCTAAGCTTAGCCTCTAAGCCAGCAGTTCTCAACCTGTGGGTCATGACCCCTTTGGGGGTCGAACGACCCTTTCACAGGAGTAGCCTAAGACCATCGAAAAACACATATTTCCCATGGTCTCAGGAACGGAGACACCGCTCCTCTATGTCTCCAGGTGGATCCGCCTACATGCAGGTATGCCCACATACGAGTATTAAAGGGTCGCGGCATTAGGAAGGTTGAGAACCACGACTCTAAGCCATACCACTGCTGCTACTGGCTTCAGAACTTCCTCCTTTCTCAGTATACCACCCAGGACCTCCCTACTCAGGAATGCCACCACTGTGCACAGTGGTACACTTTGATGTGAAACCCAGGAAAGGAAAGTTGGTGACACAGCTGCCAGTTCACACCTGTCACCATGGCCATGCCTCATTTGTCACCATGGCCGTGCCTCATTATGGGTCTGGGACCTCCTCTTGCCCTGGTGCTCAGCTACTCCCTAGGTGCTAAAACTCTCCAGGCCATGGCATGCTCATGCCCTTACCCATCCCCAGCGTCTGCAGACCTCTCTGTCTGTTTCCCTATGCCAGGCCAAGCTAGATAAATGACTCACTGTGACCTTTTCTGGATTACCCCCATTGGGATTTGGTCTGGTATGTTTTCTAGATCTGTCTGGAGGAATTTGGGGAAGGGACCCCACCACAATGCTTCCTATCACTATTCCATCTTGGCTCCATCTCCCCCTATGTGTGTCTTCTGAGCCTAACTGCATTTGAAATTGAGAAGATATTCACCATAAAGTTGACCAACAAATGATGAATTATTGGTGTGACCACAATTAATTGAACTCAATATTTATTGTGGCCAACTATGTGCAAAGAGGGCACCATGCCCTAAGACATTAAGAATACAAAGATGACAAAACAGCATTTCCTCAAGGAGATCAGAATCAAACCAAATCAGTAATAAAGGGAGAACTCAATAAACACACCTCACTTTTGGTCAGTTTTTCAGGAGAATATTTATTCGATCTATTCAGAGGTACCTATATTTTCTCTTTCTTTTATTACAGCCTGCAAGAGTCTTAGTAAACAATTATGACTCCTGAAACTTGTCGGCAATCTTGGTGTGTGATTCCCTTGGTTAGCTGCAAAATAATGGCATTGCGGATACAGAGGGGAAAAGAGAAGTTTGTCTCTTTTTGACACTTGCATATTTCTACATCGTCTTCAATATACTGCATAACTTGTTTGGGGCAAGTTAAAGGTTTCCTTGTTTAAAGAGAGAGTCTAGACTCCTAGGGAAAAGGTTATAGAGTTGCTGCCAACACTACCAATCAATAAGTATTTATCAATCACTCACTGTGAATCAAGAACTGTGCTAGAAACAAAAATGGTCCTAGATAGCTAAGGATCCACAAAGGTGGGAAGCAGCTGACATTCTAATGCAAGTACTCCCAATACATGCTCTAGATTCCAGTCATGCCCATCTCCCAGATGCAAACACACCACTCACTTGCATTTCCATGCCTTAGTTCACATTGTTCCCAATGCATGCAGTGCCCTAGCCCTTTCCAGCCCTCCAAACCTTGTTAAATGTTAAAGGCCCATTTCAAGTAAGTCCCATCTACTTCATGAAACCCGCCTTTCTTCCCCGAGGGCCCCCTCCCCCATCCAGCTCCACCAGCCCCATCACTGCAACTATCAACCACTGCACCAACACTAACCTGTTTCTACCTGATGGCCACAGCATTTCTTATGTATATAATGCATTCTGACATATGATTATGGGCACTTTATTTTAGATTAATTCTTGGTCTTGTTCTATAAAATACCTACCCAACAATACTGTAAATGCTGGGAGGACAGAGGTGGTATGGCATAATTCTTTACATAACACCAAACACAACACTGAATATTCCACTGCAATACTAGCCACTCCATTAGTACTTATTGAACTCAGTTGAAATGAATTCACGATCTACTTCCCTGCCTGCAAAACGGTCCTGGGGCTGCAAGGGAGCAAGAGATCTCTTTTCCAATTAAGAAAAAGTTAACAGGATACTTTCTGCCATTTTTTGCCAATACTACAGAATGTGACTACACGCCTTTGGAATTACTTAACCTCAGTAATCTTAGTATCAATTAATTAATCAATAAGTATTTCTTAAGCATTTGCCATGTGGCAGGAACCACACTAAGGGCTGAGGATGCAAAGACAGGCAAAAAGAGTTGCTGTCCTCAAGCAGCTGACATTCTAATGGCATAGACGATCTCTCCAAAAACAGCCACACTCCTCTTCTCTTTTCCTCCATAACAGTGTTGGAAAAGCGATCCAGTGCAGAGTGACGTGAGCAAAACCGAGAGAACATTGCACACAGTGACAGCAACACTGTCCAACGACCAACTCTGATAGACTGAACTCCTCTTGGCAATGCAAGGATCCAAGACAGGAGGGGGGAACCTGTAGCCTACGGGCCACCAGAGACCTTCTAGGTCCTGGGGTGTGGCCTTTTGACTGAACCCAAGTTTAATAGAACAAATCCTTTTATTAAGGGAATTTATTCTGTGAAGTTTAGATTCAATCAAAGGGCTGCGCTTGAGGACTAGAGGGCCATCTGTAGTCTCAAGCCCACAGGTTCCCCACCCCTGATCTAAGACAAGTCCAAAAGATTCATGATGGAAAATGCCGTCCACAACCAGAGAAAGAACTATGGAGTCTGAATGCAAATAGAACCAGACTATTTTCTCTCTCTTTTTTTTCCCTTTCTCATGGTTTTTCCCTTCTGCTCTGATTCTTCTTTCACAACATGTCTAGTGTGGGAATATGTTTAATATGATTATACATGTATAGCCTACATCAGATGACGTGTGGAAGGGAGAGAGGGAGAGAAAAAAAAATTTGGAACTCAAAATATTATAAAAGTCAATGTTGAAAACTACCTTTACATGTAATTGGAAAAAATAAAATACTATTAAGTGTGTGTTTGGGGGCGGGGAGAGAAAGGATGGGGAAAGAAAGAAAAAAAAGATACATCTGGGTTCCTCACCCTCGTGTAACTGAAGGTTCCATCCAATCCGAGGCCTCCCTTAACTAGGCCCCAGGAGCAATCACTTCTCTAGCAGCAAACACAGAGCGAGTCCCTTCCCAGAGACCCCGTCCCTTGGATCAATCACCTCCAGCTCGACACCTCTGTAAATTCCATTGGAAAAGTATTTATAAAGGCAAGAAAAGTTCAAGATACAGCCCTCCTCTTCTTTTCCTTTCTCTTTTATCCTCCATTTCGTCTGTCTCTCCCCTTCTTTTCTCTCCTCTCCTCTTTCCCTCTTTCTTCTTTCCCATTTTCACTTTTCTTCCCCTCTGTTCTATTCTCTTCATCATCTTGTTTAGTCAAAGGCACACTTCAAACAATTTCTCACTTCCTCTCCATTCAAGATGGCCTCAGAATGTTGGTTAAATTTTTAAGAAAAATTTAAATATCTACAATGTGTCAATGAAATGAAATTGATTGGGAAACAAGCACTGACTTTCATGCTGTTAAATGTAGGGAAGGCAAGGATCCTGCCTAGTCAACTTACATTCTGAAAAAGCAGACAAGATAATAAGGCAAAACCCATCATTCTAAAAGGAAAAAAAAGGGTGTATCAGTCATGAGCCACTAGACTTCAATTGATCTTTCTCCATCTGAGAATACTCACTCCCAATGTCTTCCTCACATCACACTTAAGAACCCTGACCCCAAACTGGTTCTTTGAAATGATGCCCACAACTAGAGGCTCTGCCTCTGTGGCCAGGGTACGTTTTAAGAATGCCCACGTGTAAGCATCACCCTCTTCCCCACTGCCACATCAGCAAGCACTGATTTAGGTGACCCTCCCCATGTAGGAGACAGCTGGCTGTGCAGTCATGGAAGGTGAGCTGCCAGTCTTCTCAGAGCCTCAGTGTCCTCATCTGTAAAGTAGGAATAACAGCTCTAACCCTGACCACCTCCTGGGGCTGCTGACAGAAAAGAGATCATGGCAAAGACACACATGCATGATGACCCTGTTGGCCAGATCCCTGCTCTTCTTCATCCTCATTCCAATCTGCCAGATGAGAAATCTGCCATTCCTCTCCAGTTGCTACCTGGAAGAGGTTTCTTTATCAGACTTATAAAAAACCCACCAAAAGTGACCTTGAAATCAATTTCAGGTGAGTTATCCTCACACTCACCATCAGCATCACAGAAATGGCTCCACAGACCCTGAAAGTTATGTCTATGTCATGCCCATACAGGTGACTGATGCAATTTTAATATTCTTTAGACTAATCAACTGACACCAAGGTGCCTGATTTTGGTGCTTGGAGAAGAGAATGTTCAGGGCTGAAGAGATTCCTACTCTTTAAGACAAACTCAATCACTCCTTTCTCAACTATTGGGTCCGCACTGAGTCCAGACAGCTCAAGACTGCCCACTTTCATATGTGATTACAGGCTGCCTGGCATTGTTTCCTAATTGCTTCCTAACTCTATCATAAGGAACAAAAGCTATGTCTTGCAATTGCCTTTATTCTTCTCTCCAGAATTTAGCAAAGTGCTGGGCACTTATAAAGCCCTCAATAAATGCTTGTTGATTGCTTAATTAATACTAAAGGAGAATAATATAGTCCTTACAGAATAATACAGAGAAACTGCAATCCAAATTTGTAAAGGGAAAAAGTTAGAGAAACCCTCAAGGGGAATGAAGCCCCATCTTCTCAAGGTGTGTAGGGTAGGGATCTAAAACATTTCACTAAACTGACTGAAAATCACCTGTTTAGAGAGGTAGTTTGCTCAGCAATTTTCCACAGTCCTATGCTCCTTACAGAACATGGATGACTCTCTGGGGCGATGTGGCCACCACCTCAGTCCCTTAATATTGACTAAGAGTTCCTGAGAGGCCTTTATGCCATCTAGAAGGTGAGGAATGATTCCTCCCAACATCTGTGAGAGTCTGCAGATAGACCATCATCCCTCTGTCTATAATCTGCAGCCTGTGTGGTGGTGGAACGTCTGTCTACCACTCCTTCCTTGGGCTCCGTTGTTTCTCAGCACATTCCAACTGGAGAGTGGCTGGAGCCAGGCTCCACAAGCACAGATCAAGAGCTTCCTGGAACAGGCTGCCAGCATGAGGAGCAATGGCTTCAGCAGGCAAGTCTGCTTTTCATTACAGAGAGCATGGCCACACCACTCCAGCTGAGAGACAAACCCAGGCTTGACCATCTCCAGTCTTCCATCACCTTAGAATCTGTAATTCTGGGAACCAGAGGAAAGCAGAAGCGGGCAAGAAAGAGGCAGAGGAAGTGAGAGGTAGAAGATCCTTAAAAGGTGGAGAAGAAGCCCCCAGGCACTTTCTATTCCCAAGATTTACAAAGAAGTTACAAGGGGAAAAGCAGATGAATTGAAAGGCAGCTGAACTAGACAGTCAGTCATGTAAGAAGTAACAAAATGGTACAAATTTCCAACTAGTACACAAACTATAAGACAAGCTGGAAGTACTGGAGTGAGAGCAATGGACCAGGAGGTCCTTCAATCTTCCACTTTACAAAGAAAAGAGAGGGAAGGAGAAGAGTCCCCACTAAGAGACCTATGGAATTAGAGAAGTAAAGACTCCCAGAAAATTGGGATTGAAGAACAGAAACTAACCCAACAATGACAACCTTGTGAGTCTGGAATAATGGATCTTTGACAGAAAACCATCGATTGAGGGGACTGGTAATCCTGAAGCTAGTTTAGGACAGCTTAAGGGGAATTTTGATCATCTGACATCAAAATATTTGGCTTACTCGTCAGAACCGTACCTGAGTTCTAAGGGGAGAAATTATAATTATGGTCTGGAATAACAGAAGTAAAAAACTAAAACATGAAGGAATTATCAAAAAGATTTTGTTGATTTTTCTTAATGATGATTCATTCAATTCAAGTACTTGTTAAGTACTTAATATGAGTAAAACATCATACTAAATGATACAAAGATGAAATCAGATAAAACCGGGCCCCTCAAGAAATCTATAGTCAAAGAGAAGACATTAGTGTCATGGAGGTCTGGTGAGGATGGCCCATGAGCTCAGCTAAGGCAATTCCCATGTGGAAGAGTGTGGGGTGCCGAGCCCTAGATGAGCATGCCAACATACAGCCAAAGCGGCCCACTCCCCATTCTGGACAATGCACAGACATTCTGCTAGGGATTCCAATCTTCCAGGCACGACGGTAAGATAGACTATTGACTGGCTAGTTGCACAGCTGGAACCAGCTGGTCACTAACTGGCCAAATCAAGCCTCGGTCCTCATTCTTGCCTGAGTGTGTTCAGCCACCACCATGTGGCCCACACACACAACTCTGTTGCTGCTTCTGTCTCTGTTGTGTGGATTCTTTCTTGTCTTAGGTGAAGAAGACAGCTATGACCTTGGGAGCTTTGAAAGGTCAGGAGAGAGAACCACCAGAAAGAAATATGGGAGCTAGAGTTCATGCCAGGAAGATGCTGGAGACCCATGTAACTGAGCCCAGCAACAGCAAAGGCAAAGACATCCATCTATTGGCCATGCCACATTTGAGAGTGGTGGAACAAACACTGCATAAAAACTGAGCTGTCCAGGTTCATTCTCTTCAGGGAAGAAGGCAGTATGGAGAGAGGTGCTTGGGGAAAATGCCTGTAACCTGTGTTTTGGCCAAATCTTGGAAGTAAAAGTTAATTGATGTTAGTTGGTTAAAGAGGATTGAGGTACTCATCACTGGGTGATTAACAGTGGGGAGAACACACCTGCAATGGGGGCTCAAGCCTATAGCATTGGAGAAAGACTGGGCTAACATTTCAGTGCACCCCTAGAACCTTATGGAGGTAATGTAGCCAGTTTTGCTCTGGAAAAATGAGGCATTATTAAGGGCATTTACGATCAAAAAAGGAGCGTGACAGATAGTGAGGAGAGACAGACTGCCCAAGTGCTCCTCTTCTAGTATCCACAGAATACTAAGAGGAAGCATGGTTTGGGGGAGAAATCACTGAACTTGGAGTCAGGAAAACCTGGATTCAAATTCCACATCAGATCGTTGGTACGTGGGGGAACCTGGGCAGGTGGTTTAACCTCTCTGCTGGGATACGATGAAGACAGTGTATCAGCCATCATTAAATTCTAAGTGGGAACATCTATACCTTGGAAATTGGCAACAGGGTTTTGTTAATTGTTTTGTTGATTATGTATACTTAAAGTGATTGGGAAGAGGGGTAATAATGCAGATTAAACTGAAAAGTATGTCCTGTCTAAATTTCCTTTTTTGTTTTCAGAGAGCCACTTATTAAAAATTTACCAGCATACACTGTCTCTCTGTCTCAGTTTCCTTATCTATCAAATGAAAAAGTTGACTCCATGGCCTCCAAAGTCCCTTCTAGCTCCAAATCAATAATCCTACGAGCCAAAGTAAGGTCTCCAATGACATAGCCGGATCCTTTATGGAGAACATGTGGATGATTTGGAAATGAACCTCATGTAATGAGAAGCTATACCTATACCACCTCACCCTAAAGAAATTAAGACCCACTGAGGCACCTAACACATTGGAATCTGATCAATCAAGAACGGGCTAAACAAAACTCAATGAGACCTGTTTCTCTGAATACTCCAAGGAGCTGTATACATCTTTATCTTCTCTCATCAAAGCTTCACCTACAGCCACATCCCCAGAATTCGGCCACCTTGGAATATCATGTTTTCAGGGGGATTCAGATTGCTACAGCACCCATACTGATTGTCCCAGAAAGCAGAGATCTACCTGATTATGTTAGTCAATGATGACTCAGAACAAGAACTTGGTAGAACATGATGCTCATTGAAAGGTCCTGAACGTTCCATTTGTTTTCAATCAGGTTAGTGACTATAACCGTACACCTGCCACATGGTAGGAATTTAATGAGAGAAAAAAGGCAAGAACCCCAATCATCCACAATAAAGGGAGTCTTCTTTGGCTTGGTCACCAGCAATCCAGCACCAGACTCCTTTACTTTTCACTTTATAAGCTTCTGACCACCTTGTTAAAGATGCGAAATCTTTTCATCTCTCCCTGCCCTTTCACTGTGCCTGATGCCTCTACAGAGCCTGGCAAGTCCTGGTCAAGTTATGGAAAGAACTAAAAACATGAATGAGATGACACTGTCTTGTTGCCTCTGAAGCTTCCAAGACTGTGATGAGTCATTTTCTTTTACTAATACTACTGATGAGCTGTTACACCAGACTGCAATTCTGCCCAACTGACAATGGGGTGCCCAGGGAATTTTCAGAGTGGAGATTTGGGAAAGATTACCACATTCCAGACCAAAGGAATATATGCTTTACGTTTCTTTACAGTTCCAAACAAAACAAGCTATTCCTCTAAAGGAGGACATTTGGACCGTGGCTTGTGCCTAATTATCACACTTGCTGGCACGGTAGCTTTCTGGAGGGAGGGATGAAAGCAACAAGCCCTGAGAGAAGCTTGCTGGGCAAAGGATGGGGTTTCCTGCCGATCAGTTTTACCAGAGCTAGATTTATCTCAGCAACTTAAAAAAAAAAGATGGGAGTGGGGAAGTAAGGCCCTCCCTGACAGGATGAATCTGGACTCAATTATTAGTCCTATAACCTCTGACTCAACATTCTAAATGAGTAAGGGGACCAGTGGGCTGTGAAATCACTTCCTCTGTTAGCAGGTCAAGTGCTACTGGCCTGTTTCCTGTAATCACCGCCTACTGGAAGAAGAGAGCTGGGGACAGCTTATAAGCAAACAAGCCACTTCTCTCCCACCCACTGAATCTCACAGCCCTGGATGGCTCTGACCTGATCCCTCTGGGTGCCCAGAATCCCCCTTCATCTAGAGAGATTCCAACCCAACCCAAAGGGGCCAGAATCTTGCCCAACTGGGCTTGTCCTAATGGCCAAAAGGGCAGGATGCCATTTTAGCTCTAGGCAAACCTGTTCTGGGTGATTATCAAAGTAAGTGAAAATGCAGACATTTGTGGTTGGGGTTGGGAAAGGGGAAAAGGACCATCTCACGTATTGCAAACATAAAAGTTACGATGTTCCCCAAACAGTTCAGCTTTGGTCAGAGCTTTGACCTGACAGCTCAAGTGTGCATTTTCCAGAGGAAAAGAAAGTATTTGATTCCATTTTCTCTTAACCTTTGACTACACCAGGAGAGACAGGAAAATAAAAACCCATTCAAGAAGTCTTCTTCCACGGTTCTCCCACTGCCAAAGGCCCAGGAGCCATTACCTGCTGGCCCAGCCCATCTGGCCATTATTTCAGGCTGTGAAACGTCAAAAGTGCCCTGCAGCACTGGGAGGCTCTAACATGGCACCTCCATCTACCAAACGTGAGGCAGCTGGGTCCCGACAGTGGCAGACACTACCTACACCATTCTAGGTTTGAATTCTTCAAAAAGCTCTTAACCCTTGGCATAACTGAGTCGAAACTCAGCCTGGTAGTCACTCGATGACCTGTACGCTCTGGCCCTTCTTTACCTCCCAGTGTTATCTAACATCCCTCTGCCTCCACATTATTCACAGACAAACTGAACCACTTGCCACACTCTACCTCTACCTGAATACTTTGCCTTGTCCATGCCCTTGCTTGTGTTGTTCCCTTGGCATGGTAGTGGTCTACCTATTCTTCGATGCCCAAGTCATCTACAACCTTCACCATGAAGCCTTCCCTAATCCCCCAGGCAATTAACGACCTTCCTCCTGCAAACCTTATTTTCTTGCCCCTTTTATGCACTAATCACATTTTATTTTGTATGATAGTAATCTATGCATGTGTCATCTTTCCTAATTAGACTATATGCTCCAGGAGGCTAGGCACCAAGCAGTCTACTGCTCTGCATATATTAAGTATTGATGTGTTCTGAATTTGTCTATTAAACTTTCAAAAGAAAATGATCTCTCACCCCTTTGTGATAGAAGTGATGGTAGGATTATTCACCAGGAGCACCATGCAGCAGGTTTGATCAGGGACCCCTGCTTTGCTGAACTTGATCACCTCCCTTGTAGTGGACATGAGCTCTGGTCCCTTGCTGAGGGGCAGGTGTCTTTTCTGGATACCCAAGCAGCTTCTGATTGGGCCCTAGTGACCAGGAGCTTGACTGAAGATTGGCACCAGGATTCAGTGAGATGGAGACTTGTTGAGGACCATCTGTGCAGTCTATAAGAAAATCTGTGGAAAATTATGCTGCCCTTGCCTTTTAGACACCTCTTCTTCTATGTAAACTTTCAGCAAAGGCGGGAGGGTAGAAAACTCCCCTCTTCTCCATCAGTGATGGTATCTTGAGCTCAAGCAGATGACAACAGGAGTGTATGCTTGCCCAGATGAGTCTAAGGCTGGACCCTAAGTCCCCAGCTGCCTTCTTCTACCCTTCTGTTTGACTTCATTGAGTACAGGGCAGTGACCAGCAATCCTGAGGAGTGGCCATTTCTAGCCTTGGTGGTAACTTTATGTGTGGAGAGTTCTCAAATTCTGGGTTTGGGCATCAGCCTACCAGAGCTTCTCAGAGGTGAATGCAGATGCTTCCAGGTCACCCTGTAGCTACAAAAAGACGAAAGGAAACCAAGGCTTGGCTCCCCAGGAAATCTGGACTTTGTGAGTCATTTGTACAGTGTGGAGCAGGGAGGTGAATGTGAAGTATCTGTTCAGCACTCCCATAAAGTTGTCTTACTTTTGTGGGGGTAGTACTATAAACATAATGGGCTAATTGAGTGTTTTATGTTTCCTGTACTTGTTCTTGGAATCCTTTTTGTCGTCAGCATTTTCTGTGGTGGAGGAAATAAACAGCTGCTCTACACCTGATACCCATCTTATACACTGAGCATCTTTTCTAGGGGGGACCTGCTGCCTGCATTTTGGGGAGACTCTAAATGGTGGCTACACTGAAGCTTTATCTTAAAGATTTCCCTGGCATGGGGGCAGAGACAGAGAGAGGGTAATCTGACCCCCTTCTTTGGGACCAGACCCATCCCCAAGATTGAATCTAGATCCATGAGTCAGAGCCCCTTGTTCAGGCCCCCTGGGTCATAAGGTACAACTAAATTACTGTCCCAGTAATAGGCAGGGATGTCATAGCACAAAGACTGCTGAGGGTAGACCCCCAGGTTCTGCATTTTGCTCAGTCCGGGAAGTAAATGATCCCACATACTCCTGAGCCTCTTGCCCATGGTCTGGTACCAAGAAAACGGAAATCAAGGTTATTAGCCCTACGCAAGAAAATGGTCTCTAGACGTGCTCACTCAAAGACTGATGCCTCGGCTCTCCTGATTCTAATTGTCTCCGAAGTGGAGATGAATCATTTTCCCAGGGTGCTTAGAGTACTTAGTTTAAGAAGCACACTTTACAGCAGAAACTTGACAAGCTTGGACTGTCTGACAAGAATTACAATGGAAGAGATTCTTGGGCATGGCACTAGGATGATTTCCTTTCCTGTAGCAACACACTAATAAAGTTCCCATTTCATGGACTTCTAAGCATCGAAACCAAAAAGCCACCATTTGGTTCTGATACTTTTTACTCAAACTCAAGAGGCTACAAGACAGGTGTGACACCACCTTCCTTTCTGAGCTGTGAAAATTCCTATGAGGTATTCGGGTGGTGTTACTGATTTTCCTTTCTATGAATAATAATGATAGTAGCTAGTGTTCACATAGCACCTGCAGACAGTATTATATGCAAATCCTATTATGTAATGTTAGAAAGCACCTCGAGTTCACTCTCGAGTGCACCAGCCCAGAGGCACTGTGCTGTTTTACTAATACTCATCTGATCCTCATAACAATCCTGGGAGGTAGGCACTACTATTATCTCCACTTTACAGATGAGGAAACTGAGGCAGACAAAGGTTTAGTGACTTACCCAGGGTCATACAACTAATACATGTCTGAGGCCAGGTTTGAATTCAGATCTTCCTGAATCTAGGCCAAGTGCTCTGTGCCCTGTGGCACCACCAGCTGTCCCCCATGCCCTATTAGAACACTGCTGTCTTAAAAACTTATTTACACACATTTATTAAGTATTAACTCTGAAGTCCATCAACCAGTCAGTCACTAAGAGCTTGTGATGTGCCAGGCAATATGCTAGCTTCTGGGGATATAAAGACAAAAGCACAACATTCCTGGTCCTCAGGAAGTTGACATTTCAACAGGGGACATAACATGTGCATTTATAAATAAATTTATTGGCAAATAACCTCTATTTTTTCAGTAAAATGCGTTATAATACTAAATAAAGAGGGCTGAGGAAGGCGGAAAGAGAAGAGTTGAGAGGCTTTAGGAGAAAAGACAAGGTTTAGAATAGTTACTGTGGGGAATGATATAGAAACTCAATTCAGGAAAAGTAAAAGGATTGCCTTGCCGAAGTGAGGGCCAGTTGAGAATAGGTTACATAAATTTGTATTGGACCCAGTGATCAAGATTGCCTGACTTCATCCAGCTCCATTTAGGAGCCCATAAAGAGCCTAGACAAGAGGTGACAGGAACAAGCCAAGGCTTGAGTAGTGATAGGAAAAGGGACTCCAGAATGGATGACAGTGTAGACTCAAACAGACAGGAAATAGGTGCGGGCTGTGTCCTTCCCCATGTTGTATATCTTACATCTCAAACAACCCCAGGATAGCGACTAGGAAGGCGGGAAAATGAAATAACCAAAATCACAAAATGGGGGCTCTCGTTATTACCATCACGGCCATTTAGTGACCCTTGTCAGTATAACGGATCCAGAATTAGGTCCTCTGCTGTCAGCTCGGACCTCTCCTGTCCCCAGGAGGAACTGCTGACATTTATGTACATGGTACACTGCGACTTACAAACACTTTACATGAATTAATTTGATCCCTACAGCTCTGCAAGGTAGAGAGCATAAATGTTATTACCTCCACTTCACAGATAAGGAAATCGAGGCTTAGAGAGATTAAATTATTTGCCCAAGGTCATGGAGCTATCAAATATCAGAACCAGGACTTGAGCTCAGTTCTATCTAATAATAATAAATAATAATAATAATAGATTCATAAAGTGCTTTAAGATTTATAAAGTGCTTGACATATGTTATCTCATTTGATCCTCACCACCCTGTAAGGTTGGCCCCATTTTACAGATGAAGAAACTGAGGCAAATGGAGGTGAAGTAACTTGTCCAGGGTCAGACAGCTGGGAAGTACCGCAGGCTGGATCTGACTCAAATCTAAGCATCTTTCCACTATTTCACAGCTGTCTCCCCATGAAGGATAGAGAATGTACAGGAAGATGATTTTTTAATCCACAATTACTTAAAGTCAGACATTCAGTCAACAAGCATTTATTTAGTAATCAACGACATGCCAAGCACCATGCTCTGTGCTAGGGATACGAAGACAACAAGGGAGGACATAATCCATCCTAAATTTCCCCAGCATAAGTGATGGTGACAGATCAGAAATAATGCAACAATACTGTACCAGGTGTGAAGGGTAACTGAAATTCAGCCCCTCTTCCAGTTTCTTACATCTTACCAATCTTAGCCAACCACCCCATGTCTTTCTCTGAGTTCTGTATATTACCTCTCACATAACTAGTGTTGCCTGGTTGTTATCAGCATGGGGAAAAACAGAGCAAAAACAAGGGACTATCCCACAAGAAAGAGCTCTTCCGGGCCCACCGGCCAAGGCTACAGTTATCATTTCTTTCCCATAATGGCAGCTGGTGGTTAAGATTCTGGATGAACAGTCACTGTCATCTGGCTTACAGAGAATAGTCTCCAGTCCTGATAGGAATTCTCAGATTTCCTACTTTGTCTCTGCAAAAATTCCCTATGTCTGAAAGATAACATAAGCCCATATTGATACATCACCTTACAGCTTACAAAGTATATCCGTCACAAAGCACAAGCACACCTGTCCACTGCTATACGGACACACTGGCTTGAGGGCTTTTTGCTTGGATGGAGTGACCCTAGCCCTCATGTGAGAACCTGCTCAATGCTGCCTTCCTTAAACCTACAAAAAGGCAGTATATCACTGGATTAATTATCCATCAAGGGAGTGCAATATCTGGTTGACCACTAGCTGATGCTTTTTTTTTAACCACCAGCCCAGGTCTCTGAAATAGGCGCAAGTTAGTCCTTTCCTAAGAGACTGCAGTATCCCCACGGCCACAAGAGGGACCATGGCCTCAAAAGGCCCAGGATGTTCCCCACCACTAAGCCTACTCAGCCTTGATTAACCCTTTGCTAGCCAGATCAGAAATTAATCATCAGATTGAAACTGAATACTGGCTAGATTTTAAAATATGAAATTTGATATACGTATTCAGCTCAGAGCCCCTACCCCATATAGTTTTCCACTCTCTCAATTCATTTCTCATTAGATTCACAGATTCAGAAACTCAATATGCTGTGACCACATAGTTTATTGTGAATCAAATAAAGTAAAAAGGAAACTAAATCAAATACTCCTGTGCAGAGACTTTTGCTTCCAGCCATCTCTTAGTCTTCTCATATTTCCCCCCCAGCTCTTTGGATGCGGCTTGGGGGATGACTGAATGCAACTGAGGCTTCTGGAAAAGGATAACAACCACAGGCTAAAAGAGGGAAACACTGAGAGATGGAGGGCTTTCACTTCCCCTCTCAGACTCACAGACTACAAGGGAGCCAGTTCCCCCAGCTCACCAGCTGCACAAGATGGACAAGAGTTTGGGCAAGCATTTTTTCTCCTCATGGGTCTCAGTAGCCATCCATATTTGCTGCAGGCTTGGTCCCTCTCCCAGTGTTACTGGTTTCTAGTTGCTTTGTTCTCATCGCACCTCACCTTTAGGGTAGTACTGCCTCTCCATGTGGTCCCAGTCATCCCTGGCCATTCCCATCTGTCTTCTAGAACTCCATGCCACAGCAACAGAGGAAGTAAAAAGAGACAGCCATGATGCTCAGATCCTGTTTCCTTATCCCATCTCATGACTTCTATCCCAGGGCAAACAAGGGCTCAGCAAGGCCCCTGGCTGAGAGGACTCTCATACCAAGGTCATCAGAAGGGACCCTGACAGTTTCTCCATCCATGAATCATCTTCCATGGCCCCGAAAAAACCACAAATCAAAGAGACGAAACATCAAAGCAAATTCTTCTGGGCTATGATGAAAATAGTAATTTATGCTTATTCTTCATTCTACATGATGGTTTCCCATGATGAACAAGCTCCTCCTAAAGCAAGCATGAAACACACACATGCACACGTATGCATACACACACGCTCAGAGTGGCAGAGCAAACATGGGCAGAACACAGACCAAGCCCGGGCTTCTGCTCCTGGTGTGCTGCTAACCAGCCCTCCTGACCCCAGGCAATGGCAGGGAGTTTCTGTTGTGCTCTATCATCCAGTCCCTGTTTACCTTGGTCACTGTGGAGCTTCATAAGTCACCCTTAGCAGAATGACTCAGGCCTCACCCCAGCAGACACACCCATCTTTTTCTCCTTTTGGTAAATGCTATTAACTAAGCAATTACTTAAGTGTTTATTAGTTTAGGCATATTTGAGTGAAATAGAAGTTATTTTAAGGAGGTCCCATGAATGTTCTCTAATTTTCCCCATGAAAATGAATGGAAGCAGAGTTTCCCTTTGGTGGATTTTTGCCTACCGTTTTCACAGAATGGATTTTTTCATTATAAAAAGGCCTGGGAGTGTTCTCTCCATTTCCTAGAAATCTCAGGACACTAAGGCTTAGAAAAGTTGTGACCCAGCCCTGGTCACACGGAGAGTCAATGCTGCGAGATGGGACACAAACCTAGGTCTTCTTTCATCAAGACCACCCCCCCCCCTTTTTATTGCCCCCAAGATGCCCATCCAGATATGCTGCTGACTCTACCTTACAGATACTCGAACTTCCCCTCTTGGGGCAGCAGGTCCTGGTCCACTTTTGCTCTCTGCATTTCCCAGGCACTAGCTATCTGTTCAAAGTGGCACCTCTAAGCATTCCTTCCGCCTTCCACAGGTTGTGTGCAAACATTCAAAGTTAGAGACTACATGCAGCATAAAAGAAAATCCCCTGGGATTTCAGATCCCCCTTTCAAGAGTGTCCAGGGAAATATGATCTAAAGATCCCATGGCTTTGCAGACAGACACATATCTCAGCTCAGATACTCATGTTTTACAGCTTATCCAGATTTGTAGCAAGAGTCGTGGATTTGTTTGAAAACACCCAAACCAGGAGAGTGACAGCTCAGTTGGGGAATCAGGCAGATGGCGGGCACCCTCACCAGACAGCCTTCCACAACTCTCTCAGAGGCCATCTCCATCAACACCGTGAGGTGATGCTGTGCCCTGCCAGATGCCTGAAACTGGAGCTAAAAGGGAGCTGCTGATATGTTCAGGCTCATAGTCCTGTAGTTCAGAGCCAGCTCGCATCACACAATCAAAAGGACCAACCGGTACCCATATTTCTTCCTGGCAACGCATGAGCTCCCAGCTCTCTTGGCCGTAGTTCCAACAGAGAATCACAGATTTCTGACTGAGCAGGCACCTTGGGAGGCTGCCTGGCTCAGCCCCGGGTCTCTGATGAGGTAAGGGGTTACTACGCCCAATGTATGGGAGAGATGAGGCTTCTGAGACTCCCAATAGAGGGGTAGGGACTGAATCCCCTGGGTCCTTATCATGGCTCACACTGATAATAGCCCTTCAAGGGTTACTCAAGGCTTCTCTTATAACCGCTTGGAGTGGATGGTCATACAATTATTACTAAGATTCCTGTTTTGGCAAATGAAGAAAAAACTCCAAGAGGTAAAGGGATGAAGCATGGACATAAGAACAGAGTCAATGCTGTGAGATGGGACACAAACCTAGGTCTTCTTTCATTATGACAGATCTAGAACAGCAAATGTTGGACTTCGGGCTTGGGAAAACCTGGGTTCCAAACCCCTGTACACACTGAGTGGTTGGGTAATGCCAGGGAAATCGCTTCTCCTCTCCTCCACATCTATGAGATGAGGAGTCGGACTCTGCAAGCTCTGGGGATGCTGCATCTGAGCATTCCAGCTCAGAATGAAGAGGGCACTAATTAGGGCAGAGCCACTGAGTTAGAGGATGTCAGCAGCACTTGAGGTGAGTTATTCAGCAGCACAGAAAAAACAGGTCTTAGCACCTAATCAGTCAGTCAGTCATCAAGCATTTATTAGGCCCTGCAGTGTGCCAGGAATTGGGCTAAGGCTGAAGGAATAATGAGCTAACCAAGGCTGGAGGTCTCAGAGGTCAGATAAGGCAGAACCGTGCGTACATTCTCAGGGACTGTCACTGACCTAGGTGTTTCCACTCACCTGTATCTCTTCGTTACAAGGGAGGCTTATCTGGAGAAAAGATCCAGAGCTGCCCAGGTAGCCAGCTCTTGGTTACTACCTGTGTGACCAGGGCCATGTCATAACTTTCCTAAGCCTTAATGTCCTCATCAAGGAAATAGGGAGAATACTCCCAGGCCTTTCTATGATGCCAAAACCCATTCCGTAAAAATAGTAGGCAAAAGTTCACATAAGGAAAACCCTGCCTCCACTCATTTTATTGGAGAAAATTAAGGAGCATTTGTGGATCTCTTAAAAACAACTTCTTTTTCACTCAAATATCCTAAAGAAGGGTATTTTCCCAGAAATGACTATGACACAAATACAAATGGCATCAATAAAATGTATATTTAAAAATAAATACATTCTTTAGAGTTAGACTGAAAATGGGGAGCATCAGTTAAACCAGGAAGTCTTGGGCACCTCATACATCCAGGTCTCTGTCTCTAGCCCTTCTCCCTGCCCTTCCCCCAACAGCCCAGAATCCTCCTTTTCCCCAATGAGGCCTGTGTCATGCCACTTTCTGCAAGATACAGTTAGTGATGCTTGCCTAGCACCAATGGTCCTAGTTACGGCTCTAGAGAGGACGCCATGTGTCTCCTGCCTCTGCACACAGCTTCCCTCTCCACCATATCACAAGGCCTTCCCTAAATGTAGTATAGCGCTCCTTCCATTAATATAAATGGTGTCCAGGAAGAATGCTGGCTGACCCTCCATAATCTGACGCCCAGCCAGTGGGCCCAGGTTCAAAGCCCATTCCAATTCTCACTATCTATGTCCCTTTGAACAAGGTGATGCATTAGGAGAATCACAGGATCATCTCTGGGTCTCAATACGAGGGGCTGAACTGGACGACCTCTAACGTGTCTCCCAACTATCAACCATACGATCCCATGAACTTTATACACTGAAGTCTTCAGTCTTGTTCAAAAACAGGTTTCTGGAGCTTTGATGCTAGCTTCTTCCCACTCTGTGCCTTACTTGGCCCCCAGGCAAGCTGAGTTTCCTAGGTTTGAGGAGGTGTAGGGCAAGTGTTCCCTCTACTACATTGTGCAATTTTTAATTTCGTGGACATGGCAACAGTTTACATGACAAATATATCGAGATGGAGTGGAACCCACACTAGATTTGAGATTAGGAGCCCTGAGCTCTGCAGTCCCTGGCCTGTTACTGCCTGCATTTCCTTGATTTCTACATTTGTAAGATGGAGGACTAAGCATTCTGTAAGCTCCTTCCCACCTTGAAATCCATCACTTGGATTTTTTTTTAATTAGCACAAAGGAGGCTTTTTAGTCCCTTCCCACACCCAAATCCCCATGACCCCAAAGACTATGCCAGCATCACTGGAACTATCAGAAGTAATTATTATTGCTGATTATCCTATCAATGTTATGACCAGTATTCTAGAAGCTTGACAGGGATTCATTCCCATGGGTTAATTCTATCTCAGACTTAGCCTTAGGGTTCCACACAGTCACATAAAATGCTTCTTCTACAGCAGAACGTGGAGGATTACCAAAGAGAATGCCACAAAATGGGATGACTATCACAAAGCAAAGGAGAACCCATTCGTAAAGACTACTGGGGAAGTGAACAGGATTTGGAGAAGAGTCGAAAAGAAGAACTGCCTTCATGGAAAAACACCTACTGGAGAGAGCCGATTCAACGCCAAATGTGAAATACACTTAGAGGCCTAGGAAGGTAGAAACCCCGCTTGTCCATGTTCCATTTCCCTGGCCTCTCTGCTTCAGACCACACCATGAGAACAGGCAAGACGCTTTTCTCCACCTTATTCTCCTTTAGAGAAATGAGAGAAAGACTTGGCCATGTTCCCAGAAATCCCACTCCTCCCAAGAACAGGGAATTCCACCCCACTATGGATTCTGATTTTATTTACAAGACCAGCAGCTTTGCCTAAGATCCAGGGAAAATCAGGAACCCCCTAAGAACAACCCAACTGTAGGCCATTAAGTCAGTTGGCTGCTCTCCAAAGAGACACTGAGTAGCTTCAGAAGAAGATCTATTTTCAAGGAAGATGGTCTGTGAAAATGGAACTCATACTAAAGTTCAAAACCAGTGTCAGATGGCGGTATCTAAGAGTCAGTTTTGTTTCCTCAGAAAGCTCCCTATAAACCAGCAAACAGGAAAGCAGAAAATAGAAACCAAATGACTGTTTAAAGATGTGTGGGCAAAGTTATGTCAAAACATATCAGCAATATAGCAGTTACATCTATAACTCATTTCAGCAACAACAACGACAACGATGACAATAATGCCTTCTATCGTTTGACCTCCACTGTTCTTGGAACTTGAAATGTTTTAAAGACATTACTGCCATCATGGGAGGCAACGTCATACAGTGGAAATGGCACTGAATTTGGAGCAAAAAAACAAACCAACTGGGTTTGCATCTTTGCTCCAGTACAGAGTACCGATGTGACCCACGTTTCTCAAAGGAAACAGAGTGATCATCCGGACTCACACTCCTGAGTATATTCTACAAGGCGTGCCGAGCCTCACCTGGGAGGGCACCTTCTTGCTAAGTCAAAGCCCTCAACAAGAACCTTTCCTCCCATCCCTTCCCGTGTTCTCCATCAGAATGCCCCCTCTCTCATCCCAACTCTCTTGCCAATCTTCAGTCTCCCTGGCTCCTGGCTCCTTCTCTGCTGACCACAGAAACATCCATGTCTTCATATATTCAGAAACGCCCTCACTTGATCCCACCATCTTTAGTAATGATTTCTCGACAGCTCTCATCCCCTTCTGTCAATCGCCTTGAGAAAGCCTTCTGCACTCAGTGCCTCCACTTTTCCTCTTACTAGATTCTAGACCCTCTGTAATCTGGCTTTGGACCTTGCCAGTTAACTGAATGTGCTCTCTCCCAAGTCCCCAGTGGTGTCTGCCAAGTCTAGCAGCCTCTTCTGCAGCCTTGTCCTTTGTGACCTTTCTTCTCTGTCTTTCCTTCCTGCCTGTCTGCCTCAGTCTACTCTGCTGCATCTTCACCTGGGCTGAGCTCACTAACCATGGTATCTTCCCAGGTTCTATCATGGGCCCCCTTCTCTTCCTCTGTACTATCTCACTTAGTAATCTCATCAGCTCTTGTGCACTCAATGAACATCTCCATGGAGTTGATTCCCAGATCTCAGTGCCCAGCCCTAGCCTTCCTCTTGAGCACCAGGCTAGACTCTCCAAGTACCTCTTGGACATCTTGAACTGAGGTTCTCTCAAACTCATACGTCCAAAGGAGAACTCGTTATCATTCTCCCTGAAGATGCTCCTTCCCCCAACTTCCCTCACGGTATGGAGGGTGCCACCACCCACCCAGACATCCATACTGACAAGCCCTCTTTCAGGCTCGGCACACAGAGCCAACCAGTTGCCAAATCTCCCCGATTCTTTCTAGCTTCACTCCATCTCTCCACACGTGCAGCTGCCTTCCGGGTGCAGGGTCTCATGACGTGGGGCCTCACTCAATGCCGGTCCATACTCTGCCTAGCTGCCACAATGATTCTCCTAAAAGGCAGCTCTGACCATTTCCTCCCACAGCTCGGCAAACTCCTGGGGCTCTCTATTACCTCTGGGAGCAAGTCTAAAAGTGTCTGTTGGGCATTTAAAGCCCTTCTCTGCATTTCTGTCTTCCTAGGCTTCCCTCTACAATCCAGTGATACAGCCACTTGCTTTCTGAGGCAGTGAGCTGACACAGTGGATACCAAGTGGAGGCAGAAAGACCTGGGCTCAAATCTGGCTTCAGATATGTGACCCTGGACAAGTCACTTAACCTGTTTGCTTCAGTTTCCTCATCTGTAAAATGGGAATAATAAGAGTATCTTGCCCCCCTCCCCCAGGTGGTTGTGAGGATCAAATGAGATCGTCTTTGCAAAGCACATTGTACGTTGTACATATTGTACATTACTCCTCCCTCCCACACAACTCCAACTACTGACTCTGAGTTCTTCCTCTGGTTGTCCCTTATACCTGGAATGCCCTGCCCTCTTGCTGTGAGGCCTGCGGCTCAACTCTTCCCTTCTAGAAGTGGGAGATCAGCACCTCCCCACTAACACAGGTCTTGTATTTTCCTAACTGTTCACACACTGTCTTCTCCATGAGCCTGTGAGTCTTTGAGAACAGGGACCATGTCTTTGGCCTTCCTTGGTATCCCCAGTGCCCTAGTACAGAATCCGGCACTTAGGAGGCCTGAAAAGAGGCATATTCATTGATTGATTGACTGATTGAAAAAATTACTCAGCAATCAAAAAGTGACAGAGCAAAGGGGCTTCACTGAAAAAGATCCCATGTGAAATGACACTGAGGAGCATCGGCTGAAGGACATAGGACAGAACCAGAAGCATCTCATTGGACACAGCCAGAAGAAAAGCAATGAATGAGAAGAGGAGGCTAATCAGGTATGTCTCCAGTATAACTAATGAAAGGCCCCTGGTGGGGATGGGCACGGAATGACAACCCAAAGGCACAGCCACATGAAGCCCAGTCCAGCAGCCCTTGGCTAACCTCCTAACACCGAGCATTCCCAGGCATTCCATAATCAGAATGCATCCCACTTGATTCTCCGGGTCCCCTGGCTGTGTCCAAGTACCTCCTCTGGGGCGGCCCTGCCCCACTGGCAAAGTGGCGCAGTACTTACTATTCAGTGAAGAACCTGGCAATGCCGTACTGACTAATGTCCTCTCTGTTCTCCAGCAGCTGGCTCACTGCATCCTCCATGTACGTGAGGACATGTCGCTGAGCTGCAAACCAAAAGAGAGAGGGAGAAAAAGAGATTGAAGCAGAAAGTCCTGTTCAAAAAGAGAGCAGCCAGGCCCCGGGCTCCATTACACATACAGAGGTGCACAGAACAAGTCCGCTGCCCAATATATGGTAGAACCACAGTGCATGCCCCACACCACAAAGTGGAACAAGGAAGGGAACTGTCTAGAAGTGTCACCCTCTCTTTCTCTTTGGGTTTTAAAGCCAGACTGAGAAGGGAACTGGAGCTGTGTTGCAGCACAGCAGAAAGGCCTGAGAGTTGTTCTCAAAGCCCCCAACTCCCTCACCCCCACACCTCTATTCTTTTGCCTGTCAGAATAATTCACTCCAGAGAGCAACTCCTACAACTGATTCCATGCCTAGAAAGTAGATGCTTCAGGATGGTGCAGAAGAAGGAAAAATAAAGGCTTTTTTCTAATCACCAGAAGCATTTACTGCTCTTAAAAAGCATCTGAGAAAGGCAGGGGTTAGAATCAGAAAGTCCTCGCTTAACTCCTGCCTGTGTGACCATAGACAAATTACTGAATATCTCAGATCTGAATTAGTGGAGATAGTTTCCACACCAGGAAGTTATACCAATTAAAACATGGGTCTGGAGAGGGGAAAAAGCATCTGAACTTGGTTGTACATGTATGTACATGTATGTGTCATTGACCTTGGTAAATCACAATACCATTAAATCTCCATATAATTCAACTGATGAAAAATCATATTTTTCACACTGGTTGTGACTGAGAAAGTAAAGGTTATACCTAGGTCTGAGAGTTGAGAACCATCTGCCTCTACTATCAACAATTACAATGGCACCATACAGAGGGATGAAGAAGAAAGGATGTTAGAAGAGGCATTAAAGGGATTAGATTTGAATATGGCTTGACCACTTATTACCGGTGTAACCTTAGCTGACTTGCTTGACCTCCCTGGGCCTCAGTTTCACCATCTGTAAAATGAGGGGGTGACTTGGTTCTCTTTTAGCTCTAATCCATGATCCTATAATCCCTCTGTTGTTGGTATAAGAGTGGGAGGAGGAAGAGAATTTGTCAGGACAGTCCTGATTAATTGATTTCTTCCCCAGCTGATGAAATCACAGGAGCAGGTAACTGAGATAAACCAGGTATGAACTACAAAGACAGTCTGAACTCTGCTGTTACCTCTTTATGAAGTATAAAGTTCTCTCTGATGGAATTAGAGGGGCAGAAGATTGGCCATGTCCTATTTTCTTTTTAAAAGCTAGCTTGCTAGTTCTGGGGTCAGTTGAGGCAGGAGAGCTTTGTGGAGTGTGACCTCTGATAAGAGACGAGAGTCACCTATGGAGGAAGAACTCAGCCTTCAAGAGGGGATCACTCTTTGCTTTTCTCTCTGCACAACCAGAAGGAAGTTTTAAAAGTAGAGGATATTTCTCTGTTCTATTCCTCAACTGGCCAGTCATCTCACATGTGATGCAGCAGAACTATCCAAATGGTAGAAGAAATCACACTCTGCAGCAAGAATCAGTCAGTAGAGGCAGCTGTGAGGAGAACCCCTGGCAGCAGAGAAGAGAACCATCTATGGATTTAAGAGAAAATTAGGACTCAGGAGTCAAGCTTCAGAGAACAACAGGCCCAAGATGCCCAGCTGAGCAAACTGTCCAGCATAACTGTTATACCCAAGGGACAGCAGTGTGAGGATACCCTTAGAAGAAAAAGGGTATCATGGCCCTACAATACAAGAAGCACGAATTGTCTTAGTCATATGTGTTCCTTAGGTATGTGCCTTACTACTTTATAGTGAAGTCTATAGACATTCCCACTGGTGGAATGTTTTGTAGCTATCCTTCCTACTCTGCTATCCTAGCTGAGCTAATTTCATCTTTTTGGCTGGCCAAGGCACTTGTGAACTTGGAAGTTTGTAAACTATAGCTGTAGGCATAAAGACCCATGGAGTACCTCTGAAACCTTGAAGTAGTGGTCACCCCTTGGGACCCTATATGAAAACTTGAGAGAGACAAGTTGGAGAAATAGCTCAAAAATACACCTTATTTTTATTTTTTTCTCCATTTCAATGGCACTTGATGGTTTACCAAGTGTTTTTCTTACCACAGCCTTCTCAGGTAGGGAATACAAGCATTATTGATCCCCATTTCGCAGATAGAGAATCTTGTCCATGGTCACAGATACAGTAAGTGGGGAGCTGGGATTCAAATTCAAGACTCCTGAGTCCAAGATCTTTGAGTAACCTTTCCATTATACCAACCTACCTTCACATCAGTGGCTCAGTTTTTCAGCCTATGAAATGGGAAAAGCTGTTCTTTCTGGAGTAGTAAGAATAAAATGTAATATACTAAAATGATGAGCATGCTGCCAGTCCCAAACGACTAACCAAAATTCTTCTTTGTCCTTTGGTCACAGTCTCCTCACTCAGGGGTATCTCCCAATAGCCCTATGTAGTGGGTGGGCATCAAGAACTGTCCCTAACACCTTGAACACACATAGCAGACACTTAATAAATTCTTGTTCATTTACTGGTTGACTAAGAATAAAAATATTCTAGTGAAGGTCTCTAAAATGAATGAGCTTAGCTATCAGAACTACAATTAAGTCTACAGGTGATAGTACTGACTAGAGATTTCACAAGTTGGTATCCGGCCAAAGTCCAAATGAATAACATGTTTACTTTTTGTGACTTGTTCTCCACGAGGGTTTTCCCAAGTTAACAATCAACCTTTGCAAACACAAAAAAGGGATTTCAACAAATCAGATTTTGTGTTTATGTGCTTTAACCAACTATGTGTTTTTATTCTTTGGAAGTCTTTTAAAGATTATCCAAACTGAGAATGAAGCTTTGAGCCACTATTCCCTCAGTTCTGTAACCTTAAACATAGGAGCCATCCATCCAATAGTACAGAGGCCAATCCATTATTGCCTTCTCATCCCATGTGATTCTTGTTCATGTTCTCCTAGAAATCTGCTACAAAGAGGCCCACCCAACATGCTGTGAGATCTTGTGGTGCTCCTTCCATTGCATCGATACCTCTGAAGCATAGCATCTATCTGTTCACCAGTCATCCTTCACTCTTGCTACATGACTGGCCCACCTACATTTCTCTGATAATATCTTTACACTGCTTTTTCTGTGCAATTCTTTATCCTTTGAAGTAATACAAGACATTAGTGGTTTGCAAGATAACAATCACTAAAGTAAAAACAGATACTAAAATGGTAAGAAAAAAGAGCAAAATAATTTGACACTATAGTCATTTTTCACTTAGCATCTTCAATTGATGATATGCTTTAAATAGAAATGCCAGTTGGTTTTCCAATGGTCAACACTTTGTACTTTTAGGTAAGTTGATTGACAGTGTATTTAGAACTTACTGAAGGACTGCTCCCTGGGGCTATCTGAAATTTTCTGTTTTTAATCAAATAGGGTTGGTATAACTTTTTTTAAACTTTCAGTTAGCTTATATAAGTGGAAGGTCTAGACTAAGTGTTTTCTGCTTATGTATCAAAGGTAGAACTTGAACTCAGGTCTTCCAAACTCCAAGGCCAGCTCTTCAGCCATTATACCATGATGCCTCTTTTTTCAGTTTAACTTATAAACATGTAATCTTGATTAACAGCAAAAAATTTTTTTAAAATAATGTTTAAATAATGTTACTCGTGAGCAATAAGATGGTGAACTAGACAGTTTTTCTGATCCCCACAACCTCTCATACCTTCCCAAAACAGAAATTATACACCAAAGATAAAGCAATTTTAACTGTCTCCATGGTCTAGGTATAGGGGTGCAGAACCTGCAAAGGGATTTGCTCTGTGAAATTTGGATTCAGTTAAAGGGCCACTCTTGAGGACCTAGAGGGCCACAGGTTCCCGATTCCTGGTAGATGAACTAGAATCCAAAAGAAGGAAAAAACCCAGAAACTGAGGCTTACTGACCCAGAACTCACTCAGTACCCACCTTCCACTTCCCATACTACCAGCAACAGGCTATACTAGCAGACCCAATGATACAACACAGGCTTACATCAAAACCCGTCCCTATAACCTATACTACTCCCCTCTCTTTTCAGTGTCATGGAGATTATAGTAGCAGTCTGTAGAGATTTGCTTGGGTGACAGTCAGGCTGGCCGCAGCCCTTCAGGAGCAAAAGTCTGTCTGGGGCTGAAACCCAGAAGCACTAGTGCTGCAAAGCCAAGATCTGCTGGTGCAGGGCCAGAGAAGTGAGGAAAAGAGGGAGTGGAACAAGTCACCAGGATGGGACCTATCCATGTGGGGGGCTGCGCAGCACTCTACACCAAGCCTAGGGAAAGAGCACAACACCCAGCTGGGGTCAGTTCTGGCCACCCAAAAGTCAGTTGAGGCAAGGTCCTAAGCTACTGAACTGTGAATTAATTGCTCAGTGATGGAGGAGGTTAAGAAACTTTGAGATCCATCCAGCCCTAAAGGAAACCACAATCTGAAAAGTAGGGAATTAGGAAGTGAGTGATAAGGAAAATCAGGAAGAAAAAAGACTGAAAGTACCAAAGATTTCAGGAAGAAAAAAACTCAAAGATCTTGAACATAAATAGATAAATCAATGGGAAAAACAATAACAACAGAAAGAAATATGGCCTCTAGATCTGATAAATGAGTTCAGGCATCTTTTAAAAAATACTACAAAACAAAAGAAAATGATCCAACACTTAATGAGACAAAGGACCCTGTGGAGAACATAGAACTACATAAAACATGCTGTTCCTTAGTGGTTTAAAAGAGAAATGAGAATTATGAGAGTAGATTTTATGTCTCAGACAGCAAAAAATAATAAACAGAATAGAAAAATTTGAATCTACAATAGCAGATTCATTGCAAAGAAACAAAGGAGAGAAGAATGGAATGTGACTATAAAAACACATAAGTTAAGGACAATCTAGAAGAAGAGAAACAAAAAGCAATAACATTTTTAAAAAATATGTTCTCTATATAAGCAAAACATACTGATCTTGAGGACAGGATGTGCAAAGACAACCTAAGGATCATAGGTCTCCCAGAAGAAGACAACAGGACAAAAACAAAATAAAAATTGACACTGCATGAAGGAAATAATATATGGGAATTGCCCAGAACATCTGAATATAGATACCATTATCTATATCATCCACTTGAAAGAATTCACAGATTGCCTCCAGAAAAAAACAAAACCCAAGGCCATAAACTCCAAGACACACAGTAGTTAAATTTAACAATTCAATTCGGGAACAACAAGTTCTGTAAGCCATCAGGAGAAAGACCTTCAAATACAAAGGAGAGAACATTCAAATGACTCAAGACTGTTCCATACCCACTAGAAAAAGGAAGAGGAAATGGAATAATGTGTTCTGGAGAGCAATGGAGCTCAGGATGTAGCTCAGGGAGCCCCCTCCTGCAAATCTCAGTGGGACAGTCAATAATAAAGGAGAACGTGAAACAGTTTTAGAAAGAAAAACTAGAATGGAAGAAATTCTTTGCTTCTCAAACACCTCAAACAACAGAAATGCAGAAATAAATGCAGCAGGCAAGGACAGCAAAAGCAACGGAGTAACCATAGACCATTCTTTCTAAACGTACACAAAAAGACAGTAGTGAGGGTGGAAGTCAAGTGGAGGTAACAGTGAAGAGGTGGACAGGGGGCATTATGGACAAAACCTGGTGACAAAAGCCTATGGGTGAACCAATGCTTCTTTTGTGATATGCTTCTTTTGTGATACTATATAACAACATGAAAGGGTACATAAAGGGGTGGAAGGGGAGCAGGAGAATAGATAGATGTGTGTGATGTGCCAGGGTCAAATCTAGGGCTAGCAATGAGGGAAAGGTGGTCATCTCTGTAGTCTCAGAAAGAGAAAAGCCTTCAAAGTAGTAGGTAAGGAAGAAAGGGGAAAGACTGAAAAACAGGTGGATAAAAGGACTTACACTGGAGGTGGGAGGGGGTTCCATTAATGAATGTTCCTATGGGAAAAGAGAGATGAAGATCTTACACTGGATGAAGCCTGAGGGATTTGGTGCCTGAAAAGTCTGCTTATCCTGTGGGGAAGGGAGGTAGGACCCCTGGGTGCAATTGGCATCTGAAGGAATGGGAGAGCATAGACACAGGGGAAAGATTTCCAAGCAAAAGTAGAAGAAAAAAAAAGTCAACAAGAGAAGGTGGGGTGAGGGGAGGGTCCCTATCATGGGGCAGCATCCTCTCTGAGACCTGCAATAACTGGCACTGTTCTGAGAATGAGGCCCGATGGAAAAGGAATTCATGAAGTAAGCCCTACAGGACAGCAGCAGAAAGTACCTAGAGGGAAGAGTCTAGAATGGATACCTTGGAAGCTTCGATTATATAAAGAATATAGAGAAAAGAGGGAGATTCGTAACTATAGGGATCACGAATCAAGGAATGTCTAGAGTAAACAGAAAGAAAAGAGGGATAACAAAGAGAGGAAAATCCTTTTTGAAAAGGGATGCTAAGAAATGAAAATTTAAAAACTAATCAACAGGACTAGCTGAAGAGAACAGGAAAAAGAATCTACTTGACTGACTAAGAGGAAAAAAGGAGGGGAAGAAATACATAACCAGATAAAAGCAGGAGAGCTCTAAAGTGAAATGGGTAACAAATAAGAAGAGGAAATCATGGGTAAGGGGAAGTGAAGCAGTAGGAAAAGGGCCACCTTAAAAAAAAAAAAGATTAAAGCAACTCAAAGAACAAAACCCTGTGTTTATAGCAGAAGAAGGAAAAAAATCATAACTAAAAAAAAAAACAATTTTAGAGACAGCCGGAGGAAAATGTAAACCTAACTCATAACTTTAAATATAAATGGATCAAATAATCCAGTAAAATGAAAAAAGAATTAAAGGCTAGAGAAGTAGATCAATGGAACAGATTAGACAAAGGAGCTTAAGAGACAACAAAACTCAGTAACTCAGTGGTTGATAAAGTGGAACACATAAATTACCTAGGGAAAAACATCCTATTTTATAAAAACTGCTGGGAAAACTAGTCTGGGAAAGCAATCTGGCAGAAATTAAGCTTAGACCAAAATCTTATACCACACTCCATGATACATTCCAAATGGATCTGTGACTTTAATAAGGAAGATCATATTATTAAAAATTAGAAGAGAAACAAATTTTATACCTCCCCTAGCTATCAGGAGGAAATGTATTCTTAATCAAGTAAGAGACAGAGGCAATTACAAAAGATAAGATAAACAACTTTGATTACTTGGAACTGAAAAGCTTTTGTTCAGACAAGTGATAGAGTGTTGGGGGGAGGGGGGAGGGAGGAATGTATCAAATTTCCCTGCTAAATATTTGGTATCCAAGATATATAAACAATTAATAATATATGCCTCATAGCCATTCCCCCATAGATAAATGACCAAAGGACATAAATAAACCATTCTTAAAAGAACTACAAAGCATTCATGACCACATGAAAAAAGCTCCAAATCAGCAATATAAATCAAAACAGCCCTGAGGCTGACAAATGACCAAAAAGAAAGGTCAATAGTCAGTGTTGGCCAGGGTGCTGGTGGAGCTGTGAAATGCACAACTACTTTGGAAAGCAATCTGGAATTATGCAAATAAGGTGACAAAAAACGTCCATATCCTCTGAGCCAGAGCTTGCATTATTGGGCCTATACCTCAAAAGAGACATCGATAGGAAAAAAAGGTCCTGTACACTCCAAAACTCTGTGGCCTGCTTTGGGCACCGCGACTCTGTCACTGTTGCTGATCTTTTCACTGAAGCCAGAAGCCAAAGTATAGTAGAAAGGAGGCTTTGTGGCGGCACAGACATAGTACTGGTTCTCGAGTCCTAGGACTAAGGTTCAAATCCTGTTTCTCCATTGATTACTTGTGTAACTGTGGGTTCTCAGTTTCCTCATCTGTAAAATGAAGGTGTTGGGCTAGACGGCCTCTGAAATTCCTTCTAGTCAGCCAGTTAATAAACATTGATTCAGCACCTAGCATGCGTCCAGCACTGTGCTACGGGCCCAGGATACAAACACAGGCTCAGGCGGTCTCCGCCCTCAAGAGTTTTACAGTCTAATGGGGAAGACAACAAGGAAACAAATATGTACAGATAAGTTATATACAGGAAAAATAGGAAATGATTACAAGAGAGAAGGCACCAGAAGTAGAAGAGATTGGGAAAGTTCCTGTGGAAGCTGGCACTGAAGGGAAGTCAGGAATCCAGAAGGCAGAGACTAGGAAGGAGAGCACTCCACACACGGGGGACAGTCAGTGAGATGGAGTGTTTTGCTCAAGGCATAGCCAGGAGGCAGAGACTCAGTTATAAGAAGACTGGAAAAGTGGCTAGGGTACCGAGGAAGCTGAATATCAAACAAAGAATCTTGTATTTGCTCCTGGAGGCAAAAGGAAGCCACTGGAATTTCTTGTGTAGGGGAAAGATGTGGTCAGACTTGCATTTTAGGGAAATCACTTTGGCAGCTGAATGGAGGATGGACCGAAGCCGGGAGAGACTAGGGCCAGGCAAACCCATCAGCAGCTCTTACAGCCTAGCAGGCGTTCTATGACAAGGGCCTGCACTAGAATGGTATGTGGGGGG
>CM053592.1:180764251-180833717 GCA_028646515.1 Pseudochirops corinnae
CACCCTTCTGGGAGGACTTGGTCCTCGACTTCACCTCCTTGGGACACCCCTGGTGTCCTCTTCCATACAGCAAGAAGGTTAGACTCCTTCATCTCAGAGGGTCCTGCCAGCTCCAGATTGAATATCCTGTGATCTTAAGTCGATTAAAGCTTTAATAGCTGAGAACTGTATTGAGACTTTGGGGATGCCTTGTGTTATCTTGCATGGGTTCAGGTATTTGCCTGAAAGCAAACTCTAAAGTCAGGGAGGGACAAGGCTAATTCAAGGGCTGAAGAGTACTACTGGCCTACCCTGTACATATAAATGCACAGGCACCTGCCTGTGAGGAGATGTGAAGTTACAACTTGTCCCCACATTTCAAAGTCCTTTGTAAAGACCCATTGGCACCCCACCCACTCCTGAGATTCCAGTGTGGAAGCAGAGCCCCATGTGGCTCAATTGTCCCCTTCTTGGGGGTGGGGGAGGAGGGAAGAACTCGGGCCCAGCTTCAGGCAGCGCTGAAGCCAAGGTCACTGGCGGAGCTCCCATGCTGTTCTCCAGTGGCTTCCTCCACCTGTATCCCTTATCAGCCTCCTGCTCTCCCTGTGGTTAAGGGCACCACCCTCACCTGGAAAATCCTCTCGTTTATCACCCTTCACTGAAGCAGACGTTCAAAGCAACTGCCTGGCAATAAAACATGCAGGGTGGAGCTGTATTTTTTTTTAATGCAAAGGAATAGGTTTTAATTTATGTGAATGATTAAAGAAAAATAACCGCACACCTGCATCCCCTGAGGGAGAAGATATCTGGGCACCTTCGCTGCCCTCTTCAAAAGGCAGCAACTATGTCAGATAGCGTCTCCTCCTCCTCTGACTTCACTACAGCTCCACTGGCCAGCAAAGGCGAAAAGCTCTCACCGGCACCCATGCAGACGTGCACGCTGAGCCCCCGAGCAGTCCCGGCTCCAGAGAGCTGCCCCCTGCTCTGGGCGCAGCACGCAGGCCTTAGGCAGCTGGGCTGGACACCCAGCAGGAACGTCAGTAAAGTTGGTCAGAGGCTCCCAGCATTCCTCTCATGCAGCCATGCCCAGGGACACACCCTCAGAGACACTGTCAGCCTAGCAACTCAACAGGGACCACAGGCTGGAAACTGTGTAGTTTTGTCAATTCACCTCACCCCAATCACTTAATCTCTTTATGTCATGGTTCTGCCTGTATGATCATGAGGATGATAAAACTACTAATACTCAGAAGTGGGATCAAAGGATCATAGGATTTAGACTTGAAAGGGCCTTGGAGATCATCTAGTCCAATCTCCTCACTTGAAAGATGAGGAACCTGAAATCCGGAGAAGCTGATTTGCCCAAGATCACACAGGTCGTAAGTACATAACACAGCAGGTATGTTTGAGTATGAATTAGTGCTTTAGAAAGTCCTTGATGTGGATGAAAGTTAACACAACATTCATATTAGCATTGCCTAATACTTGGCCTACAGGTTGAAGGAGCAGATGTAGCCATTACCATAGTGACACCCAAACAGCTCCGGTAGGGCCTTGGAAGTTCAGGGTAGGTCCCCAAGAAACCAATACAGTAATATAGCCTCCTACCTACTAGTTTAAGCCTCCATAACTTAACAAGGGGAATTTACAAAATGTTATCACACAGGGTTCTCATCTATCTTGGGCCTTGGCTTTTAGGTGCTTGGGTCAGAGAGGGCAGCAGTAACAGAGGGATTTTCCAACAGGGGCTAAAGCCATCACACGTGGAGCCTCAGTGCACGAGGACATTGGGGGAGTGAGGAAGAACAGCTACTTTGGGTTCTTGGGCACCAGAAGCTGAATGGTATTATGGCACTTTTTTTTGGCCATGCCTCAAACTATAACATTTTCCTTATCTGTAAAATGATCTTATAATTTGCTCTGCCATCTCTGTAATTCAAAGTAAATCCTCAGGAAGGTAAGAACTTGCCCTCCTCCCTCTCCTCACATTCTTTTCCCAATCCTCCTCAGCCCTACCCCTTTTCACCCCATCTCTTCCTTTGCCCTCCTACTCCATCCTGTCCCCTGGAACCCAAACTCTCCTTTATTTTTGGTCTCTTCATTTCATTGTCCATCTTCTTACACTGAAGGAAACATGACTCTTCCAGGAAGCACTGCCTCCCTGGTGCTCCTCCCTCCCATTTCTAAACTCATTCTTGGGTGCTATCATTTAGAGCCTCTTCCTTTGGGATTGAACACATACACCTTTATCCAAGGGTCCAATTTCTCGTAGCTATCTACTAGTCTCCAGGTCGTTCTCTCCTTTTTTAAAATATCAAATACTTGGTTCAGTCCGTCTTTGCACACCAATCTCTGCCCTTATTCTTGGGTACTTCAATATACACATCAACATGCCCTCTAATATCCAGTTCATCAACCTCCTAAATTCACTCAGTCTCTATCTTCCCTCCATCTTGGTCATACACAGTGATGGTAACACACGTGACCTAACCATTACCTATAAAAATATTCACTTCCATTATCCAGAACTCAGAAATTCTACAGCCTATAACCTTCTATCCTTTCTTCTTTTCTCTCTGTCTCAGAACCCTATTTGATAACATTTCATAAATCCCTCTCATTAAGTTAGCAGAGACTTAAATTAGTAGGTGGGGGACTATACTAGTACATTGGTTCCTTGGGGCCCTGCCCTGGACTTCCAAACCTTCTTCTTTACAATGACCACCATCCTTCTTCCCTCGTTTTTCTAGTCCATCTCTCTTCAAAGTCTTGACAGCAGAGCTGACAATCCAATATTAATTACACTTGAATTCATCATCCCCTTGTCTTAGCACCAGTCAAATCTTGCTAAACCCCAGTGTTGGGTTATCTTCATCATTTACCTTCTCGATTCCTGTTTACATGCTGCTGAAGACTCCAGGAGAAAATCACACAACCCTGCTTACCTGGAAACTTATCTTATCTCAGCTAGATCTGATTGCTCCAAGAGAATCCTTTTATTTGTCACTGACTGACTGTGTATGACTCTACACAGCTGCAACTCCAAACTTTCCCCTCTTCTCAAACTTCTTACACCACCTCCTCTCTCCACCACTTCAGGAGAAGACTTGGCTTCTCTACTGAGAAGCATTCGTCTCACATTCACTTTCCCCCCATTCTGTATATCCAGGTCCTTCTTTCTCATCCCCCACTGTCTCCTTTGCTCCAGGTTCTGGGGCAAGATGGTGACTATTTCTTTGCAAAATTCATTTTCTCTACCTCTTGCTCTCAATCCCATCCTGACTCATCTCTACCAGAAGCTTCCTTCCACAATCATTCCCTTTCTTTCAGCTTCAATGTTTCCTCAACCACTGGCTTCTCACCCACCACCTCCAAATATTCTGAGGCCTCCCTCATTCTAAGGACAGTTTCACTTGACTCAGTCATCCTCTCAGTCTATAATCCTATATTCCATTCACAGTCAAACTCCTAAAAAAAAGGGTCATTTAGTAATGTTACCTCCATTTCTCAACAGGCCTTTGCAGCCTGGCTTCTGAGTTGGTCTTTCAACTCAAACTTCACTCTCCAAGGTACAATAATCTCTTTCAAAAACTGTTTATGGATATCACCTTTATTTCTGAATATATCCTTCCCACTTCTCCCAGGAAGGAAATCTTCTCTAGAAACAGCTGCTGCCAATTTTTGTTGCTGCCGTGGTTCTATATACCCTTTTAGGGTTAGGAGCCAGCGAGGTGGCAGCATAGTAGATAGTGCTGGACCTGGCGTCCAGAAGATCTGAATTCAAGTCTGACCTCGAGCATTTACAAACTGTGTGACCCTGGGCAAGTCATTTAACCTGTCTGCCTCAGTTTTCTCAACTGTAAATGGGGATCATAATAGCACCTACTTTTCAGGGTTGTTCAACTGAGATAATATCTGTACAGCACCGAGCACAAACTAGGCACTCAACAAATACTTATTCTCATCCCCTCGGACAAGGGGAAAAAAAAATGTAATTTAACATACTGTTCATAATATTCCTTGAGATTAAGTGGTTATACTAACTACAATGATAACTTTTGCCCCCAAGACTTGTAAAAAGAAAACATAAAGTTATATTCTAGCTGTAATTATGAAAGCCAAATATTAAATTACAATTCTAATTACAGAATAATTATGAACATTTTGTGAGGACATTGTATGGGAAGTGAGAGAAATAATTCAGTAAGACCTCATATGCTTACTATTATCAATAAGGCTTCATAAAAATTCTTTAATTTGTAAATTTTGCTGAATATAAATATTTCATTAAATCCTACATTACATATAAATTACATATAAATGTAAATTTTATATATAAATTATATAATGTATAAATTGCAACTTAGAAGATTCTTAAAATAGCATAATGATCAGACAGTAACTTAATTTTGATGTGGGACTTTTTTATTTGCACAAAAGGTTTACAGCATTTGGCTCAACTCCAGACGTATACAGTCTTAAATGTGGCTCTGGATTGAGTTTACACCTGTAGTCTTTTTTTTTCTTTTTTTTTCTAAAAAACTTATTTATTTTTAGTTTACATCATTCATTTCCATGAGATTTTGAGTTACAAATTTTCTCCCCATCTTTCCCCCATCCACCACCCCAAAACAGCGATCCCACTGTATTCCCCCTCCCCCAATCTGCTCTCTATCCTATATCCTCCTCCATCCTCCTTCTGACTTTCCAGAGGGCATGATGGATCTCCCTACCCCAGTACCTGTATATTCCCCTCCTTCCTATTCCACCCCCAACTTGTTCTATTCTCTACTTTGTTTTACACCTGTATTCTGATTTAAAACAGGAACAAAGTGGAAATTCTCGCCACACAAAGATATGTTGGAAAATGACAAGAGAATATTACAAGCTCTCTTGCTGAAAGATGGAAATGTATTTTTTATTTTTAGCCACCAAACTAATCAACCAAAATGAATAGCTAGTTCCAGTATAAATTCTGTTTTTCTACTAGTTAATGCCAAGTGTATTAAATGATTGTTGGTGTTCAATTGTTTCAGTCATGTCCAACTCTCTGTGACCCCCTTTGGGGTTTTCTTGGCAGAGATACCAGAGTGGTTTGCCATTTCTGTCTCCAGCTCATTTTACAGATGAGGAAACTGAGGCAAACAGGGGAAAATGCTTTGCCCAGGGTCACACAGCTACTGAGTGTCTGAGGTCACATTTGAATTCAGGTCTTCCTGACTCTGGCTGGGTCTGGCATTCTATCCACTGTGCCACCCAGCTGCCTGCCCCCTGTATTAAATGATAAATATACTTAAAGTTCCATTTCATATACTGCTTTGTTTTTTAACAATAATTATATAAAACTAACCTTCATAAGGAAAAAAAAACTCTTCAAATGTAACTTACTTCTCTTCTGCCAATAACACACGGGATCTTCTATCAAACAAATTCTATTGAACGACTGACTGCCAGTACTGCCAACCAGCTGATTTGAAAATTCGCCAGACAGAATAGTGACATAAAGAAGCAGAGCACAAGTTTAAATTGGAAAACAGTCTTAATATTCCGTGAGAGGACAGATAAGGTTTATTTCTGCAGGACATCTGTAATGGTCCAAGGTGGCTTAAAGACATACAATGAGTGATGATAGTCATCAAGCAGCCTAATGTTTACAGTGCTAACATCTCAATTATTGGCTTCCTGGGCGGATGAGAGGAATGAGGGGCCACTCTGGCTCCAAGTACGAAACACAAGGAGGGGTATGCGCATGTATGTGACCATCCCTGGAGAATGTGTCTGACTCCAATGCCAAGCCCTTGCAGTTTAGAAAAACAACTTGATAATGGTTAAGAAACTGCAAAAACACCTTGTATTTAGAAGTGATAAGAGTTTGATGTAATTGCCGCACGAACACCAAAATGCTGTGCACACGGCCATGAAGGTTTCAAACTGCTGTGAAAGCAAACTTGCAACACTTTAATATGCATGTGCTTGTCACAGAGGAAAAATATATTTGTAACATAATTGGCCAATTATTTAACGCTTAAAGTGCCATTAAAGAATTTTTAGCACAAACCCCTCACTCAGACCATTGCTTAAGATGAGAACTACAGTCTTGCAAGAAAGAATAAGGGGCAAAGGGGCAAAGTCAGTTCAGTCAAACCCACTAAGAGGCCAACCACGCTTGACAACATTTGCAGATCATCCCACTCCTACAGAGAAAGTCTCAACTCTTCCCTTTCACACAGTCTCTTAAGTGATAAAATTCAATGGCCTTTTCTCAGGCTTCACGCTACCTGACCTTTCCAGCAGCTTTTCATACTATTGACCCATCTTCTAAATAGTCTCTCCTACTCTGACTTCAGTGACAGCTCTCTCTTCTCTGTCTCTGTGTGTGTGCGTACCCTTCTCTCTTCTCTGTGTCTGTCTCTCTCTGTCTCTTTTCTTTCCTTCTCTCTTCTCTCTCTCTCTCTTCCTCTTTAGTCTCCTTTACTGAACCATCCTCTTTCTCTCACCAACAAAGCCTGGGTAGACACTCACCAAGACTGTAACTTTTCTGGTGATCTTATTAACTCTAATGGACTCAATTATTATCTTCATGCAGATTAACTCCTAAATCCTACCTATCTTTTCCTTATTTTTGTAAACATTCATCCATTTCATTTAGATTATCAGCTTTATTGGTGTATATAATTGGGTAAAACAATTCCTAATAATTTCTTTATTTCTTCATTGGTTATGAATTCACCTTGGTTATTTTAATACTGGTAATTTGATTTTCTTCTTTTTAAAAAATTAAGTTATGAGATACACAGGCACTGTGGTTGGGAGATCCATCCTGCCCTACGGAAAGTCAGAGGGTGAGGGGGGAAGACACAGGAGAGAATAGATTGGGGGAGGGGAGATACACTGGGATGGCTGTTTTGGGGTGGTGGGTAGGGGAAAGATGGGGAGAAAATTTCTAACTCAAAATTTCATGGAAATGAATGATGTAAACTAAACTAAACTAAAATAAAATAAAATTTAAAAAAAGATTTAAAAAAATAAAAAATAAAAAATTAAGTTAATTAATTACTTATTTCATTTTTTAAAACACTCCTACTTTCATTTAGTAATTCAAAGATTGTTTTACTTCAGTTTTGTTAATCTCTTCTTTGATTTTCGTGGTTTCTATTTTAGTATTTTCTTGGTGGTTTTGAATTTGTTGATTTTCTTAGTTTTTTCAGTTGCACAACCAATTTGTTGATCTCCCTTTCTTTTGTTATTGAAAGTACTTAGCGATACAATTTCACTATTGAACTGCTTTGGCTGCATCCTCAAAATTCTGGTAGGTTGTCTTATTGTTGTCATTATCTTTAATGAAATCATTGTTTCTATGGTTTGTTCTTTAGCAAATCCATTCCTTAGGATTAAATTATTTAGTCGCTAATTTTTAATAGTTACTTTAGTGCCCATTTAATATAATTTTATTATAATGTGTCCTGTAAAATATATGTCTAATATTTCTGCATTTTCTGTATTTGTTGGTCAGATTTTTATGCTCTAATACATGGTCAACTTTTGCAAAAGTACCATGCACAAATGAGAAATAAGTATACACTCCTTTCTCTTCATTCAGACTCTGGATAAAGTCCAAAATAGTTCTTTTTTTCTCTCTTCATAGGCCTAGTATCACCAAAGGACCTTTGTTTGTTTTGCAATGAAGGAAAGATAAGGAGGAAGGGAGGACTTTGGGAATGTTTTCCTTATGGGTATAAACTTTTTCAGAACAGCACTGGATGTCCACATCTTCTTCATCTTCCTAATTAATATACTCTTAGCTTCATAGATTTGGAGCTGGGAGGCACCTTTAAGCCCAACGCCCTCATTTTACATACTCTGAACCCAGAGATGTCTATGTGACTTGCTCAGTGTCCTCAGGTAGGTAGATGTTGAACATGGATCCAGGCCCAGGGCCTTGGTCTCTAACACCAGAATTCTTTTCATGAAGCCTTTACCTTTACCTTACTTACAAGGAGTACAACTCACTTAGGATCACAGATTTAGAATCAAAAGATGCTTTTAGAGATCATCTAATCTCGGGATTCTTATCCTGCCTCCATGGATAGGTTTCAGGATATCCATGAAATTGGATGCGAAAAAATTACATTTGTTATTTTACCAACTTATAATTTAATTTTCGCATTTGCTTAAATTATGAATTTTTTTAAACCCAACATTATTTTGAGAAAAGGTCCATAGGCTGCACCAGCCTGCCACAAAAAGATTATGAAGCCCTCATCAAATCAACCTTATGGTTTTATAAATAAGAAAACTGATTACCAGAGAACTAAGAACGCTTAGGAGGCAGAGACCGAATCTGCATGCGGGTACTCTGGCTCCAAGTCCAGTGACGAGAACCCTACAATCTCAGAGGTGGGAGGATCTTAGAGGCAATCTAATTCAACCCAGTCCAAAACAAAAATCCTTTCCACAACACATCCAACAAATGTCAGCAGGGTTTTGCTTGCAGACCCACTGAGGCAGCAGAATCCGCACCTGAGTCACACTATTAAGAGCATTTGTTCTTTACAACAAACCAGAATCTGTTCCTTTGCAGCTTTCCCCTGCTGTTGCCAGTTCTGTGCTATGGGGGCATGCAGAACAAGCCTGATCCTTCTCTCACAGGATAATTCCCTCTCTGATATTCATGGCATGACCTTAGGGCCCTGGCCATCCTGACTACCCTCCTCTGGACATTGTCTTGGTCAAAAGTGTCTTTCTTAAACTGAGTCCCTGGAACTGAAGACAAAGCTCCAGACATTGTGTAAGCAAGGCAGAGTAAAGGAGGATCATCACCTCCCTGGTGTAGGAAACAATGCTGCTCTCAATTTTCATTCCACTACATCATGCTGCCAGGCATAACTAATGTTTGTGTATGTGTGTGCGTGTGCATGTGTATAGTTAGGTGTATCATATATGTACCATGAAAACATAATGACAGTGCTATTAACAGAATAACTCACATTTATACTGCACTTCCCTCTACCAAACTCCTACATCGAATACCTTGTTGTGGTGTGAAGGGGACCTGGGGTGCTCCAAGTCCATGCCAGGTAAACACAAGCTTTGGCAGGTCTCACCAGAGTATAGTCTCAGTGACAGATTTTACCTGCTGTCCAAGGACCAGTGTATCCAAATAGGGAGCTCATCACCAGGTTGGTTCCAGAATGACGAATCTTTGGCCACTCTTGAAAACCATCTCCCAAGTTACTGACGGGTTTCCATCTGCTTCAACGAGATTATCCAAACCAATGAAAGGCAGATCCTCAAAGCGTTAACGTATACAGCAATTTTGGTTTTTATGGTGTGCTTTTCTCCAACAACCTTGTGACGAAGGTAGTGCAAGAACTATTTTTTCCCATTTTACAGATAAGGAAACTGAGGAGTCGTAAGTGACTTGCACAGTCACACAGCTAGCAAGTGTCAGAGACCAAGGCCAGAGGGTGGCTGAGCACACACATCAGACTGCAAACTTACAGGAAAATGGTTTTCTTGTCTGTCTGAGATGGTTCCTAGCCTCTGAGAGCTCCAGTTTGGGAAAACTTTCTCTGTGTTAATAGAAGAAACCTGACCCTGGCATGAAAAAAGAGCTGTAAATTGTTTAGACTGTGAAAGTTCAACAGCATCACTAAGCTCATACTTAACAGTAATTTGCTAACTAATCAGCAGGAAGTGGTTAGCGCACCTCGACAAAGGCATTTGATGAGGTCCCTTTCTCTAGGGTGGCCCAAGGTTACAGCGTGCTATGTCATGGATTTTTGTCCACCCAGCCAAACCAGCCTTGACTTGAACTTCGCTAACCATCCCTTTGGCAGTTCAAAGGAAGCCAGCCTTTCCTGAACCCCACCATGTTCTGTCTTCCTTCTCAAATCATCATGTCTATATGGGTCTGTTGTCAAGCTGTAGCCACCTCAGTAGAATGGAAGTTCCCTGAGGCCAGTACTTTTTATTTTCTCTCTGTATCCCCAATATCTATCACACTGCCTTACAAAGAGAGGATGCTGGATTCGATTTTATTGTACTAAAAGCTAAAGAAATCCACACTGATGAGCTCTTCACTTTTATTCACACTAGAGTGTCTATATGTCTTCCTTTGCCCCCTCCCCAACTAAAGGCACTTTTCTAGCCTTTTGTCCCAAGTGCAAAAATTCCTTATTATGACTCTGGCCAAATATTAAGATTCCTTCCCTCCTTCTGTTTCCCAAATAATCTTGTCTTTAAGTATTTGCTTAAAGGTTGACATAGTGATAGAAGACCATCCCTTAAGTATTTCCAACCTCGATTTTTCTGACATAGGTTAGAATCCTGCAGTATTAAGATCTTTTCTCTTAAAGAGGGATTTCACAGTGGCAGAAATTTTAAACACTGGACTATTTGACCACAACCAGTTATTATGACAATAACTGAAAACTCTAAAATGGCACTTAAACTACGTTGCTCAGAGATACAAATTCAAAACCAAAGTAACCATGAGTTGGACAAGCTCTACATGTAAAAATAGTTACACGGAGAACAAGATTGGTTATAAAATTATTCTCTTGTTTTAATATTCGCAACAATGTCCTCTAGGAAATATATATATAAAGAAGAATATTGTAGGAAAATGGAGTGTATCAAGTCTGAGTCACAATCCTGAGGCAGAAACATCTTGGGAAATAGGGTAAAGACTCATTCACTGCAATTCAACAAACATTTACTAAGCATCTGATATGTGTAAAGCTCTGTGCTGGGTTCTGGGGATAGAAAAATCAGTCCATGCCAAGGAATCAGTGAATGCTAAGGAGCTGACATTAGACTGGGACATACAAAACATGCACAGGTAAGTCAATAGAAGGCAGAGAACACCAACAAATGGGGGAACTGGGGGAGGCTTCCGTAGAAGCAGACACTTGCATTAAGCCTGGGAGGAAGGCAAAGGTTCTCCAAGGTGGAGATGAGGAGGGAACACACTCTAGACACAGGATAGCTTATAAGAATACACAGAGGCAGGAGATGAAGAGGGAACTGGAGGGAGAGCTGGCTAGCAGTCTAATTCCAATGCATTATTAAGTAAGTGAAAGGGAGTGGTTCTAAATAAGGTGGGGGAGGTAGAGAAGGCAGACTGAGGAGGGCCTTAAAATGCCAGGTTAATCAGTGTCTAGTTTATTCTGAAGGGAACAGGGAGACACAGAAGGTTTTTGAGCAGGATAGGGCAGCTAAGTGGCACAGTGGATAGAGCTGGGTCTGGAGCCAGGAAGACCTCAGTGCAAATCCAGCCTCAGACACTAACTAGCTGTGTGACCTTGGACAAGTCACTGAACTTCAGTTTGCCTCAATGTCCTATTCTGTAAAATAGGGGTCATAATAGCACCTACCTCCCAGGGCTATTGTGAGGATCAAATGAGATATTGTCAGTGCCTAGAAACAGCAGGTGCTTAACAGATGCCTGTTCCCTCCATCCCCCTTCCATGGTCAGAAGCAAAGGAAGGCCTTAGTATGTTGACTACACCCTCTGGCAGATGTGCAGAGGGCACACAGAAAACAACAGCTGCACTCAATAGACAGTTTTGCTATTGGCATCACTGGAAGAAATGCCCTCATCAAAGGGAAGCACAGGTTTCTAGTACAGGCTTGAAAGAACACTGGCTATGGAGTCATGAAGCCTTGGCTGAGATTCCACATCTGATACTGCCTGTGTTTCCTTGGAAAATTTACTTACCCTCCCTCCATGGGCCTCAGTTTCCTCATCTGTAAAAGACTGGCTCAAATGACCTCAGAGCTCCCTTCAGGTGCAAGAGTTATGACATTCTGACCTACAATCCACAGATGTATGGTAGAAGTAACGTAGCCATACCTGGAGTAGGAAAATTATCTTAGCAACCAAGTGAATGATAGATTGGAAAGGGGGTGACTGTGGGCTGGGAGAATAATGACAAGACTTTTGTAATAATCCAGATGAGCAATCATGAAAACCTGAACAGGCACAGTATCCATATATGTGCAGTGAAGGGGATAAATACTGGAGATGCCATGGAGATAGAACAGAGCAAACATGACAGACAACTGGGGTGAGAGAGAGGGAAGAGTCAGCTATGAGTCCATGTTTATGAGCCTTAATGGCTGAAAAACAGGGAACTGTGGTGAGGGGCAGAGCTAAATGGAGCAGGGTTCTGTGTGGGACATGCTGAGTTTGCAAAGCGCACATCCACAATGATGATACAGAGAAGAAGGTGCCCAGGCATTGACAATGTGGGGATAGCATCTTCTGTAGAAGATACATGAGCCCATGAAAGCAGAGATCACTGAGAGAAAGTGTAAAGAACAGGGACAGGGGAAAAAACCTGATGGAGAACAAGATTACCTATCCCAGAGCTGCACAATGATCCAACAAGGTAGACAGACATGTAATAGTCATGCAGGTAGGATGAGAAACAGGAGATTATAGCATCAGAAAAGCCAAGAGAGGAGGGAGGACCCAGGAAAAGAGGGTCATCGTGGAGAAAATTTTGTTGAATATTTTTGCAATGACATTCATTAGAGGTATTCGTCTACCTTCCTTTATGTTCTCTCTCCCTGGCTTAGATGTCAGAACTATAGTTGTCTCAGAGAAGTTTGGAAGGATTCTTTCTTTCCCTTTTTTTTGCAGATAATTTATGCAATGCTAGAATTGTTCTTTGAATATTTGATAGAATTCACTTTTAAATTTGTCATTTAGTGACTTGAAGGAGTCATCTCTGTTTTTAGGCACCAGAACTATATTTATCTCATGAAAGTTGATAGGATCCCTCTCCTTTTTTTTTTTTTTTGCTTTTTGGACGGCAATTGGGGTTGTGACTTGCCCAAGGTCACACAGCTAGTTTTTTGTGCCTTTCCTTGTTTTTGCTAACAATTTATGTAATATTGGAATTAATTGTTCTTTGAATGTGCGACAGAATCCACCTGTAAATCCATCTAGTGACCTTGGGGAGCGCAGTTTCAGTTGAGTGGAGTCAGACATAAAGGGGTTAAGAAATGAGTGGCAGGTAAGAAGGTAAATGCAGCAAATATTTATTTTTCTAGAAGTTTGGTAGTGAAGTGGGGGGGATCTGAAGACACAGGAAAGTCAAGTGAAAGTTTTGTTGTTTTTTTTTTTAATGGGCTAGACGATTGGTTGTAGTCCTTTGTTCTCAAAGCGGGCCAAGATGACATCACTATGTTAGAGTCAAGTTACAGTGTATCCAATTATGGTTGATCAGGCCAAAAAAGATGTCAGACGGCTCTACCACAACAGGTCAGGCATCAATAGGCCAGGCGAACATTTGGTGTTGGATTCTCTAAATAAGCACATCTCACGTTTCTTTTTTTTCTCATCAAACATTTCACATCAGCCATGCTGCACAGAAGAATCGGAACGAATGGGAGGAACCATGAGAAAGAAAAAACCAAACAAAAAAGACAGCAAACGGTACGCTTCCACCCGCACTCAGACTCCATAGCTCTTTCTCTGGCCGTAGACAGCATTTTCCATCGTGAGCAGTGGAGTTGTCTTGGAACCTCACCGTGCTGAGATGAGCTAAGTCTATCACAGTCAGTCCTTGCACAATATGGGCTGTTACTGTGTCCAACATTCTCCTGGTTCTGCTCACTTCACTAAGCCTCAGTTCATATACGTCTTTCCAGGTGTTTCTGAAGTCTGCCTGCTCGTCATTTCCTATAGCACAACAGTATTCCATTGCATTCAAACATCACAACTTCTTCAGTCATTCCCCAATTGATTTCCAGTTCTTGGTCACCACAAAAAGAGCTGCTATAAATATTTTTGTACATGTGGGTCCTTTCCCCAATTTTATGATCTCTTTGGGATACAGTCCTAGACGTGGTGTTTCTGGGTCAAAGTGTATGCACAGTTTTATAGTCCTTTGGGCAAAGTTCCAAATTATTCTCCAGAACAGTTAGATCAGTTCACAACTCCATCCCACATGAATATTCCAATTTTCCCACATCTTTTCTAGCATTTATCATTTTTCCTGTTTTGTCATGTAAGTCAACCTGATAGGCGAGACGTGGTACCTCTGGGTTGTTTTGATTTGCATTTCTCGAATCAGTAGGGATTTAGAGCATTTTTTCATATGACTATATAGCTTTAATTTCTTCCTCTGAAAACTGCCAGTTTACATCCCTTGAACATTTATCAACTGGGGAATGACTTGTATTCTTATAAATTTGACTCAGTTCTCTATATATTTTAGAAATGAGGCCTTTACAGCTTTTTTTTGTGGTGGCAAAGAACTGGAAATTAAGAGAATGACCATCAAGTGGGGAGTGGCTAAATAAGTCGTGGTATATGAATGTAATGGAATACTACTGTGCTATTAAGAAATGAGAAGCAGGTGTACTTCATATGGTCCTGGAGAGGCTTATATGAACTGATGCTGAGCGAGAAGAGCAGAACCAGGAGAAATCTATACACAATTACAGACACAATGTATGTGTGACGACCAACTTTGATAGACTGGACTCTTTTCAGCAATGCAGAGTTATAAGACAACTCCAAAAGACTCATGATGGAAAGAGATGTCTACATTCAGAGAAAAAAAACTAGAAAGAACAGAGTTTGAATGCAGACTGAAGCAAACTACCTGCTCTCTTTCTTTTTCTTGTTTGGTTTTGTTTCCTCTTTCCCATTGTTCATTCCATCCATTACAATCCTTCTTTATAACCTAATGTCTAATGTGGAGGTAGTTACAGATCTTATACTTGATTGCATGCTACCATGGGGGAGGGGGGGAGGAGAAGAGAGAGGGGGAGAAAATTTGAAACTCAAGGGATTGTGGAACTGGATCTTGTAAACTAAAAGTAAACAAACAAATTAATAAAGACAAAAAAAATTAAAAAAACTTAAAAAGGAAAAAAAATAAAATGTAAATACATTAAATTCCCTCAAAATAAACTTCATTCTAATAATAATATATGTGAATGCTTTTGCAAAAGTGCTAGATGAATATTAGATTATTGGTATAATTATTATATATGTATTTTATATTTCCTTCAAAGATATTTTGTCTCTAACAAAAAAAAAAATGAGGCTTTTATCAGAGATACTGGTTGTAAAAATTCCCACTCTTCTGCTTCCCTCCTAATTTTGGTTGCATTGGCTTTGTTTGTACAAAAACTTTTCAATTTAATGTAATCAAAACGATCAATTTTGTATTTCATAATGTTTTCTGCTTTTTGTTTGGTCATAAATTCTCCTGTTCTCCATAAATCTGACAGGTAAACTATTCTTTGCTCTCCTAATTTGCTTATAGCATCAGCCTTTATATCTAAACCGTGTACCCATTTGGTCTTTATTTTGGTATATGGTGTAAGACATTGGTCTATGCCCAGTTTCTGTCATACTATTTTCCAGTTTTCCCAGCAGATTTTATCAAATAGTGAGTTCTTATTCCAGAAGCTGGGATCTCTGGGCTTATCAAACAGTAGATTACTATAGTCATTTACTACTGTGTCATGTGTACCTAACCTATTCCACTGACCCACTACTCTTACTCTTACTTTTTACTTTTTTTTTTTCTTACTCTTCATTTCTTAGCCAGTACCAAGTAGTTTTGATGATTGCTGCTTTATAAAACAATTTAAGATCTGGTATGGCCAGACCATCTTCCCTAGCATTTCTTTTCATTAGCTCCCTTGATATTCTGGACCTTTTGTTCTTCCAGATGAATTTTGTTATTATTTTTTCTAGTTCTATTAAGTAATTTTTCGGTAGTTGATTAGTATGACACTGAACAAGTAAATTAATTTAGGTAGAATTGTCATTTTATTGTATTAGCTCGGTCTACCCATGAGCAACTGATGTTTTTCCAATTATTTAGATGTAACTTTATTTGTGTGAAAAGTGTTCTACAATTGTGGTTATACAGTTCCTGGGTTTGTTTTGGCAAGTAGACTTCCAAATATTTTATAATATCTACAGTAACTTTAAATGGAATTTCTCTATCTCTTGCTATTGGGCTTTGGTAGTAATATACAGAAATGCCAATGATTTATGTGAGTTTATTTTATATTCTGCAACTTTGTTAAAGTTGTTTATTATTTCAAGTAGTTTTTACTTGATTCTCTAGGAATTTCATATTTCTTTTGAACTACTTCAATTCTGCTTTGCTCATAGAGTACAGCACCTTCTCTGATGAGGGCACACCATGTGGGCAGTCCTGTGCCAGTGTCTCCCATGCCATGCAATCAATTCTAACATTCTTCAGAGAGAACTTGAGAATGTCCTTCTAGCCCTTCTTCTGACCATCATGTGAGTGCTTGCCTTACATGAGTTCTCCATAAAATGGACTTTTGGGCAAGTGTATGTTTGGCATTCGAACATGGCCAGCCCATCAGAGTTGTGTAGAGTTTGAATACTTGGCAGTTTAGTTCAAGAAAGGACCTCAGTGTCTGGTACCTTATCGTGCCAGGTGATCTTCAGAATCTTCCTAAGGCAACTCAAATAGAAGTGATTCTGTTTCCTGGCATGGCGCTGGTAGACTGTCCAGATTTCATAGGCATACAACAATGAGGTCAGCACAATGGCTCTGTAGACCTTCAGTTTGGTAGTCAGTCTAATACCTCTTCTCTCCTGCACTTTCCTTTGAAGCCTCCCAAACACTGAGCTAGCTCTGGCAATGCGTGTGTCAATTTCATTATCAATGTGTACATCTGGGGAAAGCATGCTGCCAAGGTAAGTGAACTTACAGTATTCAAAACTTCTCCATTTGCTGTAACCCATAGTTCCATGTATCGATAGTGTGGTGCTGGCTGACAATGGGATAGACAGTAGATACAGAAGATGAAAGAAAAAATGACATTGGGGAAACTCTTGGAGATAGGAGAAGATAAAATTGAGGGCATAAGTAGAAGAGTTGGCTTTAGCAAGGATAAGGGCTCTGAGAGAAAGCAGAAAAGGAAGAGAGAATTGGTGAAGATGATATGCAGAGGGCCTATGATGCACAGAGAAGGGGAAGGAGAGATTTCACAAGAGATAGCAAGGACACCTGGTCAGGGAGGAAGGAAATGTCACTGAGAGCTTGAGGAAAGAAGAGAAGGTTTGCAAGAGCTGCTAAAGGGAGTGGGTCAGAGATTCAATCAAGGAAAAATAAAAGGATTGCCAATTGAAAAAAAAAGTAACGAATTTATAATGGAAAGTCACCCTGACTGAATGAATTCTTTCAGTTGGCATTAGCTGCTCAGAGTTAATGACTGGAAGCACAGCCATTCATGTTGGAATTAATTGTTCTCTGTTTGATAGAATTCACTTGTAAATCATTTAGTATATTTGGATTTATAGCTGGAATGCAGGGCTGATTCAATAGTAGGAAAACCATAAGAACAACAGTTAATGTTAATTTTTTTAAAAATAGAGGCACATAGAGATAGGCATGTAGAAGATTCATCCCACCTACAGCCAGTACCTCATTTATGTACACGTGTCTCATCTAAACTAACAGCCTGAGGGAAACGATCAAATCTATTTTTAGAATGCATTCTACCAAACACAATTTATGGATCTTCCCTTTTAGGAATGTCACGATGACAAATTTCTCTTTAGCTGCACCTGATGCTGGTGCTCGCTTACAAATAGGGGGCTCTTCAATTTTCTGACTGCCACCCCTCAGGTGCAAATTAGGAAGCACCCAAGAAATACAATGCTCGAGTAGGTGGGCTTCTGGCGCAAAGTAACCAGCGCCCTCTTCCCAGCCACTCTACTGCCCTCTCAGCATTCCAATCGGCTTTACTCTTTCCCTTGTTAGTAAGAGCCTTATTATTCAAGGTAAAGAGGAAGAGTACACTAGATGCAATTACCAGTTCTGAGCAAGTTTGGGAGCTCTTTGTCATTTCAAAGTGAAGCACTTCAATAACAGAAAAGTCCAAATTCTTTCACTTGGAAGGACTATTTTTTTTTTTAGACAAAGTGGAAGCACACAGCACAGGAAGCAGTCCTCAGTAAGCCACCGTTCATAAACAGCTTTGCTGAGAGCATAACAATGGTTCTGTTGTGCTCTTGCATGGCAGGGCCAGTGAGCAGCAGGAGGAGCAGATGAACTCTTTTAGGAGACAAAGATTCTGTCTTCATGCAAATGTTTGCATTAATAAAAATGAAGAAAAAGATACAGAAAATGCAGGCCCACTGGACATAATGGGTCTCTAAACAGGAGGGGTTTTTTTCCACATTTTCCAGGAGGAGTCAGCAGGTCTTTTAAAAAACTTTTCTCATTCTGAACATTCACAGACATCACAAGAAAGCCATGCAAACAACAGAAGCAAATCAAAGGACATCCCGCTGCTCTGCTGGCGCCTCTCTCATCCATGCCTGGTTTGTCATTTTCTGTTAACCCTGGTGCTGGCTGCTGTTTTTGTTGAGGAATGAGGGCCCCAGCCCATGTGGCAGGACATGTCCAGCCAGCTGGCCCCAGCCCTGAGAACATTACAATGCGTGGCATGTGCGACCACTTGGGGACACGTGCTGCCAGGCAACACGGTCCACTGTGGGATTTTTTGCACACCCAGTTTGCAAATCTGGGAAAAATGCTTTAAATTAAGTACTAAATACATGATCTCAAGTACAAATGGGAAGGCGGCATGGTGTCCTGACAGCACTGAATCTGGCTCTGGAGCTCGCTACCTGTGAGATGATGGTGGATCCCTTAATCCTCTGGATCCCAAGTTTCCTCAGCTGTAAAATGAAGGGGCCAGGCTAGATGAGGGATCCTTAACCTTTTTTTGTCATGGGCCCTTTAGTGGTCTGGTAAAGCTTATGGAGCCCTCCTCAGAATAACAGTTTTAAATACCTGAAGGAAATTAATGGGAGAGTTTAATGAAAATGAGGATGCATTTTTTTCCCCTTTCAAGTTCATGGATCCTGGAAATCTAGGCTCATGGACACCAGGTTAAGCATCTCTGGACTAAAACTAAGCCAAAAGGAATCCCTGGTGTAGCTGATCTCCACAGCTCCTCCCAGCTCTAAACTGACACCCCTTAAATTGAATGAGTTGGTAATGGACCCTGCTAGTAAAGTCCAATTCTCTGCCTGAAATATTGACATCTCAAACTATTGGTACTGCTATTTAAATCGGCAAATTTTCCTTTATTATAGACTTTTTCCTCATTTCTTCACCCTAATAGAAATCTGTTTGCTTTGTTTTTATGATACATGGCGGGCTCACTTTGTTGAACATTATTAGTTGTGTTGTAAAATAATCTGGCTCCTTAAAAAAAATCAGATTTCTAAGTCATGGTGAATCATTCACTCAGAGACAGCCTGAGTGGGTTAATTAGAAACAGCTGAGGGAAATACAACGCCATCACATGCCTCCAGTGTAGAAGGCAAAAGAAAGAGCTGTTCCAGAAGATCCCCAAAGGGGAGGTTATTCCACAGGATGGGTCAAAGCTCTGAAGATCCCAAAACTAGACCACAAGAATTTAAGAGATCTGTTCCCTGTCCCTAGCAGGTAATGAGGTAATGACCATGTGGGGTTCATAACTCACCCCAGGCAGGGCTTTGGTGGGACTGGGACTGATTGCCCATCAGCTGAGAGGCTAAAGCAGTAGTAGAGAGGCCAGAAGAAATGTGGAGCCAGCATTTATACTAGATAACATAGCACACACTCTAAGGTTTATAAACCAACTTTCCTCATAACAACCCCTGAGTTAAGTTAGTACAAGCCTCTTTATCCCCATTTTACAGATAAAGAAACGGATGTCCGAAAGGCAAAGAAACATGTTCACAACTAGTAAGTTCTATCTGTCCATCCTTCATTTTGGAAGAGGTCTGATTACACTGTGGGGTGATGTCTTGACTTGTATGTGAGCTAGAGTTAAGCAAAGCAGAGTTGTGCAAAGTCATTAGCCTCTCTCTAACAGTCATCGAAGTCCAGTGGTGAGACACAAGGCAGGATGACTGGTGATGGCTGCAGTGGATGACCTCAACATCTTTCACGTCTGAACAAGCTCTAAACACTCCACAACACCTGCTTCGGCCCCCTCCCTGGCTACTGGAACCAATTGTTCCCACCTACCCATTCCTCGGAGGAAGTCTTCATGTGCTTGGGGTAGACACCCCCTAACTCACCCATGGGTCTAAGGCCAGTCAGTTACTCTCATCTGCCAAGAAAGTTTACTGGGGTGTGGCTGCTGCACGTGCTGCAGCTTCTTGGAGCCACAGGTGAGAGCTAGGTGACAGGTGGACACCAAAGGTGGATGAGCAGCCCTGAAGAGGGCTTGGCAAGTGCTCACACCAGAGGTGCTAGTCCTCCCTGAATACCCCCATATACCTCAAGTTCTATTTATTAATAATGTGACTTGTTTATCTACACTTAAAACTGAATTAACTCATTTCTGCGTTGCTATAACTACCTACATGTAAACACTGGCAAATATAATAATAATCTATTCCTCAGTCTCTCATCTATAAACAACTGTGCCTCTTATGCTAATCAAGATTCACTAGTTTCCACCCCCAAGTCATCCCACACTCACAATGTGTCACAACCTGAGCCTCCTTCCCTCCCTGGGGCCAGCCCACAAAAGGCATGACACCCTCACTGCTGTCTCTCTTCTCCCTCCACTATCCCGCTTCAAGGCACTCTGAGAAGAAGCTAAAGCTCAATCTACACACTTCACCTGGCACAGAATCACACAATCCAGACCTATCCGGGCTTCAGACCTTGGGCTTGTTCTTCACATTCAGTGACTCAGGATCCTCACCTCCAACTTCATGTCATCAGTGAGCCAGCCAGATGTGCATTCTCCTCCTAGACCATGACCTTCCCTTCCACACTGATGGCAAGTCCATCTTCTCAACCAATGCACCTACTCATACTCTCTCAGGCCCCTAACTATGCCCTCCCCAAACAGCTTCAGTGTTTCTCCATAGGTTCCTGTCTTTCTATCATCAAACATAAAAACAGCCTTAAAAAAAGAAAAACCTTTGCCCCTTCTACCTTGGCAAGATGCCATCACGTTCCTCTCTTGGTTGGCCCCTAACATCGCCTTGATGCTATTTGTAGGAATGAGGAGGAACCTCAGGAAGAGGGGAACCTGTTTTAGAGGAGAAAGATCAGAAATGTGGAGCCTGAAGGGACCTAAGCCACCCAGTCCGACCTCCTTTCCAGATGAGGAACCAAGGCCCAGAAAGGTGAAAGAGCTGCCCTGGCTGGCGTTCAAACCCAGGCCCTCTGATTCAAAACCCACTGCTTTCTTCCACTGACCCAGGCTGCCTCAATGCTGCTTCAATCTGGGCATGCTGATTTGAAAGTGATGATGGAGTGTCTACATGGAGATGCGCTGCAGACAGAAATCTGGAACTAAAGCACATGCGAGATGCCCAAGGATGCAAGTTCATCATCAAGGATTCAGCGGTTAAAGGCATGAAAGGAAGACAGTCTTTTTGAGGGAGTGTACTTTCTAGAAAGATGCTCAGATCTGAATCTCTAACTAGACTCCCTGTCAAGTGACTTGTCAAGTAGGTGGAGCCAGGTAGGTATATGACCTCGTGGGATCTAGTGAAAGGATCACTCCCAATTCACAGAGGAAACAGAGGCAGGGAGGAGAGGTGAGTGGCCCACCCAGCAGGGGGATCAGGCGTCTGGACTAGCCAATGCCTCCTCAGGCTGCCTGTATATGTTACACATGCAATGTATAATCCACACTTGTTTGAGAGAAAAGAAACTATAGCATTCTCAAAGCTGATAGCCACAATCACACAGATACCAGTGAAAAATTCTCCAGCACAGGGTTGAGAAAGTAAGCCAGTTCATCCAGGAAACAGGACAGGGAGGTCGTACTTGGTAAACAGTCATCCATCTGTTTCTGTAGGAACGGTGCAAATTCTTCCAGAGACTATTATGAGACTGAAACCAACACAACCATTAACCGACTGACCAATCTACCTAAGTCTTATTCTTCGGTTAAACAAATTCACCACACATTCATTCACTAAGTGCCTATGACATGCTAGGTTCTGTCGATTAACAGGGGGCGGGGGGAGGTCAGGGAAGATATTAAAGAGTGTTTCCCAGAGAAAGAGAAGCTAGCACTGAGGTAAGCCTTGTAGGAAAAGGATTCTTCAAGACAAATGGGGAGGGATCCCATTCCAAGAATGGGGGGCGGCGGATGGGGTGTCAGTCGGAAGGAATACAAAAAAAGGCAGGAGACAAGATGTCAAGTTTGGGGAGTAGTTAGTGATTCAACTGGAACATAGAGTGAAAGGGAATAATAGGAAATAAAACTGGAAAAGTAGGTGGAAGCCAAATTGTGGAAGCCCTTAAATGCCAGGCTAATGAGTTTGCATCTGAACCTCCAAGTCACAGGAAGCCACTAGAAGTTTCTGAGCAGGGGGTGTGATAGGGATTAGACCTGTCCTCAGTGAAATGATCTTGGCAGGACTGGAGAGATGTGGGGGAGACAGGAAGCAAGGAGACCAAGGAGGAGGACATTACAGTAGCCTAGGAGAATAGGGATGAAGGCTTAAAGGGTGAGGTGGGAGGCTGGGGGAGTGAGCAGGGAGAAAGGAGGCCAGGATCTTTATATCTGCAGAGATCATGCAGCACTGGAGAGAATCCTCTCTAACCCCAATGTTTTGAACACTACAAAGTAAATGAATGACTTCATCACAGCTTGCGAGAGATTTAGGCATCAGACATTTTGAAATAATTCTACAGGTGACCACAATCCTCATGGTGACCATAAACCAACAGGAAACACACTCATTACGAATTACTCCTCCCAGGTTCCAGGGTCTCCCAGAAGGCGAAGGGGAGGGCTTGGGCTGGGTCCTGGCCCTGCATTGGCACAGGGAGCTCTCCAGGAGGGATGTCGTATGTTAAGGCAACTTGGCCTCTCTCAGCAACCTGTGGTCTTAGAGCAATGCCTGGAGGCCAGCCGGCTTCTGTGACTTATCTGAGGTCACAGAGCCAGCATGTCAGGGGAGGGCCCGGACCCCAAGGGCTGCTGGCTTCCGGGCCAGCTCTCTATCCACTGAGCCAAGCCAACTCTTGTTTCACAGAAGTGAAGATGATTTTTAAATGAAAATTTCTATTTAGTTGCAGAGTGAAGAAAATTACACTTACAGTCTAGCATACAAAGAGTCATCTTTTGATACTGATGGTAGCTTCACTTCTTCTTTATTTCACTACCAAAAACCAGGAAACAAGCACATACACATGTCGAGAGAAAGAGGAGACTGGTGTTCCTGACCCAGAAGTGCCGTGGAATGGGTGCAATGGCAGGACTAAATGTGGCCTCAGAAGACTGGGTGCAGACTCCACCTCTGCTACACCCTCCCCAAGTGTCCGTGGACAAGTCACTCGGCCCCTTCTGGCCAGAGCTCCCTGCCCGGAGGCCTTCAGAATTCTGGAGTATGGGGCTCAGGGAAGGGAAGAGTCAGCTTCTGTCTCATCTCTGTCCTCGTCTGTAAAACGAAGGGGCTGTACTGGATGACCTCGAAAGCCCCTTCCAATTCAAGATCCATGGCCTGGTTTCATCATTCAGTAGTACAAGACCTACATTCCCACAGAAATCTCTAAAGAGCCTACACAGAAAAGATCTACTCCATGAGTAAGTAGCCTGACACATTGCTTAATTACTGCTCTACTATTTCCCAGAGCAGGGCAGGCATCCATCCCTCAGCACTTTCCCCCAGAGGCTTCAGTGCTGGGACATCTCCTAAACTGAGAGTTTACTAGAACTCAGAAAGGCAGCTTCCTTCAGCAGTGTGAGCAAAAGGTCCTAGATGCAAAAGCTCTGGCTTACAATCAATCCCAGCTCTACTGCTGATGAAATATGACATTATACAAGATGTTTAACCCTACAACTCAATATCTTCCCGAGTCAATCAATTATCATATATTAAGCACCGACTACATGTCAGGCACTGTGGAGTTGAGGAAGCAGAGCATTTCCAGCAGGGAGCACGGCCGGGAAAATGTTAAAGGGTGTTAAAGGGTGGATAAAAGAGGCAAGAAGGAAGAAAAGTGGATGTGGAAACAGCATCGCATGGCTCAGCAGGGGGTGAGTGGACAGCCATGGGAGCGCAGCAGAGCAATGGTCCAACTGCAAAGAAGGATAGAGCCAGCCTCTGAAAGACAGGAGAGATCAGCCCTGTGGCATCTGGGAGATAAACAGCCACTGTACCTCTACATTCTGTGACCTTTGGGGTCATCGGGTAGGTATGAGACAGAAGCTCACTCTAACCTGAGCACCATGCCCAAGAGCTCTTGAAGACCTCCCCGTGGCATGCTCAAGGAACACCTTTTAATACAGGCCGGAAGACTTGGGGTCACCTCCACTGTACACATTGCAGCCGCATGGAAAGTCAGAGCTAATGCCCATCACAGTAACTTGTTTTCCATTCCATTCAATACTTGATTATTAAGCTGCAAGGCACCATGCTAGGAACTAGAGGATACAAAAGGAAAAATGAAATGCTTCCTGCCCTCAAGAAGCTTACATTCTGCTGGGGTATGGAAGTCATGCCATATAATACAAGGATAATCCAAAGAAATGGGATACAAGGTACCTTAAGAAGAGCGCCAACACTAACGGGAAGCTGGAACCTACCGCCACCGTCCCTGGGAAGCTCATCTGTTTGAACTGTCTTTCAATGGGGCTCATTCGTAAGCCCTATCAGCTTGGCCTCCTATCAATGGTGATTTATAAAGACTGTCAATAGGAAAAAGAAACACATTCCCAACACCGTACACAAATCAATTTACAAGTGTCTAGGAGACAACCAAAATGCTTTCTGAACAAACATTATCCACTCCTCTAATTACACCCAGCAGAGTTAGATTTGAAACTTCATTTCAGTTTCCCCTAAGGAAAATATTTGTTTCTAAGGGTATTCTATTTAACTTTTTAATCTGCTAAGTATCGCCAGTACCAATTTCCCAACATGCCATGTCTAACTTGGGCTTTTCCTGTTCACTTTTTTGAAAGTCTTAATTCAGTACAGCCAATCTAGACACTGTTCTTTTTAATCTCTTCACATGGTCAAAACAATGTCCTCAGGTCACCAAGAAAAGCTTAAATTATGTGTGACACACTCCATTTAATAAGTCAAGGAAATACATAGCGATTTCAAAAAATATTTCCACTTAAGAACAGCTTTAAAAGGTCCAACCGTTAAAATGTGAACACTCAGCTCTCTGGAGACACTGGTCACCCAGCCTGACTCATTCTGGGAGAGCTATGTTTCTGCCGGGCTTCTGTGTAGAAACCTGGAGGAAGTCTGGTATCAACAAACAGATTTTAACCAGTACAGGTCAGGACTATCGCTATAAGGCTGGCACCCAGGAGGTGTTTTTTCCCTCAGTAACAACTCATCCAAAGGCCCTGCAGGATAAACTGCTTTGGTGGAGAGACAGCCCGTGCCCGTTAAGTCACACAGTTCCTTGAAGTACTTGAAGCCTGGTCTGCTGTATGTGGTATTAACCACCATACTGGATGAGGAGGAGCTAGAGACCATCCAAACACAGAAGGTCATTTGTTGAGTTTTTGTTTTTTAGCATCAGGGGGAAAGCAATACAGAAGGTACCAAGTCAGATGAATGAGGAACAACAAATCAAGAGATTATGAGGACCAAAGTGGTCATTCATGGGCATCTAAGGACCCTGCCACATGCTGGCAGGAATTTAAACACGGTTCTTTACACCTCATGATTAGTCCATGTGGATCACCGTGAAGGGAAGAAAAGGAAAAAGTAAGCCCAGGACTGCCCAACAATAACTGACTGCCTGATCAAGAAGTTCCACTGACATATACACTGAAGGAAGAGAGAATCCTGGGATGGGATCGCTGGGGACCTGAGAAATGCCAGAACAGAGTAACTTAATGGTGATAACCACTCATTTCTGAAGAAAGCAGGAAAGTACAAGCAAATGACAAGCTGGAGAAGGCCAGTCCATAAAGACAGAGGTAAAAGCCTTATGTTATTGATCTGATTTTTAGGTGAGAAGACAGATAACTGTGGACTTGAGGATACTACTGACATCAGGGAACATAAGTAACATGGTAAGTAGTTATGTGAAAATAAGAGAGAAATGTAGACCTTCCTCAAAGGTTATTAAAAGAGGCTGTTGGATCCTGGGGGCAGCTAAGTGGTGTACTGAACAGAGGACCAGCCCTGGAGTCAGAAGGGCCTGAGTTCAAATTTGACCTTGAACACTTAACACTTACTAGCTATGTGACCTTGGGCAAGTCACTTAACCCCAATTGCCCTGCCTTGCTCCCTCCAAAAAGGAAAAAAAAAAAGAGAGAGAGAGGCTGTTGGACATCCTGACTACTTTAATTCTCTAGGCATCCATTTACTTGTGTATAAAATAGAGTTGGAATAGATCTGGGAGGCTTTTCCACGTCATGACCTCTTGCACAGTCTGGTGAAGCCTATGGACTGCTTCTCAGAATAATGTCTTTAAATGCACAAAATAAAATACAACAGATTACAAAGGGAACCAATTATATTGAAATATTATCAAAATATTTTTAAAAATCAACTTCACAGACTCCAGGTTAAGAAGCCCTAGACTACATGATCTCTAGGGTAGCTTTCATCTCAGAAACATTCTGTTACTCTCACTCCCTGGCTCTAAGACACAAATGATTCATCCTAATACACCTCAGGGATTATCTATGGAACAAAGACCAAACATTCTACCTGTACAGAAAACGAGAGACATACATAATCTGGGAGTAGGGGATTGTAGTGAAAATTTTCTAGAGCTTTCCTCTTGAGGGAGATGCAGCAAAAGAAACAAAGGTGGAAAAAGGAATGACTCATAGGCTTCCAATTCTAATCAGATCAAATTTGGAATGTATGAAGCTGTTCTAGAGGCTCTGGCTCAGGATCTGCTACCTCCCAGACAGAAGGAAGCAACAAGAGAAGGAAAGACAGATGTTCATCTGTCATTATCTTCAAATCTAAATAACCAACTGTTTACTTATTAAAGGAAGTCTTCCCTTGTAACTCTCAGAACAAAGTGAATTGGTTCTTGCGCTATGAGGAGGTGGGGATTCTGACCTAAGGACTAGTCAGTTCATTAACAGCCCCTCCTGCCCCAGGGCTGCAGTCGGGAGATAATATTCTCAACCAAGTGCCTGGCCCCTAGTAGGCACTTAATCCATGCTGTTCTCTTTCTCTTCCCTTTATTACCGCACTAGGAAAGTCACAGATGTCTCTCTCAGTATGAATGTGCTGCCTGAGCAGCCCAAGTTTTGGCCAAGCCCTACTCAGCTGGGAAGACTGCAGCTGAAGGGTAGTTGGATGGTGGACGCAAGTCTGTCGTTCAAGGACCAGCTGAGCTAAATTGAAGATGATCATCACTAGGTTGGCCACAGGGCGATTCTGGAAGACCATCTCCTAAATTATTAAAGGGCTGTAATCTATGCTGGTGGAGGGAGTCCTTTTACTGGCCAAGTCCCATATAAACAGGTCTTTAAAGTACTGAAATATGTCCTGGAAAAGCTGAAATGTAATTCAACAAAGACAAATAAGGAACGTTCTATAGACAGGTCAACTACTTTTTTCTCTCTACATTTGTTTGTTTTCCCCTTGGAAATCTGAGAAGAAATATAGAGATTTACTGCTTGCACAAAGTTGTAAATAGCTGCTAAACCAGGCTATGGTAACAGAGATTAGCAAGACGAAAAGTGCGGCCTTAAGAAGAACAAGGCCGCTCTACCTGGGAGAAATGAACGTCTACACTTCATCCTGGTCATTCACTCTTCTTTATCATGGCAAACGAGGTCTGTTCAGTGCTCTGGGGTAGGGCTGTGGAGCTCTTTTCAGGGATGCTCATCCACCTTTGGTGTCCACCTTCACCCAACTCTCATCTTTGGCTGCAGGAAGCATAGCATGCGCAGTGACCATACACCAGTAAGCCTTCTTGGCAGATGAGTTAAACCAAGTCAAAAGTAACTGACAGATCTCAAACCCATCAGTGAGTTAGGGGAATGTGTACCCCTAGCATGTGAAGCTCTCCCAGTGAAATAGGCAAATGAGAACAATTTGTACCAATGACCCTGAAGGTGGCTGAAGCAGGTACTAGAAAACACTTAGAGCTTCGACAGACATCAAAGATGCCAAGGTCATCCAATGCACGCTGACCATCACCGGTCAGTCTGATTTCTGTCTTGCCACTGGACTTCAATGACTCTGGAAGAGAGAGTGGGGCTGACGACTTTACACAATTGTGTTTCACCGAAATCTGATTCACATACAAGTCAAAACATCAGCCCACAATGTCACTGTTCCTCTTTTTGACAAAGCCACACTCCCTGAAGGACTGAGCTTCCACAATTCATCCTGGTCATTCGCCCTTCTCTCTCATGGAAGGCAAGGTACAAGAGTAGGTACACCAGTAAACGGTAGGTATGCAGCCCTGGGGGTTGGTAGTTCGCAGTTTGTCAAGGCAGGCTCACTTACATTTTTTTTAGTTCTCATAAAGCATTAAAAAAAAATACTTGACAGAAGTTAGGTAACAATTGTGTAACCACTCCCTCCCCCGGGATGCTTTTATCAGTAGGGAAACTGAGGCAAGGGGAAAAACATTTCGTGTTCACATAACACCTTCTCTATAGAGAACTTCCAACTGCGTTTGTTATCTCAATAATCCTCATAGCATTCCTGTGAGGTAGGTAGCAAATACTATTTTTTTTCCACTTTCTGGATGGAATAAAAAATGCCTGTCATCCAGAGGAGAGTATACTCACATAACACAGAGACCTAGGGGTCTACTGACTGCCTAGACAGCACTACCTTTCTTGGAACTCGCCCCCAGCCAGGGCATCTCAGGGTTTCAAATTGAGCAGAATAATTCGAGAGTTCCTGTCTCCGGCGTTCAACCTTCTTCCTCCACATCACATTCCACAAAGGGCTGGGGTCATGCCTGTTGTTTATTAGAGCTGACTGTTATCATTTCTCTAAATTGGCCTATTTAAGCTTTGTCAAGGTGCCCAAACATTAAATTATTATTTGTTTACTGTCTGTGCCCTAGCATTGTAAATGATGTCATCAGGAATGCACAAAGCTAACAGACACAATTGTTAGGCCGACAAAAGCAGTTCATGTTGGAGAAGTGGGAGCATTTCTTAGAGCAGGCCCTGCACAAAAAGGGTGGCTCCCTACGCCCCAAGTGGAGCAGCACATGGCCTAGTCTTGTGTGCATTTTCCTCTAGGCAGAATGTGCATTTGTGTGGCTTCAGGCACAATTATAATCTCTCCTGAAAGGCAATTTCTTCCATATGACAGGCTGAACCACTCGTGGCCTCAGAGTTAGCCTCATGTTGATTGAGCAGCTAACATACTGAATTACCAGACATGTTTAATGGCTCCTTTCTGAAGACTAGGATGGGCCAGAAGAAGTGAATCTGGTCAAGACTCCTCCAAAAAAAGGCCCGAGCTCAAGCGCCAGAACTGGCCTCCTTAGGGGCTGAATGACTTTATGTCTCTGCTTACATGTCAATTTGCAGGACCGTGGGGCACAAGAACCATGGAGCCAAGCGGTTCTGGCAGTCTCTCTATGTGACAAGCAAAGCCAAAGACATGTGGCCATCGGTACATGTCTCCTCCAAAACTGTTATTGTCTTTAACTTGCTTATTTTAAAAGATATAATTTTCCCATTTAGTGCACGTTGTATGCAAGGCTGCCGGAACAGGACCAGAACAGGCAATGGCTCTTGGTGCAGCTGTTAGCTCTCCTCTCCAGATGCCTCTGTTTATCGGGGGCCAGGGAGGGGAGTGTGCAGTCCCAGGTGAGAGAAGCCTGAACAAGGTGAACACCTGATATGAAGGCCTGGGGCAGCAAGGAGATTTCTGCCAGAGATTACAGAAACCGAAGCTTGTGTTTTATCACAATTACCTGTAATCTCTGGGCCAGAGAAGAGTATTAACAAGACCCTGAGCTGCACAATAGGACAGCTGGAAAAGGGGCTCTCATTCTGTGCAAAGAACAGAACTTTTCAAAAGCCCAGTTCAATGAAGAAAAAGAAAAAGCCCAGAAAGTGCTTTCTCCAACAATATTTCCTCTTACTGGATTCCTGTTAATCAAACAAAACTTAGTCAACAGCTTTTATGACAAGTACATTTGATGACTGCAGCCAAAATTGCTTTGTTCCAAGAAAGGTGCTTAGGAGAAAACACAGCTAATGGGATCAGTAATTTGGTAAGTTCAGATGTGTCGGGGAAATCCCGACTCTCTTGGATAAATCATTAAAATTCTGCTCAGATAAATGTGTTTTGACTTGACATTCCACCCAGAGAATAAGCTGCCTCCCAAGGCCCCTGGGGATGCACTGCTGGGGCTGTCCCCATCCTGATCTGTAGCAGAAAGCTCCATTTACTAGGGCCATTCCCCTCTGGATCAAAACACATCACTCTTCCCTGCTACTAGGAGACAAGGGGATAGTGCTCAAGGAAAATCCCCAAATGGAATACAACTTCTGGTTACTTTCTTTCAATACAGGTTTTTCAAAACTGGTTGTTTTGTACTTGTCTGAGCAAAGATAGAAACTTTAACGTTTACCCAAGAAATTTGAGAATCAAGTGTGATCAAGGTTAAAAGCAGAAGGAGGGAGGACTGAGCAGGAATTAAACAGCCATAACGCAACTGGTTTATATCTCATAACCAGCTGACAAGTAAGCATTGAGTCTCATTCTTAAGCTACTCTAGCAAGCCAGTAGAAGAATTATTCATTTCCATTCAATACGACAAATGTTGAAATGCTCAGAGCCTATCCAAAGCTAGGTGGTAGGCCAGGTACTGGAGACAGAGAAACCAAAACAAAGCAGGCACCGGTCTCAAGGAGCTTCCAGTCTTACGGGAGAGGCAACTGGAATGACCAGGACATGACAAGACTCGGGTTTCCAGGCCAAGCAGGCCATTTATCTCGTCTTCATTCATGAGAAATAAGGAGGGATTTCTTCTCCAAAGATATTATAGTATCACTCTTTGAAACCCCAGCTCTCCACCCCAATACACGGATAATGGCTACATCCTGTATCGTTGCCAATATAAATGATCCCTTCCTTTGGGATACTGTTTTTAGTGAAAACATTTCAGTTTATTCTTCACATAAAGCAACAGGTGACTCGAAAATTATCCTTGGAGAAAGACATTCAGATCATCCTATGTAGTACTTTGTCATCCTTCTGAAGCCAAGAAAGGCCACTGTTGGGGCTCAGGACTCGGAACAATACCTCTAGTCTGACCTCTAGTTTCCTTGTAGGTCAAACAATGCTCCTATTTGCACTGAGAAGCTCCCAGGGCTGTGGAGGAAAGACCCTGTAAACCTTCAAGTGTTCTCAAAATGACAGCGGCTACAATTCCTTCAACAAGCCTTTACTGAGTATCCAAGCTGCCTGGTCAATCAACAAGCATTTAAGAAGTGTGGACCTTGTGCCAGGGCACTGTGCTGGGGGAGGAAGGAAGGGAATGGGATAATAAGTGAATAAGAAGCGATCCCTGCTCTCCAGAAACTTATCATCTAGTAGAATAAACAAGACATATACATACATACTTCTAATACAAAGTTGTAGGAAATTTTATAGTGCATAGTTCTAAGCTCTTGGGATTCAAATACAAGCAACAGGGAGCCTATATCCTAAGGGGAGGGAGGAGAGAACACACATAAAGAAGCAGAAAAGCCAAAAGAGGCAAGGAGGTGAAGGCCAACTAGAGTCCCTCCACAAAACTCAGCAATGGAAGAAGAGAGCGGGTCTTATGGAGAGAAATTCCCGGTTGTGAAGGGTTCAGGGATGTTCCAGAGCAATGAGGGAGGCACCAGAATAGTACTAGAAAGCTCTGAGAACTCACCCCCAATGGGAGGACTCAGGAAAGACCAGTCAAAAGTAGCATTTTGAGCTGGGCCTTGTAGGCAGGGTAGGACTTCAACAGGTAGAAAGTGTAGGGATTATAAGAGCTAATATCTATATAGGGTTTAAGGGTTCACAAAGCTCTTTACAAATTCTAAAAGGGCAGGAACACAATGGACATTTCTGGATGCTGATGAGTGGCCCATTATGGCTATGAGTTTAACTTAAGGATAAGGGTGAACCCCGACAGATGCTATGATGGGAAGGGCCTCAAACATAAAGTGAAGCATTTGAGAATTTATCCAATGGTGATGAGAAGCCACTAGAGTTTTTTGAACAAGTAATTGTGATGGTCCGAGCTAGGCAATTAAGAAGGTTCACATCTATGCAATGATGCCTAAGAATGAATGGCAGGAAAAAGAAACCAGAGGTAGGGAAATTAAGCAGGGACTTGGAAAAGCTTTGGGAGATTCCTGCACATGTCCAACCTTTTAAAGGGAAGAATTTCAGACACTGTAAATCACGTTTTCAAAGCATCAGAGTGAGTCTAAAATAGCTGATTTCATTTCCTTTCTGTAATAACACAAAGATTTTAAAGTCCAAAAAAAGTACTGCAACTAATTACTTCGACCAGTATTATTTCCAAGCAAGAAACTGACTGAAGAAGAACCAGTAAAAATTTTATAACCAAACAAAAATGTTAGCTCTTAGGATCCGAAGTTTACAACTGGAAGAAACCCTGGGGAATCACCTCACCCAATCCCTTGTTTTCAGATGAGAAAACTGAGGCCCGAGAGGATAAGAGAGTGAAAGAGTGGTGTCAGGATTCAAACCCGGGCCCTGTGACTTCCGTTCCCTACACTTTCCAGCACATGGCATTGCCTAATTCCATTTCATCCCAAAGCTGCCTTCCCCCACCCTGCCTTTTTTTTCTGGCGGCCAGGCCAGTAAACAGTAAAGGAAATAGCTGTCAGCGCACACCACCCAATCTAAGACAGAGGTGGAGAACCTGTGCCTCAGGTTTGCCACCCCTGATTTAACAGTCTTCTGTCATGAGCAAGAGTCCTCCTTAGCCCCCTGCCTGAAGCTGAAGAAGCCGTAGACAGAGTTCTGGTCTTGGAGTTAAAAAGATTTGTGGCCAGTTCTTCCCTTAGACACAAACTGTAACCCCAGGGAAATCACTGGACCCCTCTAAGCCTCAGCTTTCTCATCTGTAAAGTAGAGATAATAATAGCCCCTCCCTCACAGGGTTATTGTAAAGATTGAATGAGATAACAAAATACAGTCCAAGCTTTAAAATGCCATGTAAACAAAAGCTATTAAATCATTAAAATGAAATCATCACTGGGCTTAGAGGAACCTCACACAGATGAATGTCGCGATGTCCGTTTTGCCTTTAAAAAGTAAAAATAAATTAATAAAAGAAGATAAACAAACCATCATGAAGAAATGAGGCCAAACAGCACATGATTTTTAAGAAAAAAAATCCACTTCTGACCGCCTGCTTCTGGCAGATGTTCTGGGTGACAGCTGGGAGCTAGGAGGCCAGTACTGACCCAACTGCACAATGCTCCCCCCAACCAGCTGAGGCGTCTAGATAGGCTGAAAGATTCACTAACAATATAGTAATAACTGGCATTTTTATAGAGCCTACTACGTGCCACACTGCGCTCAGTGCTAACTTATATTCTCTTATTAGATGCAATAATTCTGTGAGGGAGGTGTTCATTATCCCCATTTATTGCTGAAGAAACTGAGGGAAATACATGGGAAGTAACTTAACAGTAGTTTAAATGTGTAGCTATTTAAGGTAGGAAAGGTCTGTTCACACCCACCTGATGGGAAGACATCTGCCCCCACCCCCACCCCCACCACCATTTCCAGAATATAAACTGGGATTATAGGATCCTAGCAGTGGGAAGTTCCAGAGTCCACCCAGGTCAACACCTTCATTTCAAAGATGAGAAAACAACGGGTTAGAGGGGTAAAGCAATTTGGCTATGGGCTGGGGCCATTTTTTTTGGAACAGAGAGAACCCAACACCCCAATATAACCACTAAGTCATGTGATATAATGGCCCATTATTTAAAAAATAAATCACTCTTGGACACTTACGCCAGCTAAGCCATCCCTTCTTTTCTAGGAAGTTCAGACCCATATCAACAAAGAACATCTGTAGCTTTAGGGTAGACTCTTTTCTTATTCTCAACTAACCCCAAAATGGGAGGAAGTGGCCATCATGAAATCAGAACAATTTGGAAGCCACAGTGGAAAAGGGAGGACCCTCCTCAAATCAATGACGCTCAGTCTCATGCTAGTTGCTCTTCAGGCTGTCTATCTATGAGTGGCGTGTTTTGTATACCTGGGAACAGAACAAGCTACCCTTGGGCTCCAGAGGAGCCATCCACACCCTACCAGATACAAACACACCTCAGCCTTGGGCAAAGGCTTTCAACAAGCAACTTTCACATGGCTGGAAATCTTTTTTATGCCTGACACCAAGGGTTCAAGTTGTTCTACTTCCCTAATGGGGTCTTTCTTCTCTTTTGAGATTTCATCCAGATCAGGAGCTGGAAGGGCCCTCTGAGGTCACCTCATCCAACCGCTATTCCAACAAGTGGTCCTCAGATCTCCACTTGAACATCTTCTGTAACAAAGAACACACTACTTACCAGCAGGCCACTCCATTATCATACAGCTCTAATTGTTAGGAAGTTCCCTTTTCTAGAGCCAAAATCTGCTTCCCCATAGAAGAATTTTATGAAATGATGCCTTTCTTGCTTACTCTACACCATGATGTGAGCTGCAAAGGCCAATTAATTTCTAAAAATCACAAATGGGAACATGACAAAACTTTTCCAAATGGTGCCATTATGGGAGTGAATCATGAATTGTTCATAAAAGGCTGCAGGTCATGAGAACAACTCACCATTTATAGGGAGATGTTTTCTCCTTGGGTTGTTTTTGTTTCTTCTAGATGCTTTCTTATACCATCAGTTTCTGAAACATTCACGTATCAAAGTCAAAGAAAACCTGCCTACTTATTTCCCAGACCCTGATTCAGTGATCTGACACAAAGGAAGCTATCTGAGCCTTTGAACATCCACAACATAATGGGATAAGTGGGGGAAGGCAATACCTCAGAAAATATTCTAGACTGTTCACCCTATATACACCATAAAGAAAGGGTTGTCTTTTATGAATTTGGGGGATAATCCAAGCATCTGGTTGAATTGTTTTGATTTATTCAGAGGTTATGGAAACACTGTACCTGTTTTGTTTTCCCATTTTTCCCTTTGCTGAAGAAAAGGGGAAATTAACAAGAAATGTGAATTTAGGGCATGCACAGGGAGGCCGAGAGGCTTCCTGATGAATTAAGGGTAAGTCTTGCAAAAGGGTCCTTGCCCAAGGCCAGAATACCTAGTACATAAATTCTATTTGGGAGGGATAAGCTAGAGATGTTAGCAACCATGAAACAATCATATTAGACCAACTTAGGGCAGGGGAGATGTCATAAGATCAAAGAGTTAAAGAAAGTTCTCCAGAGATCATCTAATCCAACTCCACCATTTTATAGACAGCATGAGGCCCCGAGAGATTGGCTTGCATAAAGTCATCTTCTCTGCAGGAGAAGCAAGGCGTCTGGATCCCCATTTGAAGACTGCAGATCTAAGACTCCTTCCACCCTACCGGGCTATAGCTGGAAAGAATAGCCTAGAAATGAAAGTACCATCTACCTTAGGGCCCAGGAGTTCTCAAGCCAGCAACATATGGACAAATTATCTCTGTCAACTGCATTCTGACCCAATGGAACAATGAACGTCCATGAATTGATGCCTCCATCAACAAGATTCCTAAGGTTTTTAAAATATACTAACATGGCAATTGTAGGCTGCATTGTATCCAGAAGGAGGGATCTGCCCATCCTGTACTTGAGCCTGGTTAGGCCACATCAGCACCTTTCTGGGCACATCTGAGGAAGGACACTCTCCAGAGAACGGTAACCAGAACGAATGCAGGATTCAACCATGCTGGATGAGGAACAGGTGGAAGAACTGAGGAAGCAGGGCCCGGTGAAGGGAAGATTAAGGGGGAACATGACAGCTGGCTTCAAGTACCTGAAAGGCTGTCATACGGAAGAAGGATTAGACTTGTGATGTGTGGCCCCAGAGGGCAGAGCTGAAAGAGCAACCAGAAAGTTGAAGAAAGATTTCATCTCAATATAAAGAAAAACTTCCTACTCATTAGAGGTGAGCAGGCTGCCTCGGGAGAACGTGGCTGCCCATCATAGAAAGGCTTCCAAGGAATGCTGCAGGAATACCCAAGAGATCCCTGTGCAGGCCAGAGAGGAGACCAGATGACCTTGAGAAGCCTACCAATGTTAAGAAGGATCAGGCCACAACTCCTAGTCCGAAATCCTCATTGTTTTGGTGGTAAAAGGATTAATTTCCAGACCTTGATATTAAACACTGCTAGGAAAAACAGGCAAATGGTTACCGGGTTAACTGCTAAGGTAATGAAAGCTACTCATTTCCTTAAGGGCATTCCTGTCATTTACACAGAACACTAAATCCAGCCTCAGATATTTATTTGCTGTGAGACCCTGGGCAAGTCACTTCACCCTGTGTGCCTTAAGTTTCCTTATCTGTAATAGAGAAGGAAACAGCAAACCACTCCAGTGTCTTTGCTAAGAAAACCCCAAGAAAATGGGGTCAGAAAGAGTAGGCTATCACTGAAATGACTGAAGAACAAGAACTAACGCTAAGTACCAGCTCTTGTAAAGGAAAGGGGCCTTTCCCTGTTATCAGAGGTCCTAGAACACCCATATCTGTGAAATTTTCTTTCTTTACTCTTGTTTATTCCCTTGTTTCTAGACTACACAGGGGAGCCACTCTGTAATCTGAAAAGATGCCTGATCAAAGATTTAGAGATAAGGGGCTTGGAGGTCACAGGATACACTTTACAGAGGAAGAAACTAAGGCTAGGGGATGTTAAGTGGCTAGTCCTGCGTCTGAAACTGGATTTGAACTCAGGTCCCCGCACTCCACCCATCACACAGACCAGCTGCCCTCCAAGAAGCGCATGGCCACTTGGGGACGGTTTTCTTCTCTGCAGGGGATGGAAAGGCTCTGAAAAGAGGCGACCAGCAGCAGCCTGGGGTTTCTGCCCGGCACGCGGGGCCCCGAGTTTGAATGTCCCCGCAGCCTCGGCTCCCTCGTAGCCCTGTCCTGGAGCTCCAGGAAGCCGTAGCCCCCGGGCCCCGCGGGCTCCACCTCGGTCCTCGCGTGGGGCCGGCCCCGGGGCGAGCACTGCGGACTCCTGGCAGCGCGCGGCCTGGCCCGCAGCGGCCGTCAAAGCCAGATCTCTCGAGGGACAGAGGAGGAAACTGAGGCCGCCAGGGGAGGTCCTGGCTCCGAGCCCCGCGGGCAGCAGGGCCTCAAGGGGCTGGGATTTGAATCCAGGGCCCCCCACCGCAACCCCAGGGCTCTCCCGGGGGTCTTGGTGGGGGAAGGGGTGAAGTGGAGGGAAGGGGGTCCTTCGAGCCCTCAAAGAACGCGGAGGCTGACGTCGGGGAGCCCCGCGACAACCTCCTTCCTGGGGGGCCCCGTCCGCTTCTCTAGGCCTCCGTTTCCTCCTCCGTCAAAGGCCGGGGTCGGGCGGGGTGGTCCCTCCGGTCTCCGCCCACACTCAACGCCGGTCTGGGGGCCTCAGTTTCCCCATAGGTCCCCGCGTCCGTCCCGAGGCCGGCCCCACCCTCGCCTCCGCCCCCACCCCCGCCTAAGGCCGCGGCTCCTACCCAGATACTCGTAGTCGGGCAGCGCTAAGCGATCGGGGCTCAGCATCCTCCGGCTGGCTGAGGCTACAGCCTCCACCTTCTCGGCTTCCGTAGCGCGGTCCTCGTTGCCATGGCAACCACCGGGCCGGCGCGGAGGCGAGAGGGGGCGGGGTGGAGGGGGCGGGTCACACAAAGAGGATCCGGGCAGCAACTCGGAGCGGGCCCAGTGAGTTCCGGAGGGCTTCAGGCCCACGACGGGGAGAGGGCCGAGGGGCGTAACTAGTGGGGGCGTGCAACGTATATGGAGCTGCCAGGCACCTTCTAGGGAAGGCGGCCCGGGGGGATCGAGGGACTTCCAGGCCCACGCATTCATTAAGCACCTACTGTATACCACAAACTGGGCTAGGAGCCTGGGCCGGGAAGCGGGGGCCCCGCCCTCAGGGAGCTTACAGTCTATTAGAGGAGACTACATTTATCTCGAAGCTGCTACTGTCCTTAGCATGTGGGAGGTGTGTACATGCGTGCTCACATGCACACGTGTGCGTGTGTATCACCTTCCCGACCTCACGAAGCTCACTGACTTTGGAGGAGACGCATCCAGGATTGAATGCGGGACTGGCTGCTCGTTGCTTAAGTCCCTACCGGGCGCAGGGGAAGCAGCCCCTGCCTTCGTGGGGTTCGCACTCTGTGGAGGAGGGGAGCGGCCTGTGCACATAAAGACGAGAGCAAAATAAAGATCGGGGAAATGCGAGAAGCTGGGGGCCTCAGGAAAGGCTTGGGGAGGACGCGGCCGCGGAGCCGAGCTCTGCAGGTGGCTTGGACGCCAAAGACCCAGGGACAAGAGCAGAGAGAGTGGTCCGTGCAGGGGGACAGTTTGGTGATGGCTTGACTTGGGTGTGGACTGGATTTAAGTGAGGCCGAATTTCGCAAAGTCATCAGCCTCACTCTTTCTTCCAGACTCCCCAGAGTCCCATGGCAAGACTGTCAAGTCAGGACAGGATGGCCAAGATGGCCAAGGATGGCCTGGGCGTCTTTGCTGTCCCACCAGGCTCTAGGCCCTTCACAGCATCTGCTTTAGAAGCCTTCATGGCCATTGGAACAAATAATTCTCACCCTCCCCCCCACGCCCTACCCTCCTCTGCTTGGGGTAGACACCACCCTAACTCAACATGGGTTTGAGGCCTGTCCTTTACCCTCGACCTGGTTTAGCCCTTCTGCCAAATTGGTTTGCAGGCTACGGCTTCTTGAAGGTGAAGGTGAGAGTAATGCTCAGTGTGTGTAGTAAGCCTCCACAGGGAGGCTGGGACCAGATTGTGAAGGTCTTTGAGTGCCAGGATGAGAAGTTTGCTTTGTCTGCTAGAGGCAACAGGGAACCCCGGGAGCTTTTTAAGCTAGGGAGTAGCATGGCTGGGCCTGTGCTTAATTATTTCATTTTGGCATTTGTGAGGAGGATGGACTAGTAAAGGAGGTTGGTAAAGGTTGTGGATTCAAATCCAGGCTCTGCTGTTTTCCAACTCTGTCCCTGGTTAAGTGATTTAATCTCTCCATCCTTCTTCATTGGGAAAATAAGGACTAGATGACTTCCCATTCAGCTCTAAGTCAATGACTTGCCAAGGTCACAAGGTAGTAGTAGCAGATTCAGCATTTGAACCCAGATCCCTTAACCAAATATGTCACTTTTTCTCTAGTACCAAACCCAGATCATAAACTACAAACCTGGACAAGACTTTAAAAATCATCTAATCCGACATTCCCCATCCCCTCCAATTTTACATATGAAGAAATGGAGCCCCAGAGAAGGGAAGAAAGCTGCCTGAGATCATGCAGCCTTAGTGGCAAGGTTAGGATTGGAAGCCAGATCCCTGCCTCCAAATCCCTGACTCCCTTGTAGCCACTGAGCTCTCTGATACCTATCCTGTGCCTCCCCTGGCCTCCCCACCCTGCAAATCAGACTTTCGAGTCCTCATACCCTAAATTCCTAAACCCCAGAATTGTTCCCTGTTTTCTCCCACCCTTTATTCTACCTTGAATTTGCTCTTTTTCCTCCACTGAATTCCATCAGCATTTTCCTGTTGCACCCATATGGATACTGCATTCAGAATATAGCATGAGAGGCCAATGAAACCTGCTTTTAAATGAAAAAGAATCCTCTCTACAACCTTGTCAGTAAGTGGCCATTCAATCTTTGCTTGAAGACTCCTAGCGCTACCCAAGGGAACCAGTTCCACTCTTGGATAGCTCTAATGATTTCTCCTTATATCAGTCCAAGCTCTTCCTTCCTAACTTGGGCCAAGCAGAGCAAATCTCTTCCTTCATCCATATGACGACTCTTCAAAAGCTTATGGACCACTGTCATGCCTCCCATACCAAATCTTCTCTTCTCCAGATTAAATACCCCTAGCTCTTTAACAGATCCTCAAAGGGCATGAACTTAAGACCTTTCACTGTCCTGGTCACTCTCCTTTAGGTTCTCTCTGGTTCCTCAATGTCCTTTCTAAGATGGGATGCCCAAAACTGAACACAAGACTCCAGGTTTGGTCTAATTGGGCAGGCAGAGTACAAGGGAACTCATATCTCCCTAGTCTTGGAAAACAATGCTTCTCTAAATGGAAGAATGTCTTATTTGATGGGATCCCCTATCAGTGGATCCCATCTTTATTCACTAAGAAATTCCTCCATTCTTCCTTATAAGAACTCATAAACAGGGATGCCTGTGTAAGCTGTGATCCAGAACCCCACATCTTGGTTTACAGAGAGTGGGTTTAGTCATGCACTCTCTGGTTCATGCCACCACCTAAGATTTCCCCAGAATTTGGCTATTTTTATAGCTCGTGTGTAGGTCTCTACAGACAAGGGAAGTTTCCACACAAACACTTAGGTTAACAGTATTGTTTGTATACAGGACAGGATTGATTTCACGTGATAGAAAATGAAAAACCCAGAGGACTCACATCCAACTCCATAAATAGTAGAGGCAACCCTCTTTCCTTCTTTAACAAACTCCACCTCTCCTAGGGACAATCCTCTCAATGTGTAGGTCTCCTAGGAAGAAGAAATATTAGAGCTATTGGAGCATTACCTTCTTTCATCAGACTTGCACAGTCCATATAGCTCACATTACAAGTGGAAGGCAAGGTCCAGGTTTCTCTCTCCACACCATGGCTCCGTCTCTTGCTGCTTTTAAACTGATTTTAGACTCCACTGTGGCTACCACTGGGTCTCAGAACACTTCCACTTGATCAGAGAACTTAGCCTTGTACAGGAAATTCAAGTTTCTCCAGCAGACAACAATAGGAACTTCCAATCTGTATTCAAAAGACTAGGTCCAAAGTTGCCATTACTCCACCATTGTCTTTTCTGTGGTCTCCTGGGGTTATATGGTTACCCTCCAGGAACTTCTTGACCTCTCTGCCATTGCCTCTCCATTGCTATCATTTCTGGGGCTGAAGTTCCCTGAGAGATGGGTCCTTATATAAATAAATTCTCCCTACCCCCACCCCAAGAACACAAATCTATTTTGTTGACAACCCTCTTCCTTTGTACATCTTTCCATCCTCGTCTCTGTCAGAACAAAGACCTCATCCTTTTACCTTGCTAAATTAACCAGGCTCTCCCTGGTCATACCTTCTACATTCTCCTCTCAGTTAACATTTGCAGTCCCTGCAAATCACATCAGGTTCTACAGATTCAATTCTGGATATTTCTCTGGGACCTTTCAAGATTTCAGTGCTAGACAGGTCACTCATAGCAGTTTCTTTGTCCACAGAGAGTCCCTAACAGTGGCAAAATCTTCTCTACACTACCTTTATCACAGCTTCCCAACTCAATAGTCCTTTGCAAGGATGCAGACCTTCTGTAATAGAGGGAAGCCTGCCTTGTTGTTTATGTTCACCCCAACAAATAATTGTCCTATTCTCTCCAAGGTCCATGCCTTCTTACTCAAGAACCCAGGAAACAAATAGTAATTTTAAAGCAAAAAAAAAAAAAAAGAGCTAAAATAAACTGTAAGAAATAACAAAGAGAAAAGAAAAAGAAAATTTTAAAAACAACAAAATCTGCCCCTGAACAGGGAAACTGAAGCTTCTAAAAAGAGAAATAAGCTTCCTTTTGTAGACTCACGGTTAATGAGCACCTTGAACAAGGCTCCACAGATGTGACTGTGCCACAGCATGCCAACTGTGGATTTACTCAGTCCAATTTTGATCTTGGGGAGTTTCTCATCTCTGGTCTTTGTATTCTACAGATCTGTATTTGTTTTTCTTTAAAGGCCAAGTTCAAGGGTATAGTTCAGATCTACCTCTGATCTGGGATTTGATCAGTCATCCCCAAAGGCAATGACTCAGTCCATCTTCTCCAAAATGGTTCTAGTGGTCCAACAAAAACCCAGAGCAAAGAGATAGCCTTGAAATGTCCTTGAAGATCACAAAAACGTTGTCAGTGGGGGTGTTCATACTTTCAACTAGGACACGTTCTCAGAGCCAGAACAAAGACCTCATCCAAATTGACCATGCTCCTCTTAATCACCCCCTCCACATGTAGCAAATTTCTTCCTTATAACACTTTCCCAGCTCCCCCCAAAAGCAAGTGTCACCTCCTATTTATCTGCTCTCCATCCCAATACTCAAAACATAATAGGTCAAAGGTTAGTAGAGCAGGGCCTCTCCAATTATCCTCTTTGTTCAGCTAATTTCTCTTCCTCACCATTCAAAGTCCATAGGGTCATAAAGGTAGAATTCAGAGATATCTAGTTTGGAGATTCTTCACCTGGGATCCCCAGATCCCCAGAGGATCCCTCTTGGAAGAGGGAAAATTTACATTTTTATTTCAATATAATTGACTTCCTTTGTAATTTTGTATATTTTATTTTGCATTGAAATACATGATTCTGAGAAGGGATCATCAGGCTTCACCAGAGTGACCGCCAGAAGGGTCCATAGCACTGAAAAGGATAAGAACCCCTAAACTAGTCTGATTCCTTAATTTTCTGGATGAAGAAATAGAGGCCAAATGATTTGCTCAGAGTTGTAGAGCTAATAAGCAGCAGCTACATGGCATAGTGGGTAGAGTGCCCTGCTTGGAGTCAAGAAGACTCATCTTCCCAAATTCAAATCCAGCCTCAGATACTTACTGTCTGTGTGACCCTGAGCAAGTCACTTAACCTTCTTTGCCACAGTTCCTTACCTATAAAATGATCTAGAGAAGGAAATGGAAAACCACTCTAGTATCTTTGCAAAGAAAACTCCAAATGGGGTCATAGAGAGTCAAACACTACTGAAAACAACTGAACAATAACATACAGCTTAATAAAAAGCTGAGCTGGGAGTCAAATCCTGGGTCCTTTGACTCTAAATCCAGCTTCTTTCCCCTGTAGGAAGGAGGTTGACTCTTTAGTCCTAAATCATTAGCCTCTCCAAGCCTAACCTGTATGATAGGCTTAGATGAGACCAAATTATAGGGAATGAAAGAATGGAAATCTATGAGCACCATTATGCTCATCCTGATTCCCACAGAACCCCTTACCCTACCTCTGTTCTTTCTTTGTCTCTGTCCCTCTCTTCCATGTACACACACATATGTGCATATGAACAGTCACTCACAAGTTCATTCATAACTTACTCTCATTAAAGCCATCTTACACACACTGGTCCTCAGCTTTGTGGGGCCACCTCCCCACTGAACACTACTTGAATTCAGTCTTGCCAGTAAAACAAACGAACAAAAAAACTTGGGAAGTCCCTGGGACATCTAGGAATAGGGAGAAAGAGGTTTTCTTTCATTTTCATAGTGAATAGAGTTCACGACTCTTCCAGTGAAAATTCCCAAACTTCCTAATTCTCACCAGGAAAATGAGCCACATTCTCTGTAAGATTGTAGGCTTGTTCTTTCTCCTCTTCTCCTCTCTGTCTTGGTTTTTGGTCCAGTTCAGGAGCAAGGATGGACCAAACTAAGAGAAGCTTTTACATTCTGACAGCATTTAATAAGATTGGAGCTTGAGATTAAATCCTCCAAACTAGTCAGCTTCTGTCCTCTACGTGGGGACCACTCCCCCCACTCGATGAATGCAGATATAACTATTCCTTGAGTTTCCTCTGTGGGATTGATTGATTATTAATAAGATAATAGGAGCAAAAATGGGAAGGCAGTGTGGTACGTTGGATTTGCATTCATAGAATGGAGGTTTAAATCTTGACTCTTCCTCCAAATACCTGTGTGACTTTGGACTTCTTGAGGCCCCAGTTTCCTCAACTTGTACAATGAGAAGTTTGGACAAAATGATTTCCAAAATCCCTTCTAGCTATCAATTTATCATCCTATAAATGCTGGATTTATCGTTATTGTTGTTCAATCATGTCCCATTTGGGGTTTTCTTGGCAAAGATACCGGAGTGGCTTGCCATTTCTTTCTCCAGCTCATTTTACCTATGGAGAAACTGAGGCAAATAGGGTGAAGTGACTTGCCTAGGGTCATGCAACTGGTAAGTGTCTGAGGCTAGATTTGAACTCAAGTCTTCCTGATCCAGGTCTGGTTTATCCACCATGCCACTTAGCATGGTACCCCGGATTCTAATCCTGTCTCTGCTAATTCCCGCCTATATGACCTTGAACAAATCACTTAACCTCCCGGAGCCTCAGTTTCTTTATCTGTAAAATGAGCTGGTTGAGCTGGATAACATCTGAGGTCCCTCTCCTGCCCTCCCTCTATGATCTTACAATAATGGTTTATGAATCATGATGATTTCACAGAATCTCAGAGCCCATCTCATCCAACTCACGCCAAAACCATAATCCTTCCCTCTACAGCATCTTGGAGAAGTGACCATCCTGTAAAATGAAATTAGTGGTAATGAAATGAGTTGATGGCAATCCTTGTACGGAGTTATATATATATAATATACGGAGTATATTATATATAATATATAATATTACATATTATATTATAATATAATAATATAATGTTATTCATCCTCATAAAGCCTTTGTGAAGCAGATGGGGGCAGGTCAGAGGATCACAGATTTAGGACTGGAAGGCCCCTTAATGGTCATCTAATCCATTCCCTTCTGGTTTGACAGGTAAAGAGACTGAGGTTTACTGAGTCAAAGTGCCGTGCACGAGGTGACATGGATAGGAAATAGAAGAGCCTGGATTTGAACCCAGGTTCACTGACTCTGAACCCAGCACTCTTTTCACTACAAGAGGCAGCAAAGGGACAGTTAGGTGGTGTAGTAGATATAGCGCCAGGCCTGGAGTCAGGAAGACCTGAGTTCTAATCCTGCTTCACCCACTTAGTAGCCTTTGTGACCCTGGACAAGTCACTTAACTGCTGCTTGCCTCAGTTTCCTCATCTGTAAAGTGGGTATACCTTACTGGGTTGTTGTGAGTATCAAACGACAGAAAATTTGTAAAGCGTTCTTCAAACCTTAAAGTGCTATGTGGAAGATAGCCATTTCTACCTCTCTTTTTTAATGCTGGAGACAAAGAAGGAAGTAACTCATCCAAGGACATCCATTGAATCAGTGGGAGAACTAGACCTAGAACCCAGATCTCCCAGCTCCCAGACTACCGGTCTGGTAACTGAGCCAGATGGCCTCGTTTTTTTTTGAGATTGCTGGGTTGTATTTTTGTTGTTGTTTTTTAAGCCATGGCCTCTGCCCAGCTAGCAACTGGAACCTCCCAGACAAGAGAAGAGGATTTGGAGTTAAGGCCTAGCCTTCAACACCCTGGTATTTGTTAGGCACTGGTCCTGGGGCCCAGGAGCTGCTGCCCCTGGGACCGTGTGGTGAGGCTCGGAACCGTTGCTCCAGGAAGACAGCTTTGTTTGGACATTAACCCATCTGTGGTTATAATAATGATAACTTTCAGCACCAGTGGCGCCCGGCTGTTAATGTCTCAAAGAATGCTAAATAGAACAAGATGTCATCTCTGCAGCCCTTGGTCGGTTTTTCCTGCAGGTCAGTCCCTCCCATTATAATCCTCAGGACCCCTGTCGAGCAGGCTTGTCTGTCTAGCTCTGGAGGCATTTGGCAGTCCAGCAGAGCTGTGGGCGAGGTTTGCTGCCCTGCCTCGATATCAAAGAGAAGTTAAGGGAGCCCTGCATAGCCCAGCATTAACCTGATTTTAGAGTGGGTTGAACAACCCTAGAGTCTTTTTTAAGCAGGAGTGGTGACCTCCCAAAATGTTGTTTGTTTCTTCCTGAGGACTAACTACTTTTAGATTTCTCTTCTATCATTGGGCAGAGGGGGAAGGAACACCCCTGGTGAGACACAGGGCTGACAAGGAATGAAAACACAAGGAGGCTGTTACAGTCAGGCGTTTGTTGTGGCCCCTTTGGACGTTCAGGGCAAGAGAAAATGATGGCCTTTAGTTAAGATGGACTCCTTGGGGCTTTCTAAATATCATCATCACAGTATTATCTTTCTGCAAATAGCCAGACCCTCGATCAGGGGAGCCAATGCATCAGAAAAGATAAGCTCACTGAACTGATAGGGGGAAAATTCTGTGACAGCGATCAAGGAAGGGAAACACCAAGAAACAAGTGAAAATAATAGGTTTGTCAGGGGCATCTCTGACTCTTTAACAAAAGAAATGGGAAGAACTCAAGAGGAACAGCAGGGAAAGAGACTACAGAAGCAGGAGTTTTTATCCAACATTTATTAATTGTTCCAAGTTTTTTGCTTTTCTTTTTCTCTTCTTCATTTGCGGGAGAATGATAGGAGGGAACAAAAAGAGATTTGTGTTTATTGAAAAGAATTAAATTAAATTTTTAAAAAATATATCAAATGCTTACTTATCATGGACAAGCAACCGTTTTAGGTAGGAACTAAATGTGGACCGAAGACTCAATCCTTTCCCTTGAGGGTTTAACGCTGTAGTCGGAGGCTATAAGAAAAATACACAGATATGTCAAATATGAAATAGAACACAAGGGCACAGACACTGGAGACAAAGTGGGCATCCATTGACTAGAGAATGTTTGAACAGGTTTGGGGCACATGAATGTAAAGGAATGTTATTGTGCCATTAAAATGATGACTATGAGGAATTCGGGGGGAGGGGGGGCGGGGAGCAGAATGGGAAGATGTGTTTGTCTTGATCAACAGGGAGTAGCTTTTTAAGCTGAGAGTCCTATTAAATTGAGCTCCATCGGTGAAATTAAACCTAGCCTTATTTCAGTTGTCTATACATTCTGAGACACCTCCCCCATCCCTATATTTTGTTTCCATCATATGAAACAAAGAAAGGAGAGATGAGAACAGCTATCCCTGTAGCAGGGGTCTGGCACACGCGCACAGACCCCATCGGCTCACTTGGCTGATGTCATCTCCCCAAGTGGCTGAGAAACTGGCTTCCGGGAGAGTTGTGATGACATGGAATGGAGGTACCTTCCAGAGACTGTGGAACATGTGTAGACTTTATATAACTAGTTACCGTCTGCTAACCATGTGGTCAGGGAGGAGCCTTTTTTCAAGTGGCTGAGTAGCTAGGACTAGGGGCATCTTTGAAAAGGCCGGGTCAGCTTCAGTTTAACCCCGTTGGACCATTTCGTCAGTCACAATCTGTCCTTTGGATGTTTTACTCATGGTCAGACTCCTTCGCTCCAGCATCTGGCAAAAGATAATACTGTAACAGGAAGAGTCCTCAGAGCCTTTTTCCTTGGAAGCTAGTTGTCTCCAAGAAACGGGCCTTGGGCCTTGGCCCCTGACCTTGTTCTTTTCTGATCTAGGTGAAGAGATTGAAATCTCTAGTCTTGGGAATTTCAAAAAGTCAGGAAAGAGAAGCATCTGGTTCCCCAAACTGGGGTTTTGTAGCCATCTCTGCACTGGGTAACCCAGCCCAGGGGTAACGGAGACGAGGACTCATCCAACAGTGATGTCCCATTTGCCAACACTACGAAGGAGGTTAGAGCCTGCTTGCCTCAAAGGTGGAGGTAGCATAAGGAAGAATATACCCTGGGTACTCAGGGAACGAACTGGGGTGCTGGCGAAAATGTACTTTAATTTTTGCTATTCTCTTGTAGTATATGTCTCTTTGTAAATGTTAGCTGATGTTAAGAGGTTAATGCAACTGGGGTCCTAGTCACTAGGGCATAACACTGAGGGGATTTAAGCCCACGGCAGAAGAAAAAAATACACCCACAAATCTCTCAAGGTGTTCTAGAACCCTGAGGGGCCAACATAGCCTGGCTGGCTTTAGAATAATGGAGCCAGAGCTACCTGCTACCCTACATGCACAGCTAAAATAACGTAAGGGAAACAATGAAAGACAGCAAACTTCAGCTAAGACACAAAGTCTAATCTTGGTTGCAGATAGCTTGTAATTAATTAGCAGAGAAGTATCAGACAACGGGTGCCTAATTTTACATATACTGTCAGTCACGGGCACTTTGTTGGTTTGGCAATTAAAGCCTTTCATAACCTAGCCTCAACCTACCTTTCCAGCCTAATTCCACATTGCTGCCTTGTAGCCACCCTTGACAAACAGCCCTCTTGCTGTTCCCCATACAGAGCACATCACTTCCCATCTGTGGGAGCCTTTGCACGTGTCTGGAATGCTCCCCTTCCTCATCTCCACCTCGTAGAATCTCAGTCTCCTTCAGACTGCTCCAAATCCTCTATGAGGACCTTTGTGGCCAGCTGCTGCTGCCTCTCCTGCCAAATCCCCACGCATCTATTTTGTCACCTCCCACAGAATGTAAGTTCTCAGAGGGCAAGAATTATTTCACTTCTATCTTTTATCCCCAGTTCCTGGCATGGCACCTAGAACACGGTAAACACTTCATAATGCTTTTAATTGATGGATTTTGTTTAATTGTCAAATGAGAAAATGTCTACAAAGTTCTTCACAAGCCTTAAAGTGTTATGTAAACATCAACCATTATTGTTGCTGTTTTCATCTGTTATGAGAGGATTGGGGGGGGGGGGCAGCAACTCAGGGTTTTTGGCAGGAGATAGTGATGCAAAAAACCCCAAAACAAAACCAAAATCAATATTGATTATATATATATATATATATATATATATATATATTTTTTTTTTTTTTAAGGAATATAGGTGTCTAGGAGAGGTACAAAGGATCATGGGAGTTTAGAAGAAGGATAAATAATTTCTAGCTACCTGTAATCAAGGAAGCCTTCTTAGAGGAGGGCACATTCAAATGTGACCTGAATAGTAAAGACTGTAGTAGACAGAGATGTGGAAGCAAGGACATCCCACGCATAGGATGGCAGAGGTTAGAAAGTATGGGATGTGTTCAGGGATAGCAAGTAACTCCAGGAGTGCAGAGCATATAAAAGTCAATTAATAGGGGAGAGCGAGAGAGGCAGAGAGAGACAGAGAAACAGAGACAGAGAGACAGGGAGGAGATATGAGAGAAAAAGAGATACGAGAGACAAAGGGGAGAGGCAGAGAGAGAGAGAGAAACTTGTTAGCAACTACATTGACTTCAGCTGGTGGCACCATAGTGGATGGAGCACTGGGCCTGCAGTCAGGATCCAGCCTCAGACACTTACTAGCTCTATAACCCTGGGCAAGCCTCAGACACTAGCTGTGTGACCCTGGGCAAGTCACTTAACCCTGATTACCTCAAAAAAAAAAATAATGAAGGAGACTGAGGCCCAGAGAAATTGAGTGACTTGGCCAAGGTATTATAGGTAGTAATGAGCAGTTCCAGGTTTTGAATTCAGATCTTTGGACATCCAATCCAGAGCTATTTATTTCCACTATATCCTTCTCCTCTGTGTGAGAATGAAGAAGGGAGGGAGAGTAACAAGAATCCCTTTTACTAGTTAAAAAAAATCTCAAAGAAAAGATAAAGGGAGGGAAAATACAGAGTGGATTATTGCTAGTAAAACAGGTTGGTGAAAGTAGGACAAGCTTTTATCAACTCATCAAGCAGAAAAGATGCTGAAGGCAAAGCAGCTACTAAGAAATGCAGGCCACGAAACTCATGCTGAGCTCAGAAACTCTTTAAAAGTCTGTCTCTAGAGGGGAGGGGAGAGAAGAAACGAAATTTGGAGGCGCTGGAAATCATTACAAACTTAGAAATAAAATTGCTATTAACAGAGAAAGTATCTGAGCTTCCACAAGGCAGCAGACCTTGGGGGCCTAGGGCTTTATGGAAATTTGTTAAGAAAAGAGACATTCCTAAGCGTCAGAGAAGGTGAGAAAAAATGGTGAATAGCAGGCCGAGGAGTGAAAGAGGCAGGCCTTCAGTTGGCCTAGAGTTCACACACAAGCCTGGGTTTGGGTTTGGGTTTTTAAGAGCCTCGTTAGTACCACTAACCTTCCACATGGAGATGAGGAGAGCATTTTGCTCATGTTGGGATATGCAGCTGAAGTGGGCAGCTCACTGCCCAGTTAGTTAGCACATCTCAACCTGCACTAAAATCCTGGCTCTGCCCCTTATGACCTGGATGACCTTGAGCAACACTTCCTGTCTCTGGGGCCCCAGTCTCTTTATCTGTAAAATCCAGCTATTGGACTAGATGACCTCAGAGGTCCCTTCCGGTTCTAAGGTTATGATCCTAGCATTTCTCTTGGCCAAGCACCGCAGACAGTGACCTGGTCCCAGAGTGGAAGAGCTTGGGTTAGGTGGCGCTTGGGCCAGTGTGTGTTGCTTTCAAGGATCCCAGACTGTTTCCTGATGCCCAGATCTCTCTTTTTTATCACCACTATTCTCCCAGTGAAGCTCTAGGAAAGCAAATCATGGAGATACCCTAGAGAAAAATGCACACAATGGACCAGAGAAAAGAGCAGTCACACTGAAGAGACCACAGTAGAACTGAAATATTTGGGATAGGCTCCGAACACTCCAGTGCATCATCTGTAACCTCAGAATCTCTTATTCCAATCACAATCCATTCATTCCTGCTCATCCTGTGTGCCTCTTGTCTATGTTCTCCCCCAGGTTCAACAAAAGGAGTCCACCCCTTGTTCCAGAGGCCTTCCTTGATTGATCTTAACCTTGTTAGGACACCATTGATGCATCTGGGCATACCCAGAGTCCATTGAGATTCTTTTGGTATTGAGAGGAGCTGGGAAACCCAAATCTGTATGATTTGAGGCATCATGATATATAGTAAGCAGAGCACTGACCTTGGAGCAGGAAAGACCTGGGTGCAGTCACTAGCTCCATTACCCTGGGCAGGACACTTAATCTCTACTGGCCTCAGTGCCTTCAACTGCAAAAATCAGGAGAATGAACTCCATGACCTTCAGAGTGCCTTCCTGCTCCAGTTCTGTGTTCCCCTGATAGGAGGGCTAGGTGTCATCTTTTATTTGGGGCAGCTAAAAATCCTGGAGTTCAGAGACTAGTGAGAACAAATCAATCCAGTTCTTAAACAAAAGTCCTAACAAAGTCAGAAATGAGTGGGATAAAAGCAGAAAAGAAACATCATGTCCTTATTCAAAACCTTTGTGTTCCTGCACCTGGAAAATGGGTGTAGTTCAGGCTGACACGCCTCAAGAACACTACAGTAGACCTGGAGAATGTCCAGAGGAAGGTGCCTTGATGAAGTATGAAAGGATGCTACCTGAGGATAGATTAAGATGATTAGTTGCAAAAGCCGCCAAAGACCCACTAAGAGGGGATATGGTTGATGTCTTTAAATTCATGAAGTGGGCGGAACACATTGGATTTGTTCGGCAAATCCGAAGACCCCAGATGAGGGGGCGCCATCCAAAGAGGCACATTTAGGAAGGAACCAAAAGGGGGTGTGACTTTCTAGAGCCTGCAATATCCAGAAGGAGCTCATTACCCCAACAGGTCTTTCAGGAAGAAAATATAAATAACTTCCAAACAAGCCCTAGATAGTCATGGGTGGCAGGTCCATGCAAGTTATTCAGGAAAGCTGGGAGGGTGGCAGAGTGGAAGCCACTGCATTTGGAGGCAGAAGACCTCAGGTCAAACCCTGCTCTTCCACTTTTAGGTCACTGTGATCTTGGGTGAGTGGATTTACTTCTCCTGGGACTCAACTTCTTCATCTGTAAAACGAGAGAGCTGAACTGAATGACTCTGAAGGTTCCTCTCACCTTGAAACCAATGATCCTATGACCAGGTTTTAAGGGACATTGGAAGACAGTGCAGTGGAGTGGAGAACTTTCTGGGCGTGGCTTCAGGATACCTGAATTCTCATCTTTCCACATATACTTATGAGCTGTGCAACCATGGGAGAGTCCATTAATCTGACAGTCGGTTTCCTCCTCTGTAAAATGGGAATAAGCATGCTTAAATCACCCACCTCACAGAGTTGTTTCATGGAAAGCTCTTTGAAGACGTTGAAGTGCTACAGAAATGTCGTTGTCATTCTTAGTCTTTTGAGGTCAACATCAGCAAGGACCAGCCTGTCTTCTACAACACGGCCCTTGAAGTCACCACCAGAGAGGCAACATTGGCATGGGTCTGACCTAGAATTGATAACATCTTCAATATTTCATTTCATACAACTAGTTAAGAATTAATTAAACCGATCTGTACACAATAGGCGCTTTAAAAATATTTGTCAAATTGAACCCATTGTAGGATCTTTAATATGTTTTTTTTTAAGTATACTAGGATTATAGTATACTACTTAGAAAAGAGAAAATGCTAAAGTAGGGAACTTGGCCCATACGTATGCAAAGTTCCTACATTCTACACTTTTTTGTGGTAGCAAAGGACTGGAAAAAAATGGGTGCCAGCTATAAGATAACTCTACAAGTCTCAGAATGGAAGGAGATATCTACATTCAGAGAAAGATCTAGAAAGACTAGAGTTTAAATGGAGACTGAAGCAATACATGCTATCGTTCTTTTTCATGTTTGTTTTTGTTTCTTTTTTTCCCATTGTTCACTCATTGGTTACAACCCTTCTATACAACCAGACTATTGCACACTGTGAAAGTATTTGCAGATCCTATACGTGATTGCACACCACCATGGCGGGGGGAGGGAAAGGGAGGGGAGAAAATTTGAAACTCAAGGGATTATGGAACTGAATATTGTAAACTAAAAGTAAATAAACAAGTCAACGGGAAAAAAAAATGGGTGCCCAATGTTGGGGGAGTGGCATATTGGTACAGTGGCATACTATTGTAGACTTGACAAATATGAGGAATTCGGGGAATCATGGGAAGATTTGTGAGAACAGATACAGACTAGAACAAAAAAAGCAAGAGGGCAATATACGTAAGTGACAATAACGTAAAAGAAAAGAGCAGAGAGAGGAAGACATGGTCCTGGCTAATGGTAACAATCAATCTTGGTCTCAGAGGACCAATCGTAGGCTCATAGACCTTACAGGCCTCCTAGTCCAACCCTCTCATTTTATACATGACAAAACAGGATTGGTCCAAGGTCACATAGGTAGTAAGGATCAGTGTGGCATAGTAGGAAAAGGGCTGTATTTGGCATTGGGGAAGCCAGGTTCGAATTCCAGCTGGATAAATTACTAACTTTGTGACCTTGGTCAAGTCATTTTTCTTCTCTGGGCTTCAATTTCATCATTTGTAAAAGGACCAAGTTGGACTAGCTGACTCTTCCAAGTTTAAAACTATCAGCCTATAAACCCCACTTCCTCTCAGCCAAGAATATTCTCTGTGCCATCATGCATGGCCACTGTTCTGGTGTTGCTTTTGCCTATGCATTTTTCCTTCGTTATAAGGGAGGATTCAGAGCTGGGTATAAGACCCACATTGAGGAATTACTAAAAGCTGTCACTACAGTTCTTTTTTAAAAGTCTGCTCACCCCGTAACTTATCACCTTTGGAAGCTATTATCAGTAGCAGGCACATAATAAAATAAGAAATGGAATGTCTACATTTAGTTCAGTTAAATCAGGAGCAGTGAGATGTATCTGACAGTTAGAGGGATCATACTGTGAATATTTATTTGTCTTTCCAGTTTTACTGTGTGCTGCCAAAGCAAATGAAATCTATTCATCTCTAGGCTTCAGAGGCCTAGGTTTTAGAGGTTGGGTGCACAAACACCAGGTACCTGGGAGATAAGGACACACTAAAGGTCCCCACCTTTCCAAGGTGTGCCCTGAGCAAAGTTTGAATTGCTGAGCAGTTTATGGAGGAGCCTAAAGGTTTGAATCCTGCCTTTGGGAACTTATTACCCGCGTAGCCTTGGGAGTGGGTGAAAAAAAAATCACTTTCCTATTCCAGGCCTCAGTTGCCTTCTCAGTAAAAATGAGAGGGCTGAGTGAATTAATCTCTAAGTCCTTTTACTGAGCCATGAATGGCATACAAGCTCCTGTTACAAAAACAATTGTAATAATGATAGATAGCATTTATATAGTGATTTAAAGTTTGCAAAGCATTTTGCAAATATCGCCTCATTAGATCTGCACAACGCTCCTTTGTGCTGAGAGATAGGTGCTGTTATGATCCCTGTTTTACAGATGAGGAAACTCTGGCCCCGAGAGAGAGTTTGACAGATAGGACGTGTATGAGGTTGGATTTGAACTCAGGTCTTCCTAACTTCAAGTCTCTGGGGTCATATTGTGCTAAAATTAGTGGCCTAGAGGATGGAATGTTGATGAGTACAGAGAAATATAAGCTGGACTAAGTTTTCAAATGAGACAATATTTATGCAGTGCCTGGCAAACAGTAGGCACTCAGTAAATGCTTGTTCCCTCTCTCTTTAGTTGATTATGTTTACATTCTTCATTGGCACCTATGCTTCCATACATGCTCCCTCCCCAGCTCAGGGGGAAACTGGAGGTGATGCTGTTGTCCTCTGGCTCAGGAGGCCCTGGGATAATTTCAGGAGAATTCACTAAAGGATCCATTTTGCAGTGACCAGAAACAGGCCCCCTCTAGAGAGCTAAGGAAGAGAGCTGAAGAAATGCAGCAAGGTGACCGGTTTATTCTCTTTCTTCCTATAAAAGTCTCACGAATAGCCTTCCCTCCCTACTCATCGGCCTTCCCAAGGTGGGGGAGTCCATTCATAAAGTCAGTGCTATGGCTAGTGGAAAGAACACTGGCTCTGGACCAGCTTCAGATCCTGACTCTACATGGGCAACGAATTGAATTCGCAGCAGGACAGGGATTAGGAATAAAGGGAGGAAGTTTAAAAAAAATGCTCATTTAGTTTTGATGCACAAGGTGGAACAGTGGTTAGGGCCTGGCCGTGGAGTCGGAAAGACCAAAATCTGAACCCTGTTAGATACTTCCAGGCTGGTCTACGGCAACTTGCTTGACTTTCCTCAGCCTGTTTAAAAAAAAAAAAAGGTTGGACTTGCTGGTGTCTAAAGACACTTCCAGCCCTGATTCTATGATCCTATAACAAACGTGCCTACAGAGTTGTCAGAGTGGAATGGATCACCTTGGGAGGTTCATAGGCTCACAAATGTCCAGCAATCCATCAGGAACCATGGAGGGCATCTTATCCAACCCCCACCGTATAAAAGAAACAGTCTCAGAGAAGCTAAGCAATTTGATTAAGCTCATACAGGCAGGATTTGAACCTGGGTCCTTTGACCTCTAATCCATTATTCTTTTCACTGAAGGACTGTAAGCAAAGACTGGAAGGATGATTCCTTGTTGCATGAGATTGAAAGCGTTTCTTCTTCAAAGGTGAGCTGGACTAGAGAGTGCCTGGGATCCCTTCTGAAAGTCGTAAATCTTAGAGTCAGGGTGGCAGATTGCAAATGGCTGAATTTGGAATCAGGAAGACCCTGTTTCCAATCCTATCTCAGATTCTTGTTAGCTGGGTGACCCTATTCAAGTCACTTAACTTCTCAGCTTCTGTTTCCTCAATCTGCAAAATGAAGGAGGTAGGCCTAATGACCTCTGAGGTGCCTCACACCTCTAAAAACTCTGAATATAACTTTCTTGGAAGGTTTTCCAACTGAAGTTTGAAGGGTATGGACCTCGAGTTGTTTTCTTGACGCTGTAGAGTTGTTTTTTTTTTAATTTAGTTTCTTCAGAAATGACAACAGTGTTGCAAGAAGCCCCTAGTCACCCACCTTTCCCTCTGGAAGCTGTGGTACCATCCAGTCTTCCCTCAGGAATGACAGCGGATGTTAGTAATGGCCAATGAGCCAGCCCGATTTGACCCTGACCTCTGGACAGTGTTCAAGTCCCTGGAAAGAAGAAAGAAAAGGGGCATCCTTTACAAAAAAGCCATGGCCTCTAAGACCCTTCTCTCATTGGTAGGACTCAGCAGGTCCTTTCCCAATGGCCTGTCCCAACAGACAAAGCAGGAGGAGAAAAACAGGCGATTCTGGCAGGGCTTTTCAGGATCTCTGACTCCAAACAATAATGTCTGAGCAGCCTGGTAAAAATAAATATTGCTTAGAACTCCTGGCACAGACAAGGTTTCTAATAGCCAAGGCTTAGCTCACCCCCAGGGGTGACCCAGGCAGGGTCTATCCTCTGAGTGCCACATCTCTCCATTGATCTTCTAGTTTCAGCAACCAGGGACAACTCTGGAGGATGGACCTTGCTACCACGGAAGGCAGGGAACTTAGAATGCATGGAAGAAGCTGTCATTTCTTGAGCCTGAGTCAAGCAAGGGGACCTCCTCACACCCCTTTCTGCCTCCCCCCCAAATCCCACAACATACAGACCTGAGAAACCTCTTTGACATCAAGAAGGGGAGTACAGTTTATACATGCCCAGGACTCTGAAACCATCAATCAATCACTAAATGAGCCCATATTAAGTGCCAACTGTCTACCAGGCATTGTGCTAAACTAAGCCCTGGGGATAAAATGACAAAAGTGAAACAGTCCTTACCTCAAGGAGCTTGTACTCCAATCGTGGGAACATGTCTGTGTAAAAGAACATGCTTCGGGCTTGGGAAGTTGAGCTGGGCTTCTAGTGTTGTGTGGGACTCCCATATGAGGAAGCTCCTTCCACCAATGTGGGCATCAATGTCAGATAGAAATCAAAGGCCACTGAATCATGGATCCCTGCAGGCCCCATATTGACTAAAACCACATATTCATATTATCTATGTTCTATTATATTTTTACTTATTTTGTTGAATATTCCCCACTTACATTTTAAACTGCTTTGGGCAGCACTCAGGAGAGTTGCTGGCTAAATGGAGACAGTGCAAAGGCATAGGGGTAAAGGAAATGAAAGTTATGTCTCTGGAACAGCACTCACCAGGGTAGCTGATGGTAGTGTATGGAAAGGATTAATTTATAAGGAAGCCTGGAAAAGTGGGAAGGGGTCAGGCTGTGAAAAGACAGGTTAAAATGGGAGTCTTCATAGGAAAGGCGAAGCTTCCATCAACTACTATAAGGGAGGACAGAGAAGGAAATCCCACACTGTGTTTAGACTGTAATCTATACGCTTCTACCACCTACATCCGAGTGGAAGCAGCATCGCCCAAGGACCTTCTGTCCTCCGTGTATGGAGATTCCAGGCAAAACCTATCAGAGGCTGTGGCTGAGGAGAGGTAACCTCTTACCGTTTTCTTGCTATTTTTGCAGAGTGCAGCAGTGTTACCCTTGGTGGGAGATGGTTATTTGGAAAAGACCAAATGTCGACACATCCGATTGGGAAAATGTTCCAACTTCTGTCACGAGCAGCATTTTCCCTTTTGCCTCAGTCTCATGGGGACCCCTGGGCCCTAACTAGAGATCCTTACTAGGGACACCACATTGCTTGACTGAGATTTGCAGAGGTTCCCAAGTCAAGTAGTGTTGACTTGGAATGTGAGGAGGGAGAAGTGATTCCTGGAGCCCCAGGGAGGTCAGAGACATGGGCAAGGGTCTTAAAACAAGATCCCACCTAGGAAAAAATGGAAATTCGTGGGGGCAAAATTAACCTGAAACATTAAATATTCATCGGAAGTTGAGCCGGCAGGAAAGCTGAGGAGGGGACAATGAAATAGATGGGAGGTTTGTAACTTGATATAGTATCCAGAAAGGTCAGCGCAACTGGAGGGCCCCATCGACCGGGAGCTGGGAGGAGACAACTTTTTTTGGGCTGGGGGCCGGGGAGGGTCTCTACCCAGGAGAGAGGACCGATTTTTCTGTCCCTTCGGACTAGGAATTTCAAGAGGGTGAAAAGGCAGCTCTGGTTTTCCAGGAGGTTCCTCGGGAAGAATTACATCTGCCTGGCCCCATTCGGTGACATCTGAGCCGGGAGACAATCCCATCAGGAAATGGGTAAATGGGAAGGGGGAGGTGATGGAATGATTTCGCCCCAGACCGACCCTACCTAGACTGAAAGCGTGACCCCGAGGGAAGACTATGAGCCAGGATAGGCGTTCTAGGACCCCCCGACGCCCCTCGTTTGATAAAGGCCGAGAGGATTATTCATTAGCAAGTCTTAAGTATTCAGCAACCTCAGTAAAGTCTGGGTTTGGGGCCCGAGGGGCCCGGGGTCACGTCTAGGTGACTTGCGTTAACTGTGCACTCCCAGGACCCAGATCTGGGCGCTGGGGGACCGGAAAGTCACAGCCTCCGGTCTCTGAAGGAGTCCGGAGGAGCCAGGAGTCATTCTGGGGAGGGGGAGCGCAGGGGATTTGGGAGTCTGCTCCTCGGGGGGCAGGCCTAGAGAGGTCCCTGCCCGGACCTGGGGCGCGGGGTTGGGATGTGTGGGAAGAGGTGCGGGGCGGCCGCGGGGGGCTGGGGGCTGGGGGCAGTGGGCGCGGGGCCCAGCGGGTGGAGTCGGGGAGCTGGGGGCGGGGGCCGAGGGCGGGAAGGGGACGGGCCGGGCGCGGGGGGCGGGCCGAGGCGGCGGCGGCGGCTGCAGGGGCTGCGGCGGCGGCGGCGGCGGCGGCGGCGGCGGCGGCGGCGGCGGGGGGCGGGGCGGCCGGGCCCGGGACACCCCCCCCTCCCGGTCCCCTGGCGGGGCTGCTTGGCTCCGCCGCGGCTTCGGCTCCGGAGGCGCAGGAGAGAGCAGCGGCCGGAGGGAGCCCGGGGCATTCGCTTGCTCTCCACTCGCTCGCCGGACGCGCCCGCCGCCGCGCGGAGCCGCCGGCAGTGCCGAGCCGCCGAGCCTGCCGAGCCCAGGCGAGCCCAGCGGGGCAGTGCCGCGGCGGCCGGGGGCCCGCTCCCCACCAGACACCCTGTCCCAAGTTCCCCACCCCGCTCGCACCAGCGGCGGCGGCGGCCGGGGCACCATGAGGCGGCCGGGGGGCTCGCTGCTGTTGCCGCTGCTGCTGCTCTTCGGCGCCCTGCTCTGCGCACACGGTAAGCGGGCGCCCCCGCCCCGATCGGGGAAAGTTTGTCCCTCAGTCCCCTTGCGCTTCGGGAACCGAGGGAGAGCGAGACGAGCCAGGACTGGGGCCTTGATCCCCGAGATCCCATGCTCTGGGGGCCAGATCCCCGGAGATCCCCTCACATTGAGATCTGCATTCCCCACCATACCAAGACCTGGATCCCCCTCCACTAGGAGCCAGATTCCTCCCCAACACACACACACACACACACACACACACACACACACACACACACGGACCCGAATGCCCCCACCCCACTGGAACCCCAAGGACTCCCTGAACCAGACCCCGCATACATCTCTGAGGACACCCCAGTAGGATTCCTGTAGGTAGGGGCTCGAAGCTCTGAACTGGGGCTGAGTGTCCCCAAACTTCCTCTGACTCTTAGTGTTGGCAGGGTTGCGGGTGGACACCTCCGGCTTGCCTTTCCTACGTCTGCTCTTTGAAAGAGCCAGGGGTCTGCTTCCCTCTCCAGTTGTTAGAAGATCTCAGTGTCTGTAGTCCTGGGGAATGTGCGCAAAGGAAAGGGGAGGGAGGGCGGGGATGTTCCCGGACCAGTTAAACTCTATCGGAATTCCCTTCCAGGATTTAGGGAAAGCTGCTGGGCTGGGAAGGGGGAGCTCGGTGGGATCCAAAGAAGGTTCCGAATACTTTGTTAGGAGAGTTAGGGAGGGCCATCCCAGCCTTCAAACCTCCCCCTCCAGGAGGGTCCCAGGGCGCTGCTTCTTGGCGGCTTGCATCTCTCTCTGGGTTGGCGTTGTTTGGGGTTCCCTCTGCTGGATGCTACCAATGGGCTTCCTGCCCTAGATTGCTAGGGGGAATGGGGAAGGGGGGCGGGGGAGGCGGAATCATGCAGCGAGATAGGGAGAAAGTCTCCATCTCAGCCCATTAAGCTGCAGCTGCTAGCCCCCCTTCTGCCGTCCCCTCAGCCCGAGAACCCCTGGCCCGTGAGAGGAGACAGACATGGTGGGAGGGGATCTGTTGCTTCATCTGCTCCATATTAATAACTTGTTTGGGGGCCTGCGAGCGAAGTGTCTGCCGGGTGTGAGTGAGGCTCCACTAGAGTGGCCTTTCAGCTTGGGCTGGGCAGCGTGGGGAGAGTGGGGGCAGCGTGGGGAGAGTGGATGCATCCCGGGGCTCAGCAGCCGCTGGGACAACTTCGAGCTCCTTCCCTGAACTCCAATCCGACACCCCCTCCTCAATCCCCAAACAATTTAGGGATCCAGGAAAGGTCCGTACTCTAGTCCCCGCTGACCCCCGTCCCACAGACTAGGGGTCCATGTGCCACAAGTCCTGGTGGCTGCCCAACGTGGCTTCCCCTCAGCAGGTAGTGGGAGAGCTCTGGGTGCTCTGTTTCTCTCCCTTAATTCCAGCCCAAGCTGGAGGAGCCCTGTGTGCGCTCCTGCTTAGATGACGAAGCTTTGTTTTTGTTTTGTTCAATGGCTCCTTGGTTCTCCCTCGCTCCCCCTCGGCCTCCCGGGCTCTGTGCCTCTCCCGGCCCGAGGAGGAGTGAGTAGCCTGGCCGATTCCCGGTTCTCCCTGTGTGCTGTGCTCTCCCCCTCCCGGGCTCTCTGCCGGCAGGTTATTTGTAGCCTCTCTGGCGTGTTGGGACAGCAGCCCTACCAGGGGAGGAATGTAGCTGCTCATCCCACCAGCCGGGCCCCTTAAAGGGACAGCTGTGCTGGGCTGCAAGGGGAGGAGAAGTGACTTTCCTGCCTGTTCCCCGAGGAGGTGCCCAAGAGATCACGAGAAATCAGTGGCCCCACTAGGGCGGGAGGGGCTTGAAGGCCCCTAGAAGTCAGACGGGAGATAGTCACCCTCTGTTTGGGGCAGATGGGAGCAGGGATAGCTCTGGCATTTGGGACACAGATTTAGATCTGAAGGGAACTTTAGAGGCCTCATTTCATAGAGAAAGCTGAACACTCACTCCTAGGGCCTTAAGCCCTTACTATGTGTGTATGAGGCCCCTAGTTACCCCTGGGCATTGAGTTAGGGTTTGGATGACACCTTCCATCAAAGAGTGTTGGGTTTTGGGTCACTACAGAAGAAGCAAGTAACCGATTAGGATGTGCCTTGAAGTGCTCAGCATTCAGCATCCCTTCTTTACTCAAGATCCCCCCCAAATGCAGCCCCCACTCCCATAGGCAACCCTCCACAAAGCAGCCTGGAAGAATACTGGTTCACATTTGGTGCTTCCAAAGAAGGCTGAATGAGAATGATGGGAGGGAGCCTTCCAGCAGAGTGTTGTGGATTTTTTAAAAACTGATTTTAGAAGAACAATTGGGAAAAAGCAAAGAAAAAGAGAAATATTTTTCATCCAGGTCATTTCAGAGGGTAGACGGATGTTCATCCAGTGCTTTGTCTCTATCCCTGTACGATAAATGCCCTTGGTTGAAGCTCTAGGACTGGCAAGGACGTCAGAGATGTGGAGTCCAAGTCCTCATTGTATTGATGGGGAAACTGAGGCAGGTCCAGAGAGGTTAACTGACATGACTGATTTTAGCCTCATTTTATAAAGGAAGAAATTCTCGGAAGTTGTGACTTGTCTATGATCACAGAGGTTTTAAGTCATTTGAACCCATATCTTGCCTCCATTTCTGACACCTTCTCCACCCCCTCCCCCACCCAGATCACTATTCTTTGACACAAACATAGCCCTAGTCTGGGAAGAGAGGGGTGGTCCCAGGAGGCCAAGAGGAGAGCCCAGAGTTTGCTAGTGAGGCTGAGTGAGCTCCTAGTGTGGGGCAGTGTTAGGTCTCACTGGAGGCAGGTTGCAGTGGGAATAGTGCTCTTGCGTGGGGGCTCCTGTCCACAGGGAGTGCTAGATTAGAAATCCAAAAGCCAAGGTGCTGGTTTGGAAGCTGAAAGGCCATAGGTTTTCTCAGTAAAACTGTGAGGTTTCAGTTTCCCAAATTGAATTTTGAGGAAGGTAGCATTGGTTGTTTTTGTTAGGCTTGCTCTTTATGTTCCTGAGGCAGTGATGGGCCAAGAGGAACTCCATGTCGGGGGGGGCTTGCCTGGCTGAGAAGCTGTTGTTTAACTCAATCCACTAATCATTCTGCAAGCATGTCTTGTGATGGAGAGCATCCTGCCTTGGCTTTGCTGGATGGCGCATTTTTCTGGACCTGGGAATCATGAATCGAATTGGACCCAGGTTCCAATTCCCCTTCGACCTGCAATGCCTGTGTGACCCTGAGCAAGTCAATTAACCTCTCTCAGCCTCTGTTTCCTCATCAAAGAAATGGGGATAATAAAACCCATGCCAAAGGATTGTTGTTGTTGCTCCATCTTCGTGATCTCATGGACCACATCAATCCTGTCCATGGGATTTTTCTTGGCATAGATCCTAGGACAGAAGGGCCTCAAGGCTGAGGATTCTCCAGGGTGGCCAGGTTACAGGTGAGGATCAGGAGAAGAAGTCTGCAGAGTGAGTCCAGGAGTAAGAGCTGTGTACCTAAGAGAGCCTTTTGTAAATGTGGATACTCTAAACAGATGTTAGCTGGTATTACGATTCTTTGGCAAGAGACCATTGGGTTTTTCAAAGGTGCACGACCTTTCTTGGAGATAGATCAGTAAGCCCAGGAAAGGGGCTGGGCAGGTGTAGATTCGCTACCCCCCCCCCCCAATGGTAGAGACTTCAGCAATCTCCTAGAGATAGAGACAGCTTCTGTACCTGTCTAACTCAGTGTGGGACTACTTGAGTGATTGGGTCATCTGCTTTAATGGATTTCTGAAAGAAGGCTGGCCTGGTGCTAAATTTGTCTTTCCTCTTCTATGTCCTGTGGGATATCAGGTGACAAGCTTGGGCTTGGCACACGGGAACAGGGGTGATAGGTGCACCAGGGCCGGATGTGAGGGATCCACTGTGCCAAACTTCCGGACCTCCTGAAATGAATAGCCTCAGAGCTAGCAAAGTGACCTAGAGGTACAGGTGATCAAGGAAGACAGGGGGTGCTTTGAAACCTTGGGTCATGATGAATGAAACTCTGCTGCCCCAAGCCTTTGCAATGTCAGGGTCTATGGACCTTATGTTGGAGTCAATGTGTAACTTGTTAATTTGCTCCCTCCACTCGTGGCATCTGTGTCTGTGTGCCAGGGGCCGACAAGTCAGAGGAAAATAAAAGGCTCCCGGCCTTCGAAGAGTTCCTGTTCTAGGAAACATTGGACCAGCAGGAGCAGGAAAGGGAGAAGCCTAAGGATCGTGGGGGATGGGGGAGTCAGGAAAGACCCCTTGCAGGAGGAAGCAGTTGAGCTAAGCTTCCAAAGCAGATGGGGATCTTAGAGGCTGACGTAAGGAGGAGGAGGAGGAGGAGGAGGAAGAGAGGAGCATTGCAGGCATGGGGTACAACCCAAATTCAAGAAGGGGACAGTGCTAATATCTGAGGGGGGGTCTGAAGGACCTCGAGTAGGACCTAGAGAGCTAAGGTTTATAAGGCGAATGGAAAGTGAGTGGGAGAAAAGAGCCCAGAGAGCCTTGCTGGGGATAGTCTTCCTCTCTGAATGAGGGTGGGGGATTATATATACAATTGGAATTTCAGGAACAGATTTGAGTTAGTCAGCCTTGTGATGGGAAATTAGGGCCTCCAGCTTCCAGGTGTTTGTTTGTCTTGTACTGAGAAAGCCGGGTAGCCCGAGTTCAAATCCATCTGAGATGCTTACTAGCTGTGTGAGTTGGGCAGGTCAATGGCTTATCTCAGCCTCAGTTTTCTCACCTGTAAAGTGAGGGGGTTCTGGTCAGAGGCATCTATCATCACCACCAGCTCTAAATTAATGATTGAACAATCCTATGTATGTACTTCTGGAGGAGGAAATGGCAAACCACTCCAGTGCGTTTGCCAAGAAAACCCCATATGGGGTCGTGAAGAATTGGTCAGGAATGAAACAGTTAAAAACCAATAATGATCTTTGTACTTGCTGGAGTTGTGTGTGTTTCCCAGTTTCATGAAACCTTTTGTCCGATTTACTGGGCCAAGAAATAGTGCTGGTGGGGCAGCTAGGTGGCTCAGTGAATAGAGCACTGGCCCTGGCGTCAGGAGAACCTGAGTTCAAATCCGAACTCAGACACTTAACATTTGCTAGCCGTGTGACCTTGGGCAAGTCACTTAAACCCAATTACCCTGCCCTACCTCCTGCAAAAAAAAGAAAAGAAATAGTGCTGGTTTTGGAGTCTAGGGAACTATCCCTCGTCCATCACTTACTTCATGTAAGTGTAGTCTTGGCCAAGTCACTTCTCCTCTGGCTCTCTCAGTTCCCTGGTCCTCACCTATAAAAGGATCAGGTCAGACTTGATGATTTTGAAGGGCTCTTCCAGCTCTAAATCTCCAACTCGTAAGTTCCAGCTATCATTTTCCTGTATCCTTGACAGGACAGGGCTCTGTTGGGAGGCTAAGTGGGTGTCACCTCTCCTAGAATGGCTCTAAGCTGCCATCCGGTTTCACAGTAGCAGTGGACCTGCTCCCCAGGAGGGGATGAGGTGTTCTAGGAGAGACGCCCTGCTGGCTGGCCAAGGCGGGCACAGTGGAGCCCTAAAAATAGCCTCACCAAGGCCTGCGGTATCCCATTCCAATTTCTGTGCAGACAGGCTCAGATTCTGCCTCCTGGCACAGCCTTCCTCTCTTGTCACTTTCCTCCTATTAAAAATAAAAGAAATTGTGGCTCTCAGACCTCCTTAAGACCCAATAACAGGTGACAATTATATGGGCATTCACAATTTGTGAGCACTTTCCATATATTATCTCCTTTGAGCCTCCCAACAGGCCTGTGGTGAAGGTGTTATCATTATCAAGTAGACAAACTAAGGCCCAGAGAGGTCAGTGACTTGTGCTAAGTCTCACAGCTAGCAAGCATCCAGAAAGAATTTGAACTCTGGTTTTCCTGATGCCAAATAAGAACACTTTATTCACCCCCTTCCTTTATAAAAACAAAATCTGAATATAGATCATTAGCTTCAGAACCAAGCTCCTGGAAGGCAGGAACTGTGCGCTTTTGTGTTTGTATCTCCGGGGCTTAGCACAGTGCTTGGCACTTGGCAAGCATTTAATAACTGCTTTTCTATTCATTCATTCATTCACTTCACTTACTCCATTGATTCACTGATTCATTGATTCATTCATTCTAAGGACTTCAGAGATCCTTTAATTTAGCCTCCTTCATTTCACAGATGAGGAAACTGACACTGTGCGAAGTAAAGTGATTGGCTAGGGGTCAGCGAGTGGCAGAGCACCCAAGCATCTGAGAAAGGTGTTTCCTGGGTGTAGCTGGAGCTGAAGGCTTCTACCTCCTTCTCTCAATCCAAGCCCGGCCTCAGTCACATCGGCTCCTTCCTGTGTACTATGGTCTCTTGGAAATGAGGATCCCTGAGGCTTAAGTGGGGTTTAGGGGAACAACTATCTCCATAGTTATGCATTTGTTGACTTCTCTGGCTTCCTTCCAGGGTCAGCCCAAATCCCATCTCCTGTAACAGTCCTTTCCCAGTGCCCCCCACTGCTAGTGCCTTCCCTCCAACATGGTCTCCAATTAACTGTCTGTATCTTGTATGTATATGGCTCTTCCCATGTTGACTTCCCGTTAGACTGGGAGCTCCCTGACCCCAGGACCTGTCTTTGCCTTTCTTAATAAATGTGTGCTCAGGGCTTAGCACAAGCACCTGGAATGCTGTAAACTCATACTAAATGCTTGTTGACTTGTTCCATTGGAATGGAAGATCTTTGAGTGGGGGGGTTGTGTCATTTGGGGCATTGACAGATGAAGAAACTGATGTTCAGAGTGGTTGTGTCTGCCTACATTATCTCAGTTGATCCTCATAGAGACCCTTTGAGATCATACTGTTGAAAGGAAAATTCTTCATTTGGGCTTTTCAACCCTGATTAAGGGGGCAAAACTCAAGACAAAGAGAATTAAAAGGAGTCAACAGAACTTTCAATAGGACTGTGCCTGTATCCCCCATTTCACAGATAAAGAAACTGAGGCTCCGAGTGGTTGTGTCTGTATGTCATGATGTCATGCTTAGCTGAAGGAAGAGCTTTATAGATGCTTATTGGTTAACTGATTAGAGAAACTGCCTTGTTTAGGGTATCACACACTTGGAGTTGGGAAGTGGGACAGCTTGGCTTTGAATCCCACAAGCTGGGGAGCCTAGTAAACCACTTAATTTCCCCAGCCTCAATGTCTTCATCTGTAAAATGGGGAATATGGTTAACAGTACTCCTTACCCCACAGTGAGATGATACATGCACAACACCATCCACTTCAGTAGTGTTGTGAGGACCAAGTGAGATGTTAGTTGCAGGATGCTTTGCAAACCTCAAAAGGCTATGTGAATTTGAGCTGTTATTTTAATTCTGAAGTTATCTCCTGGGAGAGCAGGTCTTGGATTTGAGAGGATCTCTGCTGCCAGGATCACTAAGTAGTCTGGATTGGAGGAAGCATCTGTCTTTCCCCACCTGCCCATTCCAGGCCCCAGAGCTCTGTGCTACCCTGGCCAGTTCTACTTTCATCTTGGGTCTCCCTCGGAGGTCGCTTGACCCCTGGCAGCCTTCTTCCCCCAGGGATCATCGAGCTGATCCCACCTCTGACACTTTCTGCTTTGAAGCCCTTGGGACAGTCACACAAACCCTGGGAGTCTCCCTTGGAAATTGATGGGGTTGGACTCTGGCTTCTGAGAGTCTCTTCCCGCTCCCGATTTGAGATCATCTGACCTCAAAGAAAGCCCCCAGCTCCATGCATTTCAGCCCCGTCATCTCTTTGTTTCCTCCCCCTTCACTTGGGGGCCAGTGATGGGGACTTGCTTTGGCCTTGGCCGTAACCAAGAGCCGCCACCACGGGGGCTGCCCGCCCGCCCACCGCAGCCTCTCCACTGCCGCCCGTTTCCTGGCTTCCTGGCGCTGCCTGGCTTGGACTCCATTTTCTTGGTCTTCTGTGTTTTTGATTTAGAGAAAGTAAACATCCTCGGTTGCCCCTGGGTACCTTTGAAACCCATTGGGAAGAACTCGATTCTTTCTTTTACACTTAAAAATCCCCATCCTTGCACCAGGCATCTGTCAAAATAACTGCGAGGGCTAAGAAAGTCTCACCGCACCCCACACACACACGTGCCAGGGTGGGGGGGGGGGGTCACATTTGTACCTCACCCCAAGCCCTCATGCTTAAGGGGACCTTTGAGGCTCCAGGGTAGGCAGCCCCAGGTGGGAACCGGGAAGGCCTCCGCGCTAGGACTTGTTGCAAGCTCCAACTTGGCCAGTGGGGACTTCCTTCCCCCGCTCCGCCCCCCCTTACCTCTGTGCGGAGCCGGGGATCAGAGCTGGGATCAAAGCCGGAAACAAAAGACCCGGGGAGAGAAACCTCCCATCTGGCCCCAGAGGCAGCCACACAAAGGTGCTGCATAATTTATCACCGAGAGTTTGCTGGGACCTTGGAGCTCCTGGCTCCCACCGAGGCTTTGGGGGAGAACCTTCCCCCTTCTCCATCGGCGTAGGGCAGGGAGCTTCCAGCCCCTGCTGCTGGGAAAGACACCTGATTGGAACACAAGCTGGGGGAGGGGATAGAAAGCAACTTAGCAGAGTGCCAAAGCTGAGGAGTTCTCCCCAACCCCAGAAACTCCTATGGCTCCCGACCCCCCCCCCCCGAGTTTTCTCTCCGTAGGGCATCCACCTACAGAATGGGAGTCCCACCACCTTGCTACCGTGGGTGAAAACCAAGTGACAGCTGGCTGCAGAATTGGCTACTGGTGTGTGGAAACCAAACGGGGGTGCCAAGGAATTCTATCCATAGGCAAAAGAGAAGTCGGGAGGGGAATCCCCTTCTCCTGTCCAATTTTTTTGTTCTTTCTGGCAGCTTAGTAAAGGAGGGAATTTCAACTGCCAGGCTCAAAGGGAAGGTAGAAAATAGATATAAAAGTCATGCTGATTTCTTTGGGAGGCAGGAATAGAGCCCCAGACCTGAAATCAGGAAGATCTGAGGTGAGTCTCAACCCAAGACTAATCAGCTAGTACCCAAATCACTTTTTTCTCTCCAGGAGCAAATCACTTATTCTCTCTGAGCCTCTGTTTTCTCGTCAATAAAATGGGCATAATGATGGCACCTCCCTCCCAAGGTTATTCAGTTCCATACAACAAACATTTACTGAGCACCCACTATCTTTCAATCTCTGGGTTACACAGACAGAAAAACAAAACAAAAAAACCCCAAAATCTTGCCCATGTGACCTTGGACAATTCACTTAACCTTTCTAGCCTCAGTTTTCCTCCCTCTGTCAAAGGATGGTGGGTCTGAGGTCTTGTTTAGCTCTGAACCCTCATGTTCTATAAGGGAAATGATGCATAAACAGATCATAAGAGCATAGATTTAGAGTTGGAAAGGAGCTTGGAGGTCATCTAGGCCAATTCTCTCATTTACAAGAAACTGAAGTTCATAGACATTCAGTGACTTGGCCAAGGTCACAAAGCTAGTAAGTGACAGAGTCAGAGCTCTTTCCATTATTCCAGGAATATAAATATATCTCCCAGAGTAAATACAAAGCCCTTGGGCATCTGGGGAGGTCAGCAAAGGCTCCCTGAAGGAGGTGTAGTTCCTGTACTATACTTGGGGTTTTTTTAAGTAATATTTTATTTTTCCCCAATTACATGTTAAAACAAAAAAAAAATTTAAACTTTTTAAAAAAAGTTTTGAATTCCAAATTTTATCCCTCCTTCCCTTCCTCCCTTCCCTGCTCCCTGGGATGGTAAGCAATCTGATATAGTTTATACGTGTGCAATCAGGTAAAACATTTCCATATTAATCATTTTGTACAAGAAGACTCAAGTGAAAAGGAAGAAAGAAAGAAGGAAGGAAGAAAAATGACATGCTTCAGTCTATATTCAGACAGTATCAGTTCTTTCTTTGGAGGTGGATTGTATGCTTCATCATGAGTCCTTTGGGATTGTCTTGAATCATTGTGTTGCTGAGAATAGCTAAGTCATTAAATTTCTTCATCGTACAATATTGCTGTTACTATGTACAATATTCTTCAGGTTCTGCTCACTTCATTTTGCATCAGTTCATGTAAATCTTTCTAGGTTTTTCTGAAACCAATCCTATTTGTCATTTCTTACAGTACAATAATATTACATCACAATCATGTACCATAGCTTATTTAGCCATTCCCCAATCAATGCGCCTCCTCTCAATTTCCAATTCTCAGCCACCATAAAAAGAGCTTTGCACTGTACTTACAGGAAAGTAAGGAGAAACTAGGAAGAACTTTCTAGGCAAGACCGATCATGGCCTTCAAAGTACCCAAAGATAGCTTTTGCATTCTCCCTGAGCCTTTGTTCATCCAGACTCCACATTCCTAGTTCCTTTAACCAATCTGCATGTGCTCCAGGTTATTCACTTTCCTCTTCTGGATGCTTTTTAACATCTTTTAAAAAATACAATACCCACAGCTATTGCCTCATTTTGAGCTTTCAGCCCACCATAAGATTTTTTTCCCTGTAACCTGTTACCTAGCTACACCTCTGGCATGAGCTCTTTTCACAGCTAAGCTTGGGGAGGTAAGGAAAGGCGAATAAATTTCTACATTAAGAACCTGTTTGGGACCCATATGTACAAGGATATTTATAGCAGCTCTCTTTGTGGTGGCAAAAAACTGGAAATATAGGGGTTGCCCATCAATTGGGGAATGGCTGAACAAGTTGTGGTATATGAATGTAATGGAATACTATTGTGCTATAAGAAATG
>CM053592.1:180834217-180853359 GCA_028646515.1 Pseudochirops corinnae
CTGTGGTTGGGAGATCCATCCTGCCCTACTGAAAAGTGACATAGGGGAGAATAGACTGGAGGAGGGGGGACACACTGGGATGGCTGCTTTGGGGCGGTGGGTAGGGGAAAGAAGGGGAGAAAATATGTAACTCCAAATCTTGTGGAAATGAATGATGCAAACTAAAATAAAATTAAAAAAAAAAGATCATATGTGGGTGAAGGTCAATTAGTCAAATTTGATAGATGAAATTTTATTTTGTTATAAAGATTAGTGTGCATCAAGAAGAAAAGCACTTCTCAGTTTCACATATTTCAGATGGTCTTAGGAATCGAGACACCGCTCTTTTATCAGTCTCCAGCTGGGTCCACCCACATGCAAATACACCTACATACGAGTAGGTGTATTAGGAAGTTTGAGAACCCCTGATTTAGATCTTTTTCCCCCAGAATTGAATTCTAATGGGATTTAAAAGATGAGATCACCATCAAATGGTTCCAAACCTCCAAAAGAGGTGGTGGCTATTTTTATGAGTTTTTTCCTTCTTTTCTGAAACTTTATGTTTTACACTCTGAAGAATCATACTTAAATCATCTTTTCTTTTTAAAAATATTTTATTTTTCCTCAGTTACATAAAGACAATTTTTGATATTCATTTAAAAATTTTGAATTCTACATTTTCTTTTTCCCTTCCTCACCTCCCCACTCCCTGAGACAATAAGCAACTTAATGTAGGTTATACATGTGCAATTATATGAAACATATTACATATTAGTCATGTTGCAAAAGAAGACACAGACCCAAAGGGGGAAAAAACATGAAAAAATACATAAAGTGAAAAATAATATACTTTGATCTACATTGAGACACAATCCAGTTCCATCCAGTTCCCTCTGTGGAGGTGGATAACATTTTTCATCCAAAGTCCTTTGGGATTATCTTGAATCATCGTATTGCTGAGAATAGCTACATCACTCACAGTGGATCACTGTACATTATTGCTGTTAATGTGCACAGCGTTCTCCTGGTTCTGCTCACTTCGCTATGCATCAGTTCATGTAAGTCTTTCCAGGTTTTTCTGAAAGCATCCTGCTGATATTTCTTGTAGTACAGTAATATTCCATTAAAATCATATACCACAACTTGTTCATCTGTTCCCCAGTTATGGGCATTCCCTCAGTTTCCAATTCTTTGCCATCGTGAAAAGAGCTGCTAAAATATTTTTATATAAATAGGTTCTTTCCACTCCCCCCTCCTATGTTTTAAAAAATCTCTTTGGTATATAGACCTAGGAGTAGTATTGCTGGATCAAAGAGTATTTACAGTTTGATAGCCCTTTGAGCATAGTTCCAAATTGTTCTCCAGAATAGTTGGATCATATCACAACTTCACCAACCATGCATTAGTGTCCCAATTTTCCCACATGCTCTCCAACATTTGTCATTTTTGATTGGTGTGAAGCAATACCTCAGAGTCGATTTCATTTGCATTTCTCTGATCAGTAGTGATTTAGAGCATTTTTTTCATATGGCTATAGATAGATTTGTAAATTATCTTTTCTGCATGATTTATTATGTGCATACCATGGAGTTGTTGTTTTCCAGTTCTTCTTGTAAAACGAGGCAGCTGGACTTAGAATCAGAAGACCCAAGTCCAAATGCTAGCTCAGTCAGGTGTCAAATCTGTGACCCTGGACAAGTCACTTTCCATCTCTCAGTCTTATCTCCCTGATCTGTAAATGGGGGCTAATAATAACAACCACCTCCTGAAGCACTTTGCTGACCTTAGAGACCCATATCGGCGGAACCTGGGGTTTTTGTGCAGGCCCCGAAGCAGAGCTTTTGTTGGGAAATCTGCCTCCCTTTGTTTGGGGCATCCACGGGCAGTACCTGCTGCTGACAATGCTCAGGAAAAGAAGAATTTCCTGTTTACTTTGCATTCTCTTGTGCAGAATGCCATGTAAGCCATTACTTACACACACACTTCTGTATATATGTGTGTATCTATCTATATGTATGTACACACACACACACACACCGCACCCCCCCCGTATATATCTGTGTATCTGTATGTGTATGTACACACACACACACACACACACACACACACACCCTGTATATATCTGTGTATCTGTATATATGTATGTACACACACACCCCAAACACCCCATATATATGTGTGTATGTATGTACACACACAGACACACATCAGATTCACCATCTCCCCCTTAAGCTTCCCGTAGCCCTTCCCTCGGTCTTCTCCTTTGGACTTAAAGTTTCATTTGTTTTTAACTGCACCTAGTTTACCTCCCATGCCAGCTGCAAGCTCCTCAAAGGTAGGATCTGTCTTATGTTATCCTTGTATCTCCAGGGCCCACATAAACACTGAGTAAGTGTTTATTAGCTTGCATTGATTTAAATCTCAGTGCATGAGCAGCATCCAATCAGGTTGTTAATAACTGCCAGTTATCGAGGTCTACAGTGCATCATCACAGCAGAAGACAAGCTCATTTCTGCAGCTTGGCCCAGTGCCTAGAACGCACCAAACTCTCAGTAAATGCTTACTCCCTTATATCCCCATCCCTGCTCAACACGGTGGGTGCAGTGGCCACGTGGAATTCTTGTCCTGACAGGGTCTCTTTCTAGCTTGGTGCTGTACTGACTGCTCTCACTCCCTCCCACTTATCCACAATCTGTCTCAATGCTTCTGATCCTTAGCTTTCTGAGGGCTCTGTCACGACAGGAAGGGAGGAGTCTGAGATAATGAGGACCCACAGTTTAACTTCAGAATGTATGCCTTTTGTGTCCTCAGGCAGACAGCAAGGCTAACAATGCCACTTCTGGAAGAGTGGGTGAAGAAGGTTAATGACTCAGCCTGCCTGATTCTCAGCCCCATATCCAGGAGGAAAACACCTTTCTTAGCTTCCCCCCACTCCCCGAAGTCTTCTCTTTGGCCTGTGGCCCAAAGGGAGAGTTCTCTGGCGCTTTTGGCAGCGCAGGGAGGCTGTCGACAGAGGAACTTTGCTGGGCTGCTTTTGAAGTGGTTCAGCAAAGCCTTTGCCAGGACGTGTAGAGGAACTGACGCCCTGGAGAGGCCTCGTTTACCACCCCCCATGCTGCCTGTGGGGGGCTCTTCCCAGACTGATGGCCATACCCAGAGAAGCCAGCCATGTGGGAGGCAGCGGAGGAGAAAGAACACTCACTCTGGGGTCAAAGGACCTGGGTTCAAATGTTGCCTTTTATGCTTCTAGCCCATGGGACCTCAGAGCCGGGCCTAAGGCGCCTCTCCTATGAAGAAAGGGATTGGATTAGCTAGCTTCTGAGGTCTGTGATCCTGTGAGTCTATCCTCCGTGGAGAAAGCCTGCTTCCTGTCCCTTAGCTGGGGAGGCAGAAGGGCTGGAAAGTGGGAATTGAGAATAATATAGGTAAGATAATTGGAGCTCTTCAGATGAAAGGAGTTTGATACAAGTATGGTCTTATTTTTATTATATTATTATACTGTTCATTGGAGAACACATTTTCTTTGGTTACCTGCCAATGGGAAAAGAGACCTGTTCTGTTTCTGAATCTGGACTGTTGCACTAATTAGTTACATTGGGAGGGGAGGGGAGCCCAGCCAGACCCTGCTGACTTATCAAGAAGAAAACACAAGGATCCTCCTTCCTGATCCTGGCCATCACCAGTTCAGTGACAGCTGCTGAAACCCAAGATGTGGCGGTTTCTGTGGGTCCCCCTTCATCCCCTCCCTCCCCCTCAAAGGTGGAAAGTGCCTCAGCTTTGCAGGCTACTAGGAAACCTCCCCCTCTTATGTCCAAGGCCTTACAGGCAGTTTTCATGCTTCTTCCTTTGTAACACAGATCCCATAAATGTTTTTGGTCACATAATGTCACCCTTGAATTTCTGGCCCTCAGTCTGTTGCTCCGATTCCCCTTTCTGATCTCTTCTTGTCTGCTGGGGAAAAGCATTCTGTGAGCATCATTCCCCGTTCTCACCTTCCTAGCCTAGAGAAGCTCTGAGCATGGCCAGCATCTGTGTTGGAAGCCCAGTGAGACACATCTATGTTTTGATCTTTAAAGACAGACTTAAAGATTTCTTTGCAGGCTATAGCATTTTAAGTCCAAACTATTCTTCCATAAAGCCTGATGTTGTTGCTGGGTTTGTGGGGTTTCCATCCCTTGTCAAGAGCTTGTTTCCATCCCCGTGGAAGATGAGTCACCAAGATGCATTCCAGCAGGAACATAGGTGGCAAGACTAAGGAAGAATTCATTTGCTGTGAGCTCGAGCGGCATCTGACAAACAGAACAAAATGAAAGACCAGGGAGGACCATGAGGTCTTCTTCTCGTCAGGTCTGGGGATGCCCGAGCCAGGGGTGCTTTGAGGATGGCCCCTGCTGCAGACCAGGAGGTGGATCAAGTGATTCCCATTCTGCTCACTCAGAAGGAAACACTCCTAAGCAGCATTATGCCATGAAATCATCTCAGCCCTCTTTTGGATTAGATGAACAAACCCAGGGGCTAGTTGGAGAGACTTCCGAGTTTGTGTCTTGTTTGGATTGTCAGCCTCTAATTCCTGCACACTTTGGTGGTGAGCGTCACATATGAGTAGTTTAAGATGTGGTCAGTTTCCATGACTGCTCAACGAAACATGAATTGTTCTTGGTTACTTGGATTCAGTTTGTGGAAAATCTGGATTTGGATACTTTTTCTTCTTCTGAGGGGGCATCTTTATGGTTTGATAGGATGACTGAAAGCCTCTCCCCTCAGAATTGTGTCTGTCAGGGGTGCACCATACGAAGGAAAAGCCTTTGGTACGTTCTTTGTTCTGCCTAAATGTGTTTGCTCACAAGGCAGTGCTCCCAGCATTCTACTGGGAGCCATTTTATAGGGATCCCGTCTCTAAAACCATCAGTCAGTGTATGACCATGAAATAAGGTAACCTCTTAGTGTTTTAACTGATCTGTTCTTAATAGAGGAATGACAGTATTTACCACCCGCTCCGTGGAATTTGGGGGAATTTGGAGACAAACCTTCGAAGGCTCAGCCCAGTTTCTTCCATCCTGTGAAGTCTCCCTCCTCAGATGTTTCAGCACCTTTTTTGTAACTCTCTTATGCACCGATCACATTCTGACTTGTGTGGTGCCTGTAGGGAGCATAAAGCTAAAAAAACCAGGTTATTGTTAGGTAATTGGAGTTAATGATGCCCAGTGCCGCTGAAGGACGGTATGGTGACACCCAGTTCCAGGGGCAAACTCCACTGGCTCTGCTTCATCATGGCTTCCTCCCCACCCTGGGCTAAGCTGTGTGTGGGACCTTCAGAGCAGCATGAGATGTGCCCCACCCTGACCCAGGCATCCATGAGCAAAGCCCTTCCTCATCATGACTCAAGGGAAGGGTAGATGCTACAACCTCCAAGCCTTTTTGTCCACCCCCTCACTCGAGCCCCCTTCCTACATGGTGAGTGCCCCCAGGAAAGTGCTAGCAAAACCTACCACTCCTGGAGAGGCAGAGGAAATGGGCACACCTGCTGGCTTCTCCCCACCCCCACAGCCCCAGCAATGCCTGTCACCTTAGGGAATTTTGTGAACCAAACATATTTATCTTCCCTCCCAGAAGCATGCCCTCAATGGAGACTGATTTTCTTTCTTCAGTTCAAGGAACGTTGATTATACTAATACTCTACAGAGCACTGTGCTAGGTGCCTGGACACAAAGACAAGAGTGAAACAGTCCTTGACCTCAGGCAGCTTCCAGTCTACTGAATTAATTTAGAAGTAATTTTAGAAGACAGAAAGTAGCAGCCGCTGGGAGGTTCAGGAAAGGTTTCTGAACGGGAGGTGGCATCTGAACTGAGCCTTGAAAAGAGTTGGGTGCTCTCAGAGGCAGAAGAGGCGAGGAGAGGAATGGATTTCAAGCTTGGGGGACAGCCAAAGGCAGAAAGACAAGTGATAGCATGTCATGTTTGGGGAACAGCCAGCCAATGGGCCAGTTTGGCTGGAATGTAGAGCATGTGATTGGGGATAAAATGAAATGAATCTGGGAAGATAGGTGGAAGCTGGCTTGGAGAGGGTTTTAAATGCCAGGCTGAAGAGTTCATGGTTTATCTAAAGGTCATAGGGAGCTATTGAAGATTTTTGAGCGAGGGAGGAATATGTCCAGTCATTTTTATAAACTCCAGCATCTGGTACATGTTTTGTCCACAGTAGGTGTAGATATCAGGCCCAGTGTGAAGACGTTTTAGGAAGAGAGTTATAGAGAAGGCCCACGTCAAAACAGAGGTGCAGTTGCGTTGTGCATTTTATCTTCAGATGCTGTACTGGGATCAAATTCAGTCACAGAATGCTATTTTACAATGTCGTGCCGTCTAATAGGAGCTGCTGCACTGACTCCCCACACCTAGTTTGTCTAAAGTACTCCCTCTGTGCTTCTGCTTTTAGCTGCACAGACACAGCTTCGTCCTCTCTGGGCTTCCCAGCTGGATTGGAACTGCTGCCTCCCTCCTGGCCTGCACAGGCCTCCCTGTGGGAGCCTGGGCAGCCAAGGCTGCTGCTGTGGCCAGGCCGCTACAAGGGGCTAGCTAGCACCCTGTCCCTTGTACACTCCTGGCAATTCCCTCCATCCTCCCCAGGTCCCTAGAGATTGGGAGACTCCTGCAGAGCACATCTGCTCTTCCCCCATCCCTGGAAGAACCACAGGGCAAAGACAGGATGCTGGAAAGGGGTCTCTTAAGGATCCCCTGCCCCAAAGAGTTGACATTTTGTCCTGGAATGGGGTCCAGCTTTCTCTATATAGATAGATGATCCCAGGGCTGCTGCTGTTCACTGCTGCAGAGACTTTAAGAAGCTCTTTGTCATCCAGTGGAAAAGTGAAAGGGGGGAAGAGAGGCACGGCCTAGTGGAATTTCCAAGCTTTGCAACCAAACAGGGGCTGCCCAGGAGGGAAGAGAGAATATCCTTTCTGTGTTATACTCTTCTTCCATGCAAAAAGCCTTTTGAAATTTAGGGGGCCCTTGTACTTTCTATATATGGGCAGGAGGAAGGAAGGGGCAAAACCTCTGTTCAGTGGGTAACAACATATTTGTTTCCTTTGGGGTGGGGTTATATATATTCACTCAGAGTATTTATTACTGAGCTCAGGTAGAATGCAGACTGTTATTGATTATTCATCGAACACTGACAAAATGAACTGAATTCCAACAAAACTTGAAAGACAACGCAGACCCACCCCCCGAGGGCTCAAGATCTCAATAAGACAAACAACTCAGACATCAAATCCACCAGTTAGGAGGCCTCCTTTGTACTTAATAGAATGTGGTTAAATCTCTAAAGGGGCAAGATTCCTTTTTTTCTCCTGCCTTTTTAGCCTTACTTGGAAAGGAGCACCTTAGGCAGAGAAGAATTTTCAAAGAGCTTCCCAAAATAAGCCAATTTGGGGAAAGGAAAGAGGGTGTGGACTCTGTAAGCTGGAAGGGAATGATTGACTGAGTTGTCTTGTCAAGTGCCCAACAGCACAGATAGTTGGGGGATGGGATTGACTTTTAAAGGCTTAAGAACTTTCCAGATTGTTGTTGTTGTTCATATTAATAATCATTTATATGCCTAAAATATGTATGCCTCCATTTTATTAGCAGTTGTTTCTATGGATATCTATGGAAAGGTCCTCCAATCACTGAGCAACGTTGAGGAGGGCTGCTACAAGCCACCTTTCTTCACAACAAACCTGTGTATGTCAGGCCTAGAGACAGGTGGCATCACAGAGATGATCAGCTTACTCATAAAACAGAGGGGCTGGACTACAGTATTTATCTCTAAAATCCCCTATTATTCTGTGTGCTTCTGATCTAGGGGGCAGAGTCCTAGCTCCTTTTCCTCTCTCTCCTACAACTTCCTTTCTCTCCCTTCTGTGTTCCAGAGCCCCTCATTCCACCTCCAACCTGGCACTCTAATGAATGGTCCTGGGTCTCTGGGCTTCTGACTGCTGAGCCCTCACCGTAGGAATCCCAATGCAGACCCCCCCCCCCCAAGCAGCCATTACTGTCCTCATCACAGGTGATTCTCCTCCCCCAGCCCATCTACCTCAATCTACTTCTGAAAACAACCCAGTCAGTCAAATAAACTCCACCCTTCCTAGAAAGCATTGTGTCCATCAGTTACCCATCACTCCATTCCACGTCCCCTTGCCTTTCCTGACTATAGCAGTCCTCCCTGGATGCCACTCCAGCGATGACTTTCTCTGTTTACAAGGCTTCTTGTCACAGATACCGTGGTCAGTCTGGCGAAGCCCACAGCCCCCTTCTCAGAATGATGCTTTTGAATAATTGAAGGAAATGCTCCATTTCAGTGAGAGGTTAGTGAGCATAAAGATGCAAAAGATGCACTTCTTTCCCATCCATGCTCACGGACCTGCAGAGTTCTAACCAGAGCATCCCGGAGGGTCCCCCGGCCCCCCCGGGCCCCACTGCCCTTTTAGAGTGTAAGCTGCTTGAGGCCTCCTTTTAAGTACTAACCACGATGGTAGCCAGCATTTAGACAGGGCACTTTTCAAATAGGCCTCATATGATCCCTACAACTACCCCGGGAGATAGATGCCATTATTAGTCCCACTTTACAGATGAGGAAACTGAGGCAGAAGTGATAGGAGCACACAGCTAGTGAGCGTCCAGAGCAGGATTTAACCTCAGGCCTAACACTGCCCTGTGGCCCCTGCTGCCTTTTGCCTCCTTGTTTGTGTATCTTCGTTGGTTCTGGCAGAGCCTGGCACACGGGGAGTATTTACTCCCTGTGCTTTTTCATTCACTGATTGGTTTCAGTCACTTCCACAAAGGTAAATTAAATTTGAAGAGTCTGCCTCTGGCCCTTCTCCTAACTCTACCAGCCTTAGTTCCTGTGGCAGTTTTCCTTTGGACAAAACTGAGGCCTCAGTCGCCTGTTGTGAGCATCCAAGAATCCGTTTCTTATACTCTGGGAGGACAGGGTAGTAGACCAGAAAGGGGCCGCCAAGTCCCCCCAACACCCTTGGGTGGCTTGTCTTCCCGAGCCCCTCCTCCCCAGACCCAGCATCCCCCAAGCATTCACAAGGCTTCCTCTCCATCCCCTTCAGGCTGCTTTTTGTCCCTTGGTGGAGCTCAGTGAGTGTGTGTAACCCCACCTCCCTGCCACCCAGCGGGCCCTGCAGCTGGGCTTCTCCCCCCACGACATCGCAGACATTCTTTTCACATCACTTCGTCCTCTCTGCTGCTTTCTCTCCCTTTGGCTCCAGTCCCTCACTGCAAACGTCTGCTTCTAGGGACAGCAGTCTGCCAAGGAGATGCTGGCAGAGGGGGGGCCGTCCTCGCCCCAGCTGGAAGGGCCAGTGTCACTTATTAGCATATGAGAAGAATGGTTGTAAATAAACTTCAAATGAGGTTAATGAGCTGCATCTCATCAATATTAATGGAGTTCACCTCTCAGCAATGGAGGGAGGTATTGCAGGGCCACAGTCTGAGAGAGCTGATGACAGTGCCCCCCGTTACGGGGCAGAAGGGGTGAGCTCCTGAGCTGCTTGGAATATGTGTCATTTCATGACCCCAGGAAGGTAGCAGGGAGACCGTGTCTGACACCAGATCACGTGTTTTTGTCTTAATGGGCAGAGCCTGGGTCTGCTAAGCAAAGATCTGACTGAGGCCTCGAGGGCAGTGCATGATGCCCAGGGGAAGAAGCAGCGCTTGGTCTGACATTGCCCACATTCTCCTTCCTCACCACCTCCCTCCAGGAAAAAAGCATTGACTATGGGGTTAATCTCCATTTGGAAAGGTGGTGCTCCAGCTCACTTGTGATAGGATGCATGTCCCACCTGGTGTCTGCTCACCTATATACATTTACAAGATGAAAGGTGTGGTTTGTGGCCATGGAACATGGGGCAACCATGTATAAATAGTTACCTAAGACTGGTGCCCATGACCTTGGCCTCACTAGCCCTGAACCGGCCAACTGAACTAATTTATTACCAAGATTATCAGTTACTTCATTTACAGTGTCCTGGAAGGAGAAACAGACGTGCTATGAAACTCGTGTTGTCATTATCTTAAAACCAATAACCTCACACCATTTGTGTAAGTTCACAAAGCAGAAGGATCAAAGTAACAGGTGCCTCTCTTGTTCTTTCTTTCCTTCTCAGCTATTCTTGGGTCCATCTTGGTCATCCTTACTTGGGAAAAACTTGCAGGAAAATCTGTATAGAATGGCACCCAAAGCCCACCCATGTGGGAACCCTTTCTGCCACCGAAGTCATTGAAATTGGGCCTGACTTTCCCAGGCTTGAGGCTGTCAGCTCTGCTCAGAAGAAGGCAGACAGATGACTCTGTCTCTTAACTGAGGCTCACTGGGCCACAGTGCTCCCTGGAGTCCAAAGTCCCATGATTCCACCTTCTCAGGGCCAAACAAGGCAGTGCTGTTCAGAGTTATTTGCACCCCAGGTTTGGATTGGGCAGCCCACAATGAAACCATCAGTGACCATGAGGCCTTGTCATTTTTCCAGTGAAGAATTGTGCCTGTTGGAGAGAAGCGACATTGCGCTGTGAGGCGACTGTATGCAAGGCAGGGTGTTTGCTGGAGCCAAGAGGTTGGTTCATTGCCGCTTTGTACATTCAGGCAAACCAGAAAACTCAGATTAATAGGCTGTTTATTCTTCTTCATGTTCCTGGAATCAAAGCCTCTGGATTGCATTCTTAAAGAGGTTTTGTAAGCCTGGCCTGGAACCCTCCTCCCTGGGCTCTGCTTACTGGAGAGAAACGATTCCTTTTCATCTCCCCAGCAGCATCCCTCGCTCACTGCCCAGGGTAGTAGAAAGGTCCGCAGGCCTTTGTCAGACACAGGATCTTTTGTGCATTTTCTAGAAGGTCCTGTCACATACAGCACCTCAGTCTATTGGAGACTAATTATTTAATGTTCTTGTCTCTGAGTCACCTGAGCCTGATGAAGCCAGTCTGATCTCCCCCTCAAACAGCCTTTGGTTGCATGTTAGTCGAAGAGAGTACGTTTGGCAAGATGACAGCTATTTTTAGCTTGATTTGTCAGTATTGTCACTTTTTGTCCACAGTCGTTTAAAAGAATTATTCTGGGAGCCTTTGAAGTGTCTACCAGAGCCATCCTCAGCAGAACAAACTAAGATTTCCTTAAAGAATATTCCCTTTACGTGGAAGGAGCCTCTCCAGAAAGCCTTAGGACAATGGCATACAGAAATATGTGTGAGCTCCTTCCTTCCCACCCCTAGCTACAGCCCAGCCAAGTGATCCCAGTGGGTTTCCTGGGTAGACAGTCAGAGCCCTTTACTGAAGCTCAGAGGAGCAGGAAAGCAGGAGAGGATATGCTTAGACAGCCCCATCCCCATTCCATTGGAGCACTCCTCAACCAAGCCCTCACAGTCCTGGAAAACACGGCAAGCCCTCCACTGCTTCTGAAACCTTTCCAGCAGCCTCTGGGACATCCTTTTAACGTTGGAGCATCAGAAACAGCCAGTATGGATTGGAAAACAATAGTGGATGTCGCTTAGACAGTGCAAACACTCAGCATGTTATGAGCACCCCACACACATCAAATAAACATGATATAAATATTAAACAACACTTTTTCATCTGGCACAGCCTTGAATGGCCACAGCCAGAGGCCAGGAAATGAAACCGGGGTCCCTGAACCTGGGCTAGCCCACTAAAAACCATCTGGCCTATGGCAGATCGAGAAATAGAGACTCCTCCCTCCTCCTTCGGCAGTGGAGGCACACCTGGAGCAGCAGGCATCCCATCATCCAGAAAATACTGTCCCCTTGTTTCCATCCCAAGCCACCCCAGCTGTTTGGACATGTACCATTTGCCATACACAGGCTACGACGGAGATAGATGTACACAAGCTGGCGTTCAGCCCGCTTCCCTCTATGGAGTCCATCTGTTTATTCAGTTCTAAATCCCAGAAAGTAGTGACCAAGAAGCAAATAGTGGGAAGGTACATTTTCCCCCTCTTGATAAACATGTCCCAGTAAACAGAAAAGCTTTTGCAAACACATTCCAGAGCCCAGAGCTTCCCCAACAGCTGTGGAGGGAGGGCTTGGAGAGGCGAGGCTCTCAGGGATCTCAGTGTCCAACATGGCTGGATATCCCAATGGTTGGAAATGCAAGGAGACAAGGTCAGTGAAGTACTACATGTTGTGAGATCCCTCCCTCATTTAAGATCTGTGATATTCCTGCAACCGTTCAAGCTTCAAATACCAGCTGCTGCTTAGAAGTCTGACCAGCCTTTCTTTCTGAAGCAGGACAGGCTTTGTATTCTTCCCTGTACCCTTCCATCTTCAGAACATGGGCTACTGTGCCTAGAGACCCTTCTTCCCACCCCTCTCATCCCCCCCCTTTGCTGTCTATGCTTCATGCCCACCCTGATGGCTCAGGAAATTGAGGCCTGAACTTAGACCAGAAACTTGGCCCATCCTGAGGATCAAGGACTAGCAAAGAAAGTGACCTTTTGCTTTTAGAGGTGGTTGGATATTGGTCTCTCTGTTGTGTGTCAGATTGGCTGATTAAACCATCCAAGAGTTGTTTTTAAAAACTGTTTTCCTCACTCCTCATTTGTGGGTCAGATGCATTGGACAGTCCAACGGAATTCTCTATGTTCCATTGCTGGTTGCTGCCAGACAGCGGTGCCTTGAGATGATGAAGTGTGAGGCGCTGCTACATTTTAGACATCCTGCACTCCTTCCTTCCCAGGGCTGGCCCCACCAATTAACCATCCTTGAGAAATGGGGCAGCTTCAGAAGGGAGGGCAGTCACGCAGCAACGTGGCCGCCACCTGCTCCTGCTCCTGCCTTTCCTCTCATGGCTGCGATAAGCACTCACTCAGCCCCAACCCTTGGGCTGGGACTCCTTTTTTCTGACTCACAGGTCAGTTTCTTTCAGCAACTTGTGGCATCTGATAGGCAGAGAACTGTCATCTGCACACAGAACAAGAGCAACAGATAGCAAATCCCTCTGCCAGAGAGGAGAAATTACAGTGAGAATATCTCTCAGTTTAGACAGTTACAATTACGGGGTAAGAAAGAAAGAAAAGAAAGAAGAAGGGAAAGAGAGGACAGGAAAAAAAGAGAGGAAGGAAGGAAGGAAAGAAGGAAGGAAAGAAAGAAGGGAGAGGAAGAGAAAAAAGAGGGAGAGAGACTGAAATTCAAGCCTTTTAAAAATGAATTAGAATTGGTAGGGATAAGCTTACTTAATTTGAGCTCTTCTCGTTTCTCCTAACTCAGGCTATGAGTAGGCTGAGGCAGGTCAAGGACATCAGGCTTATCCCTGTTCTTTGCCAAACCCTAGCACAGAAAAGACCACAAGGAAGCCCAATTTCCAGATTTCTGTTTGTTAGGGATTGCCTCAGCTTTCCTTAGGGAGACTGCCTGGAGAAACTGGGAAGCACAAAGTCCGGAAGCTGCATGGGACCCCCAGGTCAAGTTTAAGGCCAAGACTGGAGATCTTCACTAGTCCTTAAACCTTTGTGCCTGCAGTTAAAGGCCCCACAGTTCTTCTATTAAAAAAGCTGTGCCGGGGAGTTTTCCTCTCTCTAACATGCAGTACTAAACAGGTCATAGAGAACTCATTCCTTTGTGTGACAGATCCCTGGTTCTTATTCTCACTAGGCTTTTTTGCACACAAATGAGATTTATCATCTTCAGAGAGGAGAACCTCTTGTTGGGTCAAGATTAACGCCTAAAAATTAAAGATGAAGGAAACAAAATTATCCCCATTTACAGATCAATCAACAAACATGTCTAAGCACCTGTAGAGTAGCAGGCCCTGTGTTGGATCCTGAGGATACAAATGCAGATGACGGGACAGTCTACCTAGAAAATCCCACAGAATTAAAATGATTGAAGGCTACAAAACAAATCTACAAAAATCATCATCATTTACATACCACTAAACAAAGTATGAGAAAACAATAGTAAGAGCTATTGCAAATTCAGAATTATCATTAGGTAAAGAAAATATCTGTTGTTAATCGAGATACCTTCAAGACTTAGATGAAATACAACTATAAAAAATTATTTATATAAATGGAGGCAGATTTAAATAATTGGAAAGAGATTCATTGCATATGGTTGGACTGTGCCAATATGACATAAATGATAATACTACTAACGTAATTTATAGATTTAGTGTGAGATACCAGCCAAATTACCCAGGGAATACTCTACTGAACTAGAAAAATCGCAGAATTCATTCAGAAGAACAAAAGTTTAGGACCTTAAGGAAAATGATGAAAAAAGTAGTCATGTAAGGGGCATACTGGATTACCAGATGTATTTAAACCAGCATCAAAGTTCTTTGATACTCATGTAAAAATGGTAAAGTAGGTCAGTAGAACAGAGAAGATAAGCAAGATCGAGATGCAATAAAAAACAGTGGCTGAGTCAATTAAACCAAGAAGGTGAGCTACTGGGAGGACTCCCTGTTCCCATTAGATTGGGAGCTCCTTGAGGCCAGGGAGTGTATTTTGCCTTTCATCGTACCAGTTCCTGGCACACAGTAGACATTTAATGAATGTGTATTGACTTACTGACTATTCACTTAGAACTGTTGAAGACATCTGGAAAGCTTTTGTAGAGTAGTCAGGTAGAATGATGGGTGCCAGACCTACATTGGCAGAAGGTGGCACCTTACACCATATAGCACAATAACAACCAAATGGATACACGACCCAAATATAGAAGATCACATCATTAAAAATAATCTGAGGAGAATGGAAGGAAGTATCCTTTGCAACTGTGGCTTTGTATAAAATTTCTAACCAAATGAGAGAGAAAGAATCATAAAAGACAAGTTAGAATATTTTGATTATATAAAATTTAAAAGTTTTTTGCATGAACAAAATTCAGATTGGCAAAGAAGAGTGGAGGGGGAAATCTTTGTGTCAACCATCACTAATAAAATTTTGATATATCTAAGATTTGTATTTAGAGTCAGTGTGATAGTGGATAGAGACAAGAGTCTTGAAGCCAGAAGGACCTGAGTTTAAGTCTTGCTTACAGCACATACAACCTGGGCAGATCACTTAACCTCTCAGTGCTCTAGTCCAGCTATCCTCCAAGCATGGTCTGGAGATCCCCTGGGGCTCCCTGAGACCTTTTAAGGGGTTCTATGTGGTCAAAACTATTTTTGTAATTCCAATGTGTCTTAATTTCTAGTATGGTAAAAAAAAAAAATCACTAGATACAACCCACATAAGCAAAAGCTCTTTGGAAGATTCTGAAAACAAAAAGTTTGAGAGCTGCTGTTCTAGGCTTTTCTCTAAAGACTGTAAGTAGCAGAGAAGGTATCAACCCTCATTTGCAGAGGGAGTTTCCTCACCCGGGAGTTCCCTATACTAATAAAATCACAAGTCCAAGCTTTATCCTTTACCCTTAATCTAAGATTTATAGAGAACTGAATGAAAATATGTAAGATTCAGAGTTATCCCCCAGTAGCCAAATGATCAAAGGATATGAACAGTTTTCAAAAGAATTATAAACTATCAGCTATCATGTGAAAATTATAAACTATCCCCTCTTTCTACTCCAGTCCGCTGGACTACAGATAAATGTCCTGAGTCCTACCAGCCTCCCGCTAATGCCTAATCCCAGAGTCAGCAAAGCAAGGAAGATTCACCTTGATTGCAGTGACTCCCTACTCCCCATTTCCAGCATGACAGCTGAGATGTCTCAGATCTGCTCTCTAGGCCCCACTTGGCAAGAGACGACATTTCTTTCAAGGGCAACAGGAAGAAAAACATAACTCCAGATCTCGGCACCTGATGCCTCTGACTTCTCATGCTGCCAGTCGACAAGCATACTATATGCCAGGCTCTGTGTATCCATGTACCAGAAGTGAAGCCATCCCTTACATGCAAGGACCTTGCATTCGAATGGGAGATAGCCCCTGAAAGTGCTGGTATGGGAAGAAGTGCATTAGAGCCCCTCACCTTCTTTCTCCTTGAATCTCCTTTCTCCCTTCAAAAGAGCTAAGAGAGGGAAAAAATGAAACTGAGTGCCCTAGTTCAGACACAACCTGTGGCCCACCAAAGGATTTAGGGCAGTGCACAAAAAATCCCCTACATTTTTCACGGGCCGCCCAAAATCCCTTGGCAGGCCACAGGTTGTACAGGTCTGTTCTAATTATACTAAGCCAACTCAGCCCCTACAAAGACATGAGAAAGGGATTGCACCTCACTCCCTTCTTTGTAGAAACGGGATCGGGGGAACATCGGACATACTGTCAGAACTGATATGTTGGTTAGTGGTGCCGGACTCTCTTTTGCCCCTCTCTCGTCTTGCTTTTTTATTCTTGCATACAAGGGATGGCTCTCTGGGGAGGGGAGAAAGTATGTTTGGAAATGAGGGTGATATAAAAACAAGATATTGGTAAAAAACAAATAAATCAACAAACACGTAGCTTAGGACAGAGCTAGGAGGACACGGCCGGGCCCAGGCTGTGTGTTTTGCTTTATTACTAGGAAAGGTTCATGCGAGGTAGAGGATCTATCTGGAAATGACTGATGTGTACACAAAAGGCTTCAATAAAACTGATCTTTTAAAAGTCTTAAAGAGGAATCTATGAAACAGCTTGGGTCTCTCTTCTTTCCTTCCCCCCTCGCTTCTACGTATGTCCACTCTAAAATTCCTCCCTTCAAGACTCCAGAGAAAACACCTTACCTGGGCCAGCCTCCCTGCTGGCCCTCTCTGCCCTCCAGGTGTTGGTGGTCTCCCCTCTGCATGCTTGCAGACATGTCATCTCCTGACAATGGCGGATTCCAAGGCCCCTGCAGGAGGCCCTCTTGGTTTTATCTTAATAAGGGCTTGTTGTTCCTGGGAGTGTTTTGTGTGCTTTCAGCATCTGTGGCAGGGGGCTGGGAGGCCTTTGCATCTGCTGCATTAGCTGGGGGCAGCCTGAAGGTTCTCCCCTCCCCGTAGTCCTGCCGCCACCCTTCGAACTCATTTAGGAGCTGTGCGGTCAAAGAACCATCCTGATTACTGTGGTTCATTTCATTTCATTGTGACTTCCACAAGAGTGCTGCTTTCACCCACAGTTTGGGAAGACCAGCAATGCCACAAGCTAGATCTAAAAAAGTTCCTACTGTGGACCAGGCTCTGAGCTAGACTGTGAGAATTCCAACCCATAAATGGAAAAATCCCCCCTCTGCAAGGCCTTCTGTCATCACAGTGTGTAGACCCAAAAAGTACAGATGGGAGAATATAAGGAAGAAATACAGGAAGGGAGGCCCTTAGGCCTTGGGGCACCAGGACAGGTTCCTATAGAAGGAGGTTCTTAAACCGAAGCTTGAAGGAAGGCAGGAAATTGAGCTCCCAAAAGAACTAACCCTTCTGGATTAGTCTCCAGAATAGGAATTGGGTGGGAGGGCTTCAAGGACCTGAAATTGTATCTACAATGGGGACTCCCTCCACCAAAGCTGTTCACAACTCCTCTGTAACTATGCTCTCTGAGCATTACTGAAGGGAGCTAAGACACACGTCCCTGAGCCCACAGAGAAATGCTGCACTTGGAGCCAGGAAGGCCCGAGTTCAAATCCTGTCCCCATCCTTTGCCATCTTAGTGACCCTGGGCAGCCATTTCACCTCTTGCGGCCTTTTCTTTATCTGTAAAACGGAGACCCAGAATACTGTGAGGAAGAAATGTGATCCCATTTGGTAGGCTCTTTGCTAAACCTGAAAGCCCTATGGAAATGCTCACTTATCATCGATGTTGTTGTGGGGACTGTTACTGGTACTTGAAGCCTTTCCAAGGCTTGTACCCTGCTGACATTTGACTTTGAGAACCCAGGATCACCTCTGCCTCGTGTCGAGGGGTAAAAGAGGGACCTTAGCAGAAGAGGATGGCTGCATATGCTAAATATATTCAATTTTAGGTGGCTAGGTGGCGCAGTGAATAGAGCACCAGCCCTGGGGTCAGGAGGACCTGAGTTCAAATCTAGCCTCAGACATGGAACACTAGCTATGTGACCTTGGGCAAGTCACTTAACCCCAACTGCCCTGCCTTCCCCCCTCCAAAAAAAAAGACTATATATATATATATATATTCAATTTAGTCTGGTTCTGATATTATCTCTTTGAGGTGTGACAGAGCAGAGAACTGAGGCACAGAAAGGCTCGCAAGATAATATAAATCTTTGTGACTGATCACTTCCCAGATCAGCCTGCTTTCTCACATGTAGAATAAGGGCCTTGGCCTTTTCTACCTCAAAGTCTTAGGATGGAGAGATACCAGCCCAGACTGACAGGCCATCTGCAGAGGCGCGGGCACTGCTGGACCTCTAGTGCTTATAGCCAGGCTACATTGTCCAGAAAAGAAAAACAATGCAGGAGAGAAATGGGGCACAGTCACTGGTACTTTGGTGCCACTGTTGTGCTTTCCTTGGTTCTGGAGTATTTGTCCTCCTCCCCTCCCCCACTATACACACACATGCACACACGCACGCGTGCACACACAATAATACACACAGGCACACACACTTGAACACACACTCAAACACACTTGAATACACACACGCACACAGGCATACACACACACACATGCACTCATACACACACACACACACACACACACACACACACACACACACACCCTTTTCCTTTCTGTATGCTTGCCAGGCCTAGTGAAGGATAAGGATCATGGTTTAGAAATCCAACTGTCCCGCAGTTCCCAGGACAGACAACATTGTCATTTTGTTCACATGATTATTCAAATGAGTGATTCCCTCATGTTTCAGGCAGAGGATCGTTTACCGGGAAAACCTTACTTTGAAAAACAGAGCCGGTGTGTGGCACATTTGTGCCAGAGGGAAGGCCGTGGCTGCCCTCCATTTCCTCTTCCCATCCCATCCCCGGAGAGCCAGGCCCCCCTCCTCTGTCCGTCTCTAGTTGTCCCATTCCCTTGCCCACATCGATCCATATAATTATACGAGTGTTTATATACACCCTCAAAAGGCAGAGAAGAGCAGCAAAGACCAAAAGGGACTTCTCCGTCTTCGCGCCTACGTCTTGACCTCCTTTGCTCTTCCTGCTGTTAGAGCCTGTTTTTCAGCCGTCGGGTAACTGTGCGTCCATCAGCATTGTTGGTCTTTAGTGGATTCTGACGACCGAGCAGGCTGCGGTCTGCGTGTGCAGCCG
>CM053592.1:180853459-180881270 GCA_028646515.1 Pseudochirops corinnae
TGGCCCCCCCCCCCCCCCCCCCCCCCCCGCCTTTTTCTATTTATTTTCTGGTTCTCCAGGGCAGTGGAGTGCCCTGGAAACAGAACCTTTCTTAGTTTGGGTTTTGATGGTTTTCTTTGATTTTTAAAGAAATCCTCATCAGGCAGTAATTCCAATGCATGATACAAATTATGTCACAGACTGTCCCTTACAGCTCTTAACTGGAACATTTTTTAAAATTCATTCCAGTTTTTTTCAGTAATTATGTTACTTTTTTCTTACAAATTGGTATGTCTGTCACTGTTAGTGTTGTGGATGCAGAATAATATTTGCTTGCAAGTCAAACGATAGAATTCTGGACCTGCTTTTGTTCCTGGGAAGGAAGGTTGAATGCAGAACGGCCATAGTTCCAAGAATTCTGCTTCACCCCTTGCTTCATCTCCATGAGGACATACAGAAAGTATGGAATCAGTGAGCCACTTCCTGGCCTGAGCAACACTTCAACTGGTTGTTGCTGTCCCCAAACCCTGTAACCATTTCAAAGCCAGCTCCATCCCCATAGGCTTGTTGGTGTGGAGGGGAGAATCTTGGAGCTGAAAGAGGCCTTAGCAATAGATGGTCAGGTCCACTCACTTCATTTCACAGATAATGAAAATAGTGCCCAAGGAAGGGAAAGCAATTTGCTTAAGGCCACCCAGTCAATCATTAGCAGAGCTGAAACCAGAGCCTAGGTTTCTTTACTCTTTCTCCATTGGATCGGGCTGCTGCTTTGTCACAGGGCAGAGGTCTTCCACACCATGAGGGTGGCATCCTTGCGTAGCCATCATCTTCACTACTAAGATCCACAGATCAGCCTGAGCCTACATGTGCAGAGTACAAAGCACATGCTGTTATCCTATAAGGGATAATGCTAACGGGAAACAGACAAAATTAGAAAACCATTTTCTCAGCTGTGCCACTCTGACATTCTCCGTTCCCAGACCAGGTAAGCCACCTGTCCAATAGTAGAAACATTCATTAAGGGATAAAGACAAGGATTTTATTCTAGATCTTATTGTGGCACATTTGGGAGAGTGGAATGATTAGTTTTGTCTATTCCCCTTTAGATTTGTTCACCAGTAAGAAATTATTTCATTCTTCTCTTTAGTGCCTGGGAATATTTAACCAATTCCATTCCCATGGAGCAACAGGGTTTTAAGACATCATCTATTTCTGTCCAGTTGAGAACTATATGTTGGTTCTAAGGTCTGTGTTGCAAAGAGCACATTTCATCCTGTAATTTCTAAGCAGAAAAACAAAGCAACATCTGGTGGAATTGGAAACGTAGGTCTCTGGATTGGAATGTCAATGCTGGTACAAGTATTGGTCCCAGAACAGACTCCTCAATGTGTTGCTAGGTCAATTAGGACCTTCTGGTGCCAAAATCCTGCTCTGTTTCTTGGTGCCCAAGGCAGCCTCCCATTTCCTCAATAAATGGGTAGGAGGCTTTCTCCATGCCAGAGTGGCTGTTCATGTTGCTGCTGGAGAAAGGCTTTATTTCCTCCTGGCATTGATGCTCACTTCTCACAATGCCATGTTGTAGCATGCCCTGGACTGGGAAGTTATGGCTAGTTCTGTTTCACATCACAAAAGCTTTGTTAGACAATGACCTTTCCCCAAGCAAAGAGAGTAAATGATGATTGCGTGATGTCTCCTAGCTCCCAACCCATCACATCGTGGCTGACAGAAGGGGAGAGTTGATGCAAGGAAGGCTGGCCATATGTCCAGTTATGGAATCGTGGCACGGTGACGACGTTTAGCTTGGATATCATTACTACATTTCCCTTTACCGTACCAAATGGGTTTTCAGAGCCAGTTTGAGAGTGCTATCACTTTAATTCACTGTATATCCAAGTTAAGTGAAAATAAGCCCAAATTGACTCATTGTTGGTCTAGGGTTCATTTACATTAAAATATGAAATATAAAACCACACAAGACCCAGACTCTGGGGTGATGAAACTATGAGAGGCTAAAAAGGGATAGTTTTAACAAATGCCCAAGTTTGTCTCTACAGAAGAGTCCCTGGAGACCAACCCTTTCCACTCTTCTTATAAAATCATTTATTCTTTTTTTAAAAATATCCTTTTACTTACCTCATACATAACATTAAACACCTCTGTTAAATAACGGTCGTGCTGTCTAAGAGCCTATCTGGCCATTCCTTGGTCTCCTTGGACAGTCCATCCTCTCCCGCTCTTAGGTATGGGCATCCCCCAAGATCTCTTTCTACCCTCTCTCCTTCAGCAGTTTCATCCATTACTGAATCTAAGATGCTTAAGCACTCACCTCTGAGCCCCTTGCTACTTTCCCCAAATTTAGTGTGGGCCATTTTGGGTAATTGGCTACCCACATCAGGGACTGAGCCCCCCAGCACTAGAACATGCTTTATTCACAGACCAGCTAAGCCACAAATCCAGCATCAGACACATTCATTAAGACTTAAGAGCAGGAGAACCAATAGGAAAATCAAGTGTAGAATCATTTTCTCTCCCATGTGCCAGTGAATGTTATTTTATTATGAGATCCAGAGGGCTTATAATCTGATACCCCCTTCATCTCCACTGTGTAACCCACCTTGGTGGAGAAATGCAGTCACTAAGTGTCCTGATGGCACAATTCATCAATCCTGTTGGGTCTGGAGTTGGGAAGACTTGAGATCAGATTTATGCTTGAGACATTTACTAGCTGTGTGGCCCTGGGCAGGAAACTCAGGCACTGCTCCAGTTTGCTTACCTCTGAAATGGAGATAAAAATAGCACCCGCTTTGCAGGGTTGTTATGAGGACCAAGCAAGCTAATGTTTGTAAAGCACTCAGTAGGTAGTCATTAAATGCTTGTTTCCTTCCTGAACTCAGGGCCCATTAGTAAAAAGTTTAGGGTTCCATGTCATCTGCCTCACAGAACTTTACCCAAACCTCTTAGAGCAGTCTCTTGATTGCCCTGGTGGACAAGATGGTGATATTGATGAAGTGGAAAAGGTAGAATTCTGTAACTCTTAATTTTACCCTTTTCTCTACCAAGAAGAATAAATGATCTTTGGACTAAAAAAGGCAGAAAAAAAAAAACACATAGAAGAAAGTTGAACTCCAGGAAGACAGTAAAAGAGCATTTCACCCATCCTCTATGAGCTTGTCAGAAGATCCCTGAGTGGTAGATTTGGAACCAGAATAGATTGAAGCCATCATCTAGGCCAGTCCTTGCATTCGAGACAGGAGGAAACCAGGGCCCCTTCATCCAACCCCACACAGGGTAGTAGTTGGCAGTGCTGGGGTTGTAACTCAGGACCTCAGACTCCCAGTGCAGCACTCTTTGCACTGCGGCACTCAGTCTCGATAGCATGTGGATCCCAAGGGAGTGTGCAGACTGCCTGCATGCTGTCCCAGGTTCTCACTACATGACCAGTTCATCTTTTTCTTTTTTTCTTTTCTTCTTCTTCTTTTTGAAGGGGGCGGGTAATACATATCTCTGCTAATAAGATCTGTTTCAGTGAACTTTGTTTCAGGGAGAAGCATGGAATAATTAAAAGAACTGTACAATTTACCAAAGGTAATCCAGCCCATTTACCTACAAGACAGGATTAGAATCCAGGTCTTCCTGACTCTAAGTCTAGCACTATTTGTAACTCCGCCTAGTAGAGAAGCTCTTTGGGATGTTCATACTAATGAATAGTACATTCTGGACAATGGACATGTTTCATCCACTTGGTTTTTCCTGTGTGGATATTTGTGGATTCCATTTAAGAGATTCTGCAGTGTTCTGGGGCTTAATGCAGTTCTCACTGTCTTCTGCAAACAGGAATATTGGAAGACCTCTCAGTCTACATACCTCACCCTGTTCTACTGGGATTGTGCATTACATCACTGTAGAAATGTGGTCCCTTCTCATGCTTTCATCAAGGATGCCCTTAATGTGTAGGTAGAATATTTTTGTACAAATTTTGTAGATATGGGAAAGTAGGCCTGTAGCTCAATAGTTATTGATATTCTCTTAGTTGTTTTTTGGGGGAATGATAACATTCAGGATTTTTCTTTGCTATCCTGCACTCTTTCAGATACCATGAAAATCAGTTCCTTCATGTCCTCAAAGCTACGTCGCCTCTAGTATGGACTTCTTTTGTGTCTACTTGTCCTTGTCCACTGGTCCGTGTGTGCCCACATCAAAACAGATTTTGTACTCCATGAGGAGAAGTAAGCCACTTCCACTCTAAGTGTTCTAATGGACTGCTTTGGCCCGATCTGTGGTAGTGCCTCCTGATGTGGTCTGGCCTGATCAGCCGCAGCCAAACTCACTATAATCTGACTTGATCGTTGTGATGTCATGGTCTTCTTCAAAAACAAGGGACGAATGATAATAACGAGTCTACCTGATCTTCCCTTCTTTGTTTTTCTCAGGGCCATCTCACTTTTTCAAAACATTTTGTTTCAATCAGCCAATATCCGCCTTCTTACACTACCACCAGTTGAGAACACAAGAAAAACAAAACCCACTACAGAAATGTAGAGTCAAGAAAAAACAAATTTCCCCATCAGTGACATCCAGACAATTTGTCTCACTTTGCATTCTGCGTCCCTCACTTCTCTGTCAGGAATTGGGGAACATGTTCCATCATTAGTCCTCTGAAGTTGGGCATGATGCTGTTAAGAATTCAGCACAATGGTATTCTGTCTTGAATATACATACTTGCATATACTATAATTTGTTCATCCATTCCCCAACTTATGGGCACCCCCCACAGATTCCCGTTCTTTGCCACCTCAAAAGTTACATTTTTGTACATCCTTAGAGTTTGTTTTGCTTAGGACTAAATCCTTCCTTGATCTAACTGAATTCTAATTCCCTTCTCCCCTTTCCCTGTTTCCCGAGTGAAATGTATTTCTGCACCCAGCTATTTGTGTGTGTTTTCTTCCTTCTTTTGACCGTTTCAGATGAGAGTGAAGTTCAAGTGTCAGCCACTCCCCTCCACCTCCTCCTCCTTTTTGTATAGACATCTCCTTGCATGTTCAGTTAGGTAATTTTCCTTCACCTTCCTTTCCCTCCTTTCCCCGCTCCCTTTCATTTATTCCTCTTCCTCCCACTTTAACAGAATTGCTCTCAGACCTTCTCCAGTTTCTGTGAACTCTAATGAACGCAGGTGGAGAAAAAAACACGTATCATCTCTTCAAATTTGAGTGTAAGAAGTCTGTCTTTGTTTAGTCCTTGTCATTGTTCATTCATGTCTACCCATTTTATGTTTCTCTCCACTTCTGTGTTTGAGCTTCAGCGTTTCTGTTCATCAGTATTGCTTGGAAGGCCTCTATTTCATTAAAGGTTTACTTTTTCTCTGTAGCATTATAACATGGTTTTGCTGGCTAAGTTCTTCTTGCCCATAAGCCCATACTTTGCCTTCTGAAATATTGTGTTCCAAATTTTCCGCTCCTTTATGGTGGTGGCTACCAAATCCTATGTGATCGCATGGTTCCTTGGTACTTGAATTCTTTCTTTCTGGCTGCTGTGACATGTTTTATTTGACCTGGAAGTTCTGCATTTTGGCTGTGATGTTCCTGGGAGTTTTTGTTTTGAGGCTTCTTTCAGAAAGTAACTGGTAGCTTCTTTCTGTTCCTACTTTGTCCTCTGCTTCTAAGTGATCCAGGCAATTTTCTTTTAAGATTTCTTGAAATAAGATGTCTAGCCTCTTTTCTTAGTCATGGTGTTTAGAAAGTCCAATGATTCTTTCATTTTTTTCTCCATCTGTTTTCCAGGTCATTTGGTTTTGTGCTTTATTTTGAGATACTTTACATGTTTTTCTATTTTCTCAACCTTTTGACTTTCTCAACCTTTGCCAATGGAGTCATTGGCCTCTATTTGTCCCATTTCAGTGTTCAGAGTTGGTACATCTGTTATACCTCTTGTGCCAGGCTGTTAATTCCCTTTCCAATTCTTTCTTCCAAAGCTCTCATTTCTTCTCTAGTTTTTTTCTCAATCACTCTCATTTCATTTATAAAAAGTGTCAAATGAGACGATATTTCTAAAGCTCTTAGCACAATGCCTGGCACATAGTAGAGGCTTGAAAAATGCTTTTTCCTTTACCCTTCCTTTTTCTAATTTTTCCCTCTAGTTCTCTCATTCCACTCATTTAAAAAAAACAACGACGCTTTCAACTCTTTTTAAAATTCTTGCTTCATGTCTTTCAGGAATTGTAGTTGAGTTTCTACCCACATTGGTTTTTTTCCTCTGAGGCTTGGTGCATTCTCTTCTGCCTATTTTGTGTCTTGAACATCCCCACCACCCTGATCCTTTTTTTTTGGTGGGGTTCTTTTTTTATTTGCCCAAACTACTTCTTGACTTTGGGCTTGATGTTAGGACTGGGCTACATTTATGAGGGGAAGTTCTGACTGGTATTGGTGCTGCTTCCCTGGGGTAGTTAGTGTTGTGTTTTCCAGGATCTCAGAGACAGGCAAGGGATCTTCAAGCTTTCAGTACTCCCAAAGTGATGTGATTCAGGGGAAAATCTGATTGCAGGCCCCGTGGTCTAAGTTCTGCAAGGCCAGGCTTCCTGACCTGGGTTTGGGTGTGTGCAAGAGTAGACCTCTAAATGGCTCCACCCCATGAGCCTGCTGGAAGGCTGTGTTGATTCAGAGTGGCAAAACTATAGGCTCTCCTCTGGAATTCCAGCCTTGGTAATTCCTCTGCAGGTTGAGCTAGATGCTAAAAATAAGGTCCTGCTCTGTGCCTAGGATCCGAGGCACACCACTGCTGCTGCTGGCTGCTAAACTTCCTTCCTCCTCCAAAACCAGCTTGGGGCCAACCAAAGCTGGAATGCCATCATTGTGTGCAGATCCCCTTCTCAGTCTGCACTGGATCTGTGACCTGAAACTGGATAATGGGTGGCAAAGCTCCCAGTTGACACTTCATCCCAGCACAGTGCTCCACATGGGTCTGAGAATTCCTCCTACTCTGGTGTACAACCTCTGCTTGGATTTTGGAGTCCTTCCCTTGCAGAGTGCTTCTCTCTACAGGCACTGTGCAGAACTGAACTGAGCAGGACAGATGATTCACTGTGACTTTTTCTGGGTTCCCCCATTAGAATTCAGTCTGGTGCACTATCTAGATCTGTCTGGAGGAGTTTGTGGACAGGAGCCAAGACAAGGCTTCCTACAACTTCACTATCTTGGAGCCTCCCCCTCCTGCCTCCCCCTCAGGACCATTTTGCCTCCTGGTACACTGGGAACCATGATGATAGAATCCAAAAGGGCCTCCTCCTCCTCCAGATCATCTCCCTCTTTCCTTATGTTGTCTTCTTTCCAGTTTCATGCTTCTAGGTCCTCACAATGACTGGAGTCACTTTTTTTTGCAAACTTGTTTTTCCCTTCCCTCTTTCATGATGCCCACAGCCTGCCATCATCCTCCATAAGTTTTATAAATGCGCGTGTGTGCTAACATGGTGCTGTTACTGGCCTCCTGGTCTCTCTGCTCTTCAGGAGATCAGGGTTGGCTCGCTGAGGCAATTCCTAGGTTCTTTTGTTCTCCTTATGGCAGTTATTTAAATTAGTTAACCTTCTTTAGGAAAAGATAATGAGTAGGAGGGATAGAAAGATAGAGGGATAGAGCTTTTATTAAACACTGATGTTTCAGGCTTTGTGCTAAGTACTGAGGAAGCAAATATAAGTCAGCAAGCAGAAGAGGGCCTGCCTTCAAGGAGCTTACATTAAGGAAAGACAGCAGATAAAGAGGACCTGGCAGATAGGCTGGGAGGTGACCTCAGGGAAGACCTCACCTGGTGGAGCCCAGGGTTGTCCCTCTGGCAGAGTCCAAGATTCCCGTCGTGGGGAGGGTGAAGAGTGAGACTGGAGACAGGGCTCCCGGCAGCACAGCTTAGAAAGAATGGCCAGGAAGGGATTATTTACATAACCTTCTTTAGGAAACAGTTGTAATCAGGGTTAATGTCAGTTCCTCTGTTCATTTCCCAGTTTTGATATCACTACTATTTTTAAAAGTCGGATTAGAGCTCATGTACAGCATTGTCTTCTCATTTTTCTTCTAGTTTTGTCCTGGTTTTTATCCATTATTCCTTCTAACTATACACAGTTGATTCAGAAATGACTGGCTCATGTCAGTAATAACTTTTTAAAAATCTGTTAAACTCTAAGTTTCATTTTCTGTGATGTTATTCGATGCTTGTCATGTGCAATGTTTCCTAACTCCTTTTCCAAAGAAAGCATTCATATCATATAGGCATGAAGCTTTTGTAACCAGACTGATAACCTTCTGGAAAATGTGGTCCAAAGAATTTCTCCCAATGAGTTATGGTCTCTGTGTCCAAAGCTTGATGGGAAATAAAGTCCTCAGGATTTTTCTCTTCATTCCATCTACTTGTCAGCACAGCTGAATCTGAATGTCCTGCTGACAGCTGACCTTCAGCATGTCCAAAACTAAATTCACACACATCTCTCCTTGAAAACCCGCTACTACTCCTGATTTTCCAGCCCCACCAGCTAAAAACTTGGCATCATGTTCCACCGTCCCTTCCCCCCACGTCCGGTCAGCTTCAGATGCCTGTAGACTGTACCCACACAGCCCTTCTCACATCCTCTCTCACCAGGACCTTGTACCAACAGCCTCCTGTTGGCTTCTCCCACTTCTGGTCTTAACGGTATCCAGTCCCCAACAGGCTGTTCACCGCCTATGTCCCAAACCTTACCTGGCTATCTCCTGGCAGGAGGCCGAAGAACCTGCGCCCCTGAAGGCCTCTCCACACCGATGTCAGCCTCTCTTCTCAGACACGTCACTTGCTGCTCCCCTAGAAGCTCAGTTTCAGTTCAGCGTCTCTCTGAACTTGTTTGGTCTTTTCCTGCCCACACACACTTGCACAGGCCATTCCCTGCCCATCCCTCATGCTTGGGACGGGTTCCTTCCTGGTTCTACCTGTGGAATCATTGTTTTCCCTCAGACCCAGCCTGGATCCTGCCTCCTGCAGGAAATCTCCTCCACTCTCCTCTACTGGAAGGGACTCTCCCACCTTGAAGTTTCCTAGAGCAGCTTATTGGGTGATTTCCTTTTCATCTGGCGTCTTTTGCCTAAGTTGTTGTCATTGGTCCAGATCATATCTAGGAGAGGCCACTTGAACGCAGGATTTGTGACATCTACTCCTGCACCTACCACAGGGCCTTGCATACTGTAGGTGCTTAATAAGTGTTTGTCAGATTTTTGTCCCATGGTATGGGAACTTAGCCCAAGAAGGCTTCCAGACCTTTTGGGACCTGGGGGTAGGTACCAAATGCATCAAGATGAGGGCATTGTCAGAAGTTCTTCCTTCCTCCCACTCGCCCTCCTCAGAGAAGAGAACTGAGAAGTATTTACTCAGCTGTGGCCTGTGCACAAAGCCTCAGTGCCCCAGAGACAGGAAGGAGTAGTGTGGTCATGCCCTGGACTGCCTGTGTCCTTCCGAGCAGCCCTTGGCAGACCATCCTGGGCAAAGGCAAGTGCCTCTATCTGACATGAGCTCTCTTAACCCCCCAGAGGAGAAATAGAGAAACTGTCCCCACTGAAGACTGTGGAGACACTCTCTCCACAATGAGTTTCTTCTCTTTCCTGTGCAGTAGGTGCTCATCCAGATTGGGTAGACCCTCCAGCTGGGGCTCCCTAAGACACAATTGTGTGCATTATTTTCCCCCAAAATGACCACTGTTAACCCCCCCTCCCTTCAAATATCTAAGGCTGAACCTTGATCCAGAGGTCTTCAGGGAAGACCCCTTAAGAAGACAATAAGACGCTGCCCCAAGTCCTGAGGCTAGCCCTCTTCTACTTCTTTCCTTTGATAAAAAACACCCTGCCCCTGGGAGTGGCCTCATTTCCTGGGTAGAGAGGAGAGATGGAGGCCGACAGCCAGCATCACTGCTGCCCTTCTGAGGAGAGCAGACATTTGGAGCCCCAGGGGCTCTGTGATGAGGAGACAATGACTAAGCTGCCCCACACAGCTTCAGAGGCAAGAATCTGCCACAGTGGGAAGACCAGATGGAGGAGAGGCAGGGGGAGATGGTAATCTTTCTTTCCCCCTTCTCCTGCAGGCCAGCATGGGAGGGCACATGAGACATCCCTCCTGACTTGGGTTGGTGGCCTTAACCCAGAAGCATCATCTGTCTCTTCCTAAGCATGGGGTGGGTGCGAATGGCACAGGAAAATCTTTGGAGCCAGTCATTGATTGTGCACATCCCATTCGCTATAAATAGAGTTTCTGCAAAGCAAACCCTGTTGTCCCACTGATATTTTAGAAAATTGGAGCTGGGTTCCCATGGGTAGAAAATCTAATGAAGTGAGTTGAAAACGTTGAGTGAGTGAAGAAGGTGGACAACAGCAGTTTCTAAGACCTCTGGGAAGGCACCAAGGCCTGAAACCAAGGGAAGTATTCTTGGTTTGCTTGTCTCCATGTCTGTATTACAGGGGAGGGATGTATGTGGAGGGGAAGGCCCAGGAAAGGACAGGGATGTAAAAGGAAAAAGACATGAGCAAAGCACAAACACGTATGCCTTTCCTGATAGGCACACACAGCATGCACACACACACAGCTCATGCATGTGTGCATTCACGTAAATGTGTGAACACACGAGAGAGTTCTGACTGCTGCTCTCCTGAAGCAAAAAGCAAACCCCCTCTCTGACAAGGAGACAGGAGGGCCTCGCGGTCCATGGGCAGAGACAGACAGACACCAGGCTGCAGGCCAGCTGGCCACTCATCGCTGGCTAGCTGATTTTGTTGGCCATGTGCAAAACCCATCTCAGAAGCACTCTGAACCAACTCAGATTTGGGATTGTTCTACTCCCTGCTCTTGGGGAGATATTCTCCTTTCCACAAACAATCCACAGTAAAAGTGGAAGTTTCTGGTGCAGCCGTCCTAATGTCAAAAGAGGCAGGTGGGAAAGGGTGACAGAAGCCCGGGCTGAGCCCCAAGCTGCACTTCTGGGGATCCCCTCAGGAGCCGTGTGCCCCCCGGGCAACTCACTCAGCCCTGGGAGACTCACGTGTGTGGCAATCATGCCTGGAAAATCCCCCAAGGCTGTTCTGGGATGAGACTGTGCAAACTCTTTTAAAAGAGTAGTGTGGGAGGCGGCTAGGTGGTGCAGTGAATAGAGCACCCACCCTGGAGTCAGGAGGACCTGAGTTCAAATTCAGCCGCAGACACTTAACACTTAGTAGCCGTGTGACCTTGGGCAAGTCATTTAACCCCAATTGCCCCTCCAAAAAGGGGGAAAAAAAGAGTAGCGTGCACTTTAAAAAAGCCTACTGCTGGTTTTGTTGTTGTCACCATCATTACCATTGTGGCAGGAAGCTGTCTTTGACATCCAGAAGAGCTGGGTTCAAGTCCTGCCTCAGACACATACTAGCTATGACTGTGAATCAGGCACTAATGCTCTCTGTTCCACAGGCAGTTCTCTAACACCACAAATTACAAAGAAGCTGCTAATCTGTATTGGAGCGAGGAAGTCCCCACACTGGGATAAAAGCACAGGTCCAGGGGTTGAGGGTGGGGAGAATAAGCATGAGACTTAGTGGAAAAATCAATGGCTTTGGAGTCAGAGGCCATGATGAGGAGGGTCACCCTAGCCAAGTCACTTATCCTCCCTGTGCCTCAGTTACTCTCTCTGTTAAGATGGACATGGCAACATTTGTATGAATTCTGTCTTGTATTAGCTACCTCACAGGGCTGTTGTGAGGAAAGTCGTATGTGGGCTCAGAAGAGTTACCTAGCATTTTCTTTATTTCACTTCTTAAGGACCTGTGACTCCACAGTATGGTAACTGCCCCCTCCAGCAATGCAGATTGGAATCCCTCTAGAACCAACCTGCTGATGGGGATGTCTGCCCTTAGCTCATGGGGCTGCTTCTCCTGCAAGTTCAATAGTCCATTAGCCTGCCTGTGCCCCTCCACTTGAGACTCAAGAATCCAGCTCTCCTCAGCACCACCATGAAGCACCTGATGAGGGCTGGAGTGGAAGAGTCTTGTGTTTATTCTTATCCCAATGTTAATAAAATGATGAAAAGAAAAAAATGCTCCATTCCAACTGCCATGTTGCTTTGGGGATGGGCATGAGAGTGCCCAGAAGAGAAGTCAACAACCCCGGCCACCCACAGTACCAGGAGAGAAGTATGATCAGGTAGAGAATGTTCTGACCTTGATCTTGTCCCAAATTCCACTTTTGTTCTGCCTTTGAACTTGCAGGACCCGCTGGTTAAAAATTCCCTAATTGCGGGGGATTCCTTGGGAAAAGAGAAGGCATCTCTTTGTGAGCAGGGCTTACCTGCCCTGCACCTGCCCAAGCCTCCGCTCCTTCCAGGCTTGGAGGAGCACTGTTGGTGGGTCCCTGGGGCACAGAGGTTCTCTTCCTCCCCCCGAAGCTTCTTGAAGCCCACGCACTGGGTTGCCTGAACTGCATCTGTTTCAAGGGTTTTCCTGTTGACTGTAATTAGAACCTTTCAGACTAAACTTCTTCTATAAAAAGGTCCGATTCACTTGAATTGTCTCCTTGATCCAGATCACCTGGAGCTATTTAGATCCTGTCGTTTGCAGCAGGGGTGGAACAAGCCCTTCTGCCCCCCACACAGTGGAAGATAAGATCCAGGAACAAGAAGTATTGCTTTTAAAATGAAAGCCCTGCTCTCCATGGGATGCCACCCTCAGCACCTTGGGAGGTGACTCTGGGTCCTTAGTGGACATAAGCTCCACCAGGCTGGCAGTGAGAGGCCCTTGGACTGTAGGTCTGGTGTCCCAGGGTGAACCTAACTGAGCCCCATGCCCACCAAGGCAATGAACTTTGAACTCTGTGGTAGAGAGGCTGTGATCTTTGTTGGTGAAGAAAGTGCCCACATGAGGAAAAGTGCAGATCCCCAAAGTATGTCCTGAAACATCACCTGGGAGACCTCCCCCATCTCCATGGAGAGCACAACGAAGCCTCTCAGGATGCCAGACCAGATGTGTCTAGAAGGTCTCAAACCATCGAATACTGCTGCTTGGGTGACGCCCGACCTGTGCCAGTGGTCTTAGGCTCTGGAGAATCTCTGAGCCCAGCCCCTGCTACCTCTGCCTCCTAGAGGGAGCTCCTGCACCCACCGTCTTCTGCAGGAAGCCATCCCTGATCTCCCCAGCCTCCGGGGTCTTCCCACCCAGACTAGCCTGTAGGTAACTCTGTGGATATTTGCACTTGGTTCTTCAGCTTTGTGATATATACTAGTCACTTTGAGTAAGAGCCGTTCACTCTTGATCCTTGTGTCCCAGCACCCAGCACAGGGTCTGGCATGCAGTAGGCACTTAACAAACACCTGTTGATTGATCAGTTGGTTTGTCAGCCAAGCTTCAAAGTATTTTGCTGCCCCTTGGCTTTTTTTGCCCTTTGATGGGAGGGGAACTGTACCCTGTTGGGGAACATTCTGAGCTTAAATGCAGATTTTATCACTTACCATGCTCCTGGATATTCATTCTTATCATGTCAGCCTCCAGCTCCAGCTGTAGTACTTCTGGGTAGCAGATGCCTCTGCCCTTCAGGCCCCCCTAGCCAAAACCACCATTTTGGAAGAAATAGAAGTGCCCTGTTGGAAGCATCTGGGTGGTGGAGCGGGATCTGGAAACCGTTGGGCCTAGAACTGGGAAAACCTGAGTTCCAATCCAGCCTCAGGCACTGACTAGCTGTGTGACTGGGTAAATCCCTTCACCTTTGTCTTCCTGTTAAAGTGGGGACCGTAACAGCAAATCCCTCCCAAGAGAGTCATGAGGATCAAATGAAGCGCTTTATTTAGCCCAGAGCCTGGCATGCAGTAGGCACTTAATAAATACTTGTTTCCTTCCATATTGATCACATTAAATAAAAGTGCTTAGCTTGATGGGGCAGCCTGCTGGGCCCTGTCTGCCTGCCCCTCCTTCGACGAAGCTGTTATTCCAGCCTCCTGCTTGTCTCTGCAGTGTCCTGTGCGGAGAGGGGGTCTGTCTAGGTCTAGGAGCTGTGAGCCCTTAACACAGGGACTAAGAGATGAGGCCTTCGTCTGGGATTTTGAATGGCTGAGGTCCGTTCCCCACCCATTGTGCCCTCTGAAGCCCCTTTTATTACTGACATGTTACATTGCCTCCATCTTAGACATGTGCCTTCCTCTGGAAATTTCTTTGTATGTATTTTGTATGTCATTTTCTGTGTGTTCTTCCCCATAACCCTCCCAGAAGGTAAACCTGGTGATGTGGTTGGTCCTTTCAGGTATCTTTGGCATGACTCTAGGACTACATAGGCCCTTGATGGGGAGGGGGATCTCATGGGGGTCTGTTTTCAGGAATCTCAAGGAGGATAGTGCTAAGGCCCTGGGAAGAAGCCTGGGGCTCATAGGAGGGAAGGAGCAGGATCCTGATTGTTTATGCGCTCCTGTGACTCAATCTTTTGTGGTTTTCCATACTCTCAATGAGGTGATGTAAAGGCTATCCTGTATGCAGTATGTGTTCTTAGCTTAAATGCCCCCAAAGAATTGAGGGATCTTTTTAGCCCTCTCTCTGGAGGCTAAGAGAAGAGCTGTATTCTGATATTCCTGAGGAGGAGCTGGGTAGGGGCAAAATGAGCCAAAATCTGGGGTTACCAGTTGAAATCTTGCATGAAAACATGAGCCAAAGAATAATTCTTTTGTGGAAGAGGTCCCCAGATTGAATGTGGTAGATGTCAAGCCAAACGTAAAGTGGTGGATCATGGTTTACAGCGACAGAGTAAGAATTTTTGTTAGAGGAACTCAAAGAGCTTTCTGCGATTCCTTTTTGTGAGCAAGGGAGCAGGGACCTGAAGTACCTGTTTGCCTCTCTTGGCAAAGAGGGGAATAAGCACATGTGTGCGTATGTGTATGTTTGTATGTTTGTGTGTCTTTCCTGTACCCTCCCTCCCTCTCTCTCCCTTCCCCTACTCTTGTTCTCTCTCTTTCTCTCTGTCTCTGTCTCTTTCTGTCTCTCTCTTTTTCTGTCTGTCTCTCTGTCTTTCTCTGTCTCTCTGTTTCTGTCTTTCTGTCTTTCTTTCTCTTTCTGTCTCTCTGTCTCAGTGTCTCTCTGTCTGTCTCTCTGACATTTAAGCTCTAGGGAGCTTAGGTCTCAGTTTCTCCATCAGTGATAGTCTTCCTAACCTTACAAGGATGTTATAAAGATCTGAGAAGATCTTCGATGTTGGAGAAATGACAGAGGCCCAGAGAGGTTAGGTAATTTCTCCAGGGTCTCCAGGATTTGAATTCAGATCACCTGCTTTTAAGTCCAGACCTCTTTCCACGTTCTCTGCTGTCAGAGCAGGAACTAACCTTACATGGACCTCCATGCCAGAGAGAGTTCCTCTCCATGTTGAACCCAAAGGGAATCATTAAATGGGGTGAATTTTCATATTCCTCCTCCCATGCTTAATTGTGGCACAGAGGGGATGCTGGTCTGGCACGGAATACCCCATGGGAGCATGGGTTTTGGCAGGTCATGCCAAGGTACAAAGGCGTGGAGTGTGGCCTGACCACAGATGGAGGGCCTCTTGCCCGAACACCCTGGCCAAAGGGACTCAGCAACTCAGCCCAGGCTGCCCACAAAGATGAACTTTTCGTCCAGTAAGGCAGTAAAGGGGATTGGGAGCTGGGTCAATGAAGTCACGGAGCCATGAAATATTTGCCTCAGGTGTACACAGACATATCGCCCCATTCATTGCTCAAATACCCAATCTGTGACTTGTTAGTGTAGGGAACCCTCCCGAGGTCCCCATGGGTGACTTGGTGGATAAGAATGAGCTGAGGCCCAGAGGCTGAGTGACCTGCCCAGTGCACATGGCTAGGAAGCGTCAGAGGGGGGAATTTGAACCCAGTGTTTTTAACTCCGAAACATCGCCCTGGACCAGGCTGCCTCTGCACATGCCACCATTACTGTGTCTCAATATGTGATGTTCCTAGCATTCTGCAGGATCAAGTTTGCCCCGTTTTTGTTAATACTTCAGAGGGTGCTTTGAAGGTGCCCGGCTTCACCTTCATTGTTGATACCTCCTGTCCTCAATATCTTGGAAGAAGAAGCAGAGTAAAGGCCTCTAAGGCCCCAGGAAGAGGACCTGTGTTTACCCTGGCCTTTGTTTCTTCTGTTTCCCCTGTGGGAGGCACAGAAGGGCCAGACGACCTTGGGTAGCACAGAACGCCCTTCTGGGCTATGCCCGAGGTCAGATGGTTGAAGAGAATGCATGCTCAGATGGCCAAGGCCAAGGCCACAAAACCCGCTGTGATCCTTTGACCGACATTGACGCCGAGACTGTTCCTTTGGTATCGCTGGCCTTGTTGATGTGGTTAGACTGATTCTCTGCCCCCACCTTGGACTGAGCTTGGATGAAACAGTGGTAGGAACCCAAACCTATCCCCAGGGACCAACGGGTTTTTTCTTGGAAAAGCAACAGCTCAACTGGTCAGGGAAGGGAATCTAGATTTTTGTGGCCTGGGCTAACTTGGGCCAGAGAAGCCAACCTCATCTGATCCTCATCTCCCTCTCCAGAGTGTGGCCATGCCCTCTGGATTCCCTCTGCTCGCCTTGCTCCCTGCTGAGACTGCTGCTTGGGGGTGCTTGCTTCTCACTTTCCCTCTGGCACTCCCTTCCATAGCTGAAGTATTTTTGTAAAGAGAAGGCTCACAAATTGCTGCTGCTGGGCTGATCTACGGCCTTTTGGATTGAGAACATGCAATCAATCACAAGCAGCTTTTGATCACTGGGCTCTTTCCTTTCCCTTGGGATCCCATCAGCCTCCCTGGGTTTTGCCTCTCTGGGTCCCCTTGCTGAACCACAGAGCCTCGCCTTGGCCGCTCTCTCACAAGGCAATTCCTTCTCCGTTGTGAATCATTGGTTTGCCTCTCCTGTGTACTTTGGATCTCTGCTCTGTTCTTCCTAGAATGGGACGACCCTATTTCTATGCAGACTTCCCAAAGAGGCCAGCCCGCTACCATGCTGGATGACAAAGTAATAAACCTTGCGGGTTCTGCTCTGTTCCACCCCCCCACCCTGCCCCTTGCAGTGCAAGACTCAGTTGGCCTCAGGACTCCTTGCAGATGTTGTGTGCGTGGTCCCCAGGCATGTTGTGGCGACCGTTACTGTGCCAGTGGATCTCAGCACGTTTATCCAGCTTCGAAATGACTCCTTCTTCCCGATATTTATACACAAGTAGAACCAAAGGCCGACGTTCAAGGCCCCCCTCTTGTTACCTCTCTTCACCCTGCCGCTCCCCAGCCCAGCAGGCCTCAGTAACTCCCATCCGCCCCCTTTGCCGGCCAGGTCCCCGGCAGGAAATCCTAGCTTCCGGTCCCAGCCCTAAATTTTATTGATGAGTGAGCCCTTCATTTCTGATCTTTCTTGAGGGTAATTCTGCTGAAAGTCATTCTGGGCCTGTGGAGTGGGAAGGGGACGACGTGAAAAGGGGGAGGTCTAATGCTTCCCCTCTGTTTCCCCTGCAGATTTGCTGACCATGAAGGAATACCACTGTTTGCTGCAGTTACTCTGCCCAGACTTCCCACTGGAGCTCACTCAGAAGGCAGCCAGGTAGACAGACCTTTCTTGGCTCTCTCTGTATGGTAGGGCTCTTCAGCAGGATCCCAAATGGTAAAAATTGGGTGGAGCTAGGCTGGGAGCAGAGCCACCCTACAGGAAATGGTCAGTGGAAGGAGAGGCACCCCCCCCCCCAAGCAATACTCTGCAGCCATGCTTTCCTAAGTGGGGCTCAAGTCTCTCCTGGGATCCCTGTGGTAGAGCTCAGGGTCTGGATGAGTTTGGATCAGCTGAGGAGGGCCAGCAGAGGCTGCCAGGAAGAAGGCATAAGGGCGAGAGGGATTTAGAAGAGGACTCGGGGATGGACCAAAGGTGTGGAGGCAGAAAAGCATCGGTGGAGGTTTGAGGGGAGAGAAGCAGTTACTAGTTCACTGCTAAACCAAAAAGAGGCTTAGCTCCCAGAAGGACTTGGCAGAAAAGTCTGGGAACCCCAGCTCCCTGACTGGTTATACTGTCTCTAACACTTGTGACTAAACAAGGTAGTTGAGGTATGCCTCAGGGAATCTTTCTTTTCTAAGTATAAAGCTTGATTTAGGATACCAGATAGAAAGATAGCAAAGCTGGGGAGTGCTCTGAGTGAAGCATTCCCCCATTCCCTCTCCCTTGCTATTATGACGGGCTTATTGAGTCTCTGTCTCTCAGAAGCCTACCTAGTAATCCAGAAGAGAACCTCTCCTTTGTGAAGAGATATGTGTATGTGTGTGTGTGTATGTGCGTGTGTCACACACACACACACACACACACACACACACACACACACACCACACACCATGTCCATACAGAAGCTTCCCTTGACCTTGTGTCTATTCCTGGCACTCCATGCATCTGCATGTCTCCAGTGTCACAGGACCAGCACAGGGCCACAGTTTGACACCCACCTCAATTGACTGCCCTTCTCCTGTTGGGAGCTGCTTTTTATGGCTCCGGTTCCTAGGGTTCTGCCCTTCTGAAACATGAACAAAGAAACCCAAAAGACCCAAGAAATCTTAAGGTCTCCCACTGCCAGAGACAGATACCCAGTGGAATTCCCACTGCTGCAGGCCATTTGGCAACTCATGACTCTGTAGCTAATTTTGCTGGCCATGTGTAAGACTTGTTTTGGAATCATTTCTAGACACCTTGGTTTTTTTCATCTCTCTCCTCACACACCCAGTATACTTCTAAGGAAATGTCTTCTCCAAGAGCAGCCCATAGGTCAAAGCCAAAGTCTCAGGCCCTGCCATTTCTGAGTTATACACTAGCCAGAGAGCCCTGAACTGTTCTGAACTGAAAAAGAAAAATGTGTGCCTCCTCATGTACCAAGGGAATGGATTTGCACCCCAGTTTACCATTATAGTTTTCCCTTGGGCTTCAGCCAGGCTGAGGAAGGAAGACCCAACCCTAAAGAAGAATTCTCTGGAAAAGTTCAGCCTAAGAGCTGGTGTAAAGAAATGGGCCCAGATCCTCAAGCTGACCTTGACACGTACCCAATTAGTATTAGGACAGGACTCCGATTGGCTGCCACCAGTCCAACTCACACCCTCATTATTGTCCTTGCTGGCCAAGCCGGAAGCACCTGCTTCTTCCTCCTTTCTCCATGGCAGGGGAAGACTGTGTGCCACCCCAGTAACCTCTCTTGGCACCAACTACCACTAGTTTGCATCTGCATCCTTCCCTTCTATCCATGTCCCTGCTTCCCAGACCCTCATAAAAACACAAAACAAGATCATTTCATCCAAGCCCCTCTCAGAGCCCAGAGGCTTGAGGGTGACTTGCCCAGCCACAGAGCCAGACTTCGAACCCAGGGACTTAGGATTAATTGCCCCTGGGTGGAGTAGGCAAGTCATAGTATGTGTCAAGGACCACAAGTGTCCCTCAACATTGTTGCTAGTGGGTCTCTGGAGTGACCCCAGCTCTGCCAAGGAGTTCCTGTTTGCCACACCCAGAAGTCTACTATTGGGATATAAAGACTGCCCAGCCAGGATCAAAGGAGCCCCTGCAGCCAAGTTGTGTCTATGGCATCTGCCCAGGGAGCCTGTCAGAGGGAACATGGTGACAGGGGAGTGACAGGGGTGAGTCAGGCAGGCCAGGATTCTCCGGAGAGACCATTGCACTTGGGCAGAGGTTCATGATCCCCCATTCTCCTTGGATGGGCATCTGTGGTTCTGAGAAGCATACGTCCATGATCTTCCTGTCCTCCCCACTCCATTTCCAGTTGGTGTTAGTGTGAGAAGGTTGGGGAAATCTGACCTAATTGCTACTTGGCTATTGTTATTCTGGACCTATCCTGGGGGAAGATGGATAGAGGATGTTCACCCAAGAGGAGGAGGCCTGTAAGGCTGCTTTTGCTGCTGCTGGAAGAAGAACTAAGGACGACCTTGCCCTGGTGGACTTGGGTCCAAAAGGCCCCGGTGGCCTGAGGACACACACCAGAAGGAGGCTTCATTGTGGGATGATGTTTGTGTCAAGGAATTTAATCCACAAGGCTGCTGTAAACTGGAGGCCCCATTTGGGGGACTGTCTTTGCACATCTGCAGGCTGTGTGCACTGTTAGCAGCACTGGCCAGACCAGAGAACAGCAGGTGGGAGAGGGACCTGTGGACATGTCAAGGACCTCACCTTAGGACGGGTGGTCACCTCTTCTCTCCATCCATTCAGTGAACATGTTTGCTGGTTAAGTGACCTCAGGCTCAGATGGCCAGAGTGACTGGAGCACCTCCTGCTCCCTCCTTCAGGGCTCACAAACCTTGTACTTCCACAGCCCCCCATTCATCAGGGTGCAGTAGGAGGTCCCTGAGCCTCAGAAGGGATGTGTTTAGAATAGCTGAACCAGCTCCGCTGGGCCACGTTTGCATAGCCCAGTTTTGGGGACCTTCATCCCCTGCTCATCCCTATTTTCATGATACTTAGTAGAAGGGAAGGAGAACTGGGATCTGGGCTCAAACCCTAGACAACTGCTGGGAAGCCTCGGTGATCAAGATGCCTAACATTCGACCCTGTGAAGTGAAGGTGCTGGACGGGCCGGCCTCTTAAGCTCCTGACCTGTGACCGATGGTCACATCTGCCTCTTGCTTACAGGCTGACCCTTTGGCCTTTGCAAAGCCCCTGACTCCTCCCAAAGGTCTGTCTCCCCTGTGCAGTGGCATGAGCCACACCCATCTGCCTGTGGTTCTTTGGGCTCCCCTCTGAGCCCATCAAAGTGTTAGCTCACCTCCTGAGTCATAAATGTTAACCGGGAAATCCCTGTCACACCCTTTGCGCCTGGGCCTTAACAAGCATAGAAAGGCCAGGGTCTGCCTCCCAGGAGCCTAGGCCAGAGCTGCATCATTCGCTAAGTGTGATGGCTGCAGTGACACCTGGGAAATGGGAAGGGGGGTTTATAGAGCTGTCTGCCCCTGTTTCCAGTGTAGAGTCTGCACCAAGTGTCACTTGGAGCTCCTCCTCCTCCTCTTCCTAGCCCCTCTGCAGGGGCTCAGCCCGAATTATGACTTCCTGGCCTTCTCCAAAGCTCTTGAGCCACAAAGCAAGTTTCCCTGGAGTGGCAGAGCTGAGACTTCAGAGGCCAGAGGAAGAAGAGGCAGAGCTCCGGGCTGGGCTCTCAGAGCTTCTAGAGGCCGTTGCTATGCAGTAATAACAAATACAGAAAGTGTCAGGAAGAGTGACTGAGGCAAACAGCAGGGTGGTTTGATCAACATCCCAGCGTGAAGCAGTCCAGGGGCAGCGGCAGGGCGTGTGTGTCATGCTCACTCAGGTGGGCTGGGGACCAAACTGCTGGCCAGGCACTTCTTCCCTAGTGGGTGGGACCTGGAGCTTCTCTTCCCTTCACAGGGAATTTTCAAGACAAGTGGGAAGGAGGAAGCAGCCTGGCCACCCTTTTCCTGCCATGGTTTGCTCACCCACAAGGGCCTTTCTCATGCCCTTGGAGCTGGCAAAGCCCATCTCGGAGACCCAAGCTCCCAGAAGAGCCTGGGAAAGGTCCAGCCCACTGCAGGTGGGTGGTTTTCCTGGGGAGCTGTGATGCCAGCACACCGGCCCCTTCTCTTCTCTCTCTGAGGAGCAGGACAGGGCCAGCTGCAATGCAGTCTCTTGCTTAGAGCCCTGACCATGTCAGTCCTGAAACAGGTTGAGAGAAGTAGCTCAGCAACACTGGGGCTACGGGGTTTCCTCAGTAAGCTTCCTGAGGCTGGGGACTGTCTGTGTGATAGCCCATGAGAATGTCATCACAGAAGGGAAAGCACTGGGGTATCATCGGTCCACAAGCATTTATCCAGCTCCTTTTATGTGCCAAGTAAACAAAGACAAAAGAGAAAGAGTCCCTGCCCCCAAAGAACTTACCGTCTAGCCCTGGAAGACCTCATGGACCTCTATAGGTATATACAAAGCGGGGTGGAAGATGACTGGGGCAAAGGCAGGGGCGGGAGGGGCTAGGCAAGTCAAATAGGTGGTGGTCCTCAAATGAAACTGCTAGCTGGGGATTCCAGCCCAGGGAAAGGGCTTCGCAGGGAGAGCTGGAGAACCGAGTTCGGCTCAGAAGGGGAGTGACTAATGATGCCAGAAAGGTTGGAAGCAGGCTGTGAAGGGCTGCAAAGGTCAGACAGCAGGGGGTGTTGTATTGGATCCCAGGTGTTAGAGAACCTCCAGAGTTTAGTAAGTAGAGAAGGGCACATTGGCAGCTGTGTGGAAAGGCTGGAGGCCGGAGGATGAGAGGATGCTATTGCCATCATCCCAGTGAGCAAGAATGAGGCTCCAAGCCAAGATGGCAGCTCTGTGAGGAGAGGGAAGGGGGTGGATTGGAGAGAAGCTGGCCCGGTAGAAGCAACAGAATTTAGCCACTGATTTGAGAAATGGAATGATCATGTAGAATCAAGAATGGCACCAAGTTTGGGGACACCAATGACACCATCCTGGGGGCCCCTGGGCAGAGCTTATGGGCCATCCAGTCTGAAATGTCCAATAGGCAGGTTGTGATTCAAGACTGGAATTCAGAGCAGAGACAGGCTGAATGTCTCTGGATCTGGCCATCATCTTCTCCTCATCTATGAAAAGATGGCCCTTTGCAGCTCCAAATGGATGATCCTCTGTGTGATCCTTTAACTTGAACCCTTGAGATTGTGGGTTCTGGCACCCTGGCCTTCTGCCTGACCCACAGGGTCGATTCACCATTCTTCCTGCCACCCCAGGAGTTTGTGGAAGGTGCCCCCTCAGAAGACTCCTCTGTCTCCTAGAGTCAGAGCCATGGCAAGTGATGGTGAACTCTGCTACTGTAACACCGATCAGTGTCATAGATCATTGAGTGGTGAGAGACTTGGCAAGAAATAGCATCGGACTGGGAGCATTGGCTTCCTTGGCACCTGTTTGGCCCAGCACCAGCCCAGCTCTATAACAGGGAGTCAGGGAGGGCAAAGAGAGAAGGCAGCCCCTTCCAAGTAGCCCAGATACTATTGACTGCCAGCTTCCCGCTCAGCCTCCTAGCTTGGTTAGCAGCAGCATCACCCTACCCTGTTCATGGCTTTCTTGGGAACCATGCATGTTTGTTCATTCTCCCCCAAAAGCCTGATCCCTCACACAGAGGAGGGTGCTTGAGGAACAGTACATGAGCCAATAGATCTGTACAGATGCCTCTTGGCAGCAACCATCCCTATTGATTCCACATCAAAGCTGGGGTGAGGAAAGGAGGGGGAGTTGCCTGTGTTCCTCCGGGTGTCAAGAGCAGCTGGCATGTCCAAGAGGGGCCCCTTGGTTGGAGGGCTGCTCAGTCAACCTCTGTGTATGCAAAAACAACCAGTGTGCCTTGCCTCTTCTCCAAGAGATGTGAGTAGGGCTCAAAGGAAGAGCTGTCCACAGGAATGCACGTGCTCACAGGGCTCAGTGGCGTAGAGTGGAAAGCCTCTTACACTCCCCCAAGGCCCTGCCTGGGCTCGGCAGCACGAAATCCTAGGGCACAGTTCGATGTCTGGGAAATAAACCTTCAGTGGGCAGAGATTTAGGCCAGAGTCTGAAGACAGGCACCTTCTGGCTCTCTGCTTCCTGGAGTGCCTCTGAGTTTTCATTAAGATCCCCAAGTAGGAAAGTCTGGTTAAGCCAAGAACCAGCAAAGTAGAAAAGGCTTTTTTTGTGTCCATGAGGGACCCCTCAAGGAGCGCCTCTCCCTGTCTGCTCCATTTCAGATCAGGCTGATGGTTCTTAACTTAGACTTTGGTTGCCAGTGACCCAGGGCCAGGAGTGACATGCAACCCTGTGCCATCAAAAAAGCAGGGACTTGCTGTGATACCATCTGTCAATGAAGGAGATTCCCCATGTGTGAGTCCCTCTGCTGACCCCAAGGCCCAAGGAGCTGCCCAAGGGAAGGGCCTTAGCCAGGTTCATGCAGCCAGTTAGGCCCTGAGCACGGGAGGGAACCCGATGCCTCCCTGACTTAAAGTCCAGAGACCCTGCTCAGCCTCTGTGCCGTCCTAATTGACGTGCTGCGCTTTGAGGTTTGCAAAGGGTCTCTTGTACAGTGTTTCATTTGATCCATGCAACAGTCCTGTGAAGAAGAAATACTCCTGATGTAATTGTCCCCGTTATACAGGCGAGGTTAGATGGTGACACCACCTGGCAGGTTGTCCCTTCCTTCCCTTGTGGTTCTAGAGCTGGAAGGAGCCTCAGAGGACATCCAGTCCAACGCTGTCACTTTGCAGATGAGGAAAGCCAGGCCCAGGGCAATTAAGTGCCCAAGGTCACACAGAGTCAGTGTCATCCCTATGCTCAGACTAGGCACTGGTGGGCCGGGAGAGGAGCATGGCCCCTGCATTGGCCTCAGTGCCAGGGCCTCCGCTTCTTGGAGAGAATTAAAAATGCTCTAGGCGGGGAGAGGAGGAGAAAGTCCCCACTTGGGATAAGTTAGACAGAAGCAGTGCAGGCTCCCCAAAGGCTTTTTTTTCCTCCAAGAAGCATCTTGTTGGTCTAGAGATGGGCTCAGCCCAGCACTCTTCCCAACAGCCATGCATGCTGGCCAGCCCTGCTGCTCCTGGACAGCATGGGAGGGAGAGTACCAGAAGGCCCAGAGCTGGCTCCCCCTGTGCAGCCCAGGGAGTCACAGGGCTGAGGTGTTGGCTGATGTAGACTTGGTAGTTCCTCCACCCTGAGCCATCCTGTGAGCAGCGCCAGCACTTGGAATGGGGCTGAGCCCCAGCTGCCACTCTGCACCATTCCCCACGGATCAGAAGCTGGGCTTCCATGTTCTCCCTAGTTAGAACTGGACAAAAGCGATGCTAACCCCCAGGGACTGGGCTGAGCACTATGGCTACAAAGACAGGCAAAAACAGGAGACAGCAGCAGCAGCAGCCTCTTCCTTAGTGCTATCAGCCCCAGTGTTCTCTTCCTTTCCCAATATGGAAAACCAGTGTCCTTTCTTCAGGACCCAATGGAGGGGAGCAGGGCTCAATGGCTCCTCCCTGTGGCACTATTAGACAGTACCGCCTCCATAACCCAGCCCTCCGAAACATAAGAAGGCCCTACTGCAGTGATTTCCTCACATTCAAAGGGAAGGGAATTGAGAGTCATCTGGGCCAAAGCCATCATTTTGTAGATGAGAAAGCTGAAACCCAAGGCGGGGAAGTGATTTGCCCAGGGTAATACAGACAGTAAGGATCTGAGGTAGAGTTGGAATCTGGTGGATTCGATAAAGTCAGCTTTTTTCTTTGGGAAATGTGAGAAATAATGATAGTCCTAGGTATGGGAGCCAGCAACCAAGAGGAGTAGGGTTTAAAATAAGTCACAGTAGCCAACAATCCAGAAGCTAGTATTCAGGCGCCCAACAGGACGACAGCCCAGCAGAGTGGAGAGACGCCAGATTTGGAAACAGAAGACCTGAGTTCTGTCTCCAGTCCTAACTGCTGCTCACTAGAGCTCACTGGGCCTGGGTGGAATCTCTACAAGGTCCCATCTTGTTAGCAGACAGGGGTTGTTTTTTCTGCATGAGGTTTATGCCTTAAATGGGGCACAGAGAAAGGACTACAGAAAGAAGAGAATTTTTTGGTCTCTGCCCTAACGAAACGAGTGGCACCCAGCTCGAGCTCGGAGACCCCCAGTGAGCAAGAACTCACTACCTGCTGAGGCATCCCCCTGCCTTGTTAGATAGATCAGAGTGTTAGGCAGAGTCTCCTTACATGTGTCAAGTCTCAGTTTACCTCTCTGTAGCTTTTGCCCATTGTTCTTGGTTTTGACCTCTGGGCTTAAGTACCATGAGTCTAGCCTTCCTGTTACAGCTCTTAAAATACTTGGGGGCAGTGCCCATGTCCCCCCTAATCTCTCTTCCCCAAGTCTGTGCTACCTCTGCCATTTGCCCCCCTTGCCTTTCAGATGTCTCAGGGCTGTCTCCAGTAGCCTGGGCAGAAGTGCACTTGGCTAGGGACTGTGAACTCTCCAAGGCATTGAGCTGCTCTGTTATCACCCCACAGATGGAGCAGAATAAGTGTGTGTGCCATCATTGTTCTCTTGCCATTCACCCTGGACATCAGGCTTCTCTTCCCCAGCACAACCTAAACCCCCAAGCCCTTCCCTCTGTGACCATTGGCATTTCTCCTAATCTCAGGTCATTTGGAGGCTCAGTCCCACTGACCCTGCCACGCCTTGGTACTCATCCCCCACCAGGCCAGTCACTTCCTTTTATAGAGGAGGAGATTGGGGCCTCTGAGAGGCCCCACAGAGGGCAGGGACTTCTAAGTAGATGTTATTTATCTATTCTAAAGAGATAGCATTGAACAGATAGTAAGTGGCTCTAAATGCAGACTCTTCTGCCACACCAGGCCTTGCCATGCCCTTTCATATTTCACCAAGTCTGGGTTCGGAGCGTAAAGTTGTAACATAATCCATCCTAAAGCCACTTGCCTTGAAGCCCCTGGGCTCTTTCCTTTGCCTATCTTGATGAGCCATGTTTGCTCTGAGCTGAATGGTTCTCTCTTCAGAATGAAGGGATTTGTGGCTGAAGGATTTGAAAGTAATCTTTGTCTGAGCTAGAAAACAACTCTCTCTCCTCATCCCCCCATCTTTCCCCTCACCAATACTCTCTCTATCAGCTTGGTGGGTATTTTTGTGGGAAAGATAAAAGGATGTGGGCAGGATGATAATGCAGCCAGCTGGATTTGGAACCGGCAGAATGGCCTCAGAGGAGTCATTAATGGTTTGCTGTCCACTTGGCAGGAGGTCTCCAGTGGAGGCCCCAGAGACCTGCACCCAGGGCCTGACTTGGACAGATGACACAGAGCTGGGGCTAACAGGACTAAGTTACCACCCAATTTAAGACCTTGATAGGCTCCAAGGTTGGGTCAAGACAAATACAAAGAAACCTAATAGGGACAAATGGAAAATCTCTCCTGTGGATTCAGAAGACCAGCCCTAGAAGGACAATGTGGCCAGGCAGCAGTTCATCTGAAGATCTGGGGATTTGGAGATAGGAAAATATGGGGAGAGTATGATGTGTCAGCCAGGAAAACTCATTCACTCTTATGCTACATTAAGAAAAAATCACCACATGCAGGAGGAATGAGGGGGAAGAGGTCCCCCTCTCCTGTGCCCTGGTCAGAATGTGCTGGAGGCTTAGCTCAGTTATGGTGGATGCCATTTGATGAAGAACATTAATTTAGCGGAGGAGGGACCAGGTTGGGAAGAGCCTTGATTCCCTGCCATAGGAAAATTGGTTGAAGGAGCTGGGAATGTTTAGCCTGGAGAAGGGAAGACTCAGGGGAACATGGGAGCTGTCTCCAGGTATTTTAAAAGTTGTCATGTGGAAGGCTAGACTTATATAAATGCTTAAGCCCAGAGATGGGAACCAAGAACAATGGGCAAAAGCAAATTTAGCCTTAATACCATATAGGGAGAATCTTCCTAACAATGAGATACTTTGGTGGGTAGCAAGCTCCCTCTCCCTGGGGGTCTCCAAACAAAATCCGAGTGACCACTTGTAAGATAGGTTGTGGAGAGGCAGCTGGGTCATGTAGTAAATAGATAGCTTTACTATTCCCATTTATGAATGGTTATAGGATCATGGTTTCTAGATGTCACAGTAGATAGACTGTGGAACTTGGAGCCTGGGAGAGTGAGATAATGTGTATAAAACACTGCACAGAAAGTTCTCTGTCACGATTACCGATTCCTTTTCGATCATGGATTTCAGGTAGTCCAATAATTTTTAAATTGTCTCTCCTGGATCTGTTTTCCAGGTCAGTGGTTTTTTTCAAGGAGATTATTTCACATTGCCTTCTATTTTTTCATTTGTTTGGATCTGTTTGAAAGTATCTTGATT
>CM053592.1:180881770-180905249 GCA_028646515.1 Pseudochirops corinnae
AAGGCATTCTTCTCCTCATTGGCGTTTTGGGCCTCTTTTGCAATTTGAGTTAATCTATTTTTAAGGTGTTAATTTCTTCAGTCAGGTTATTGACTCTATTTTCATGATTTTCTTGCATCATTCTTATTTCTCTTCCCAATTTTTCCTCCACTTCTCTCCCCAATTTTTCCTCCACTTCTCTCATTTGGTTTTCAAAATCCTTCTTAAGCTGATCTCTAGCTTTTAGGCAGTCTTCATGTTTCTTGGAAGCTTTTGGTGTGGGAGTTCTGACTGTGTTGTCTTCCTCCTGTTCCCTGCTTTGATCCTACTTGTTCCCAAAAAAGGAATCTAGAGTTTGGTTGCTATTTTTACTTTGCTTCTTTTGCCTGCTCATGATGGCCAGTCAATGATTTTTTAGCTCTATGGAACTCTGCTTCCAGAGGAGATAGCTCTGTCCCAAATTGCTAGGGTTTTCCCAGCTGCTGGAGCTTTTAGGAGGCTGCTGCAGCCCCCACCAGCTTTGGCTCACTGAAAATGCACCCCAGGACCACCACCCAAGACCACGATCCGGATCCAGGCGGCTCAATGCAAGAGCACTTGGCCTCTGAACAATCACTTGGCCCCCCTGCAGTCTGCAGGCCGGGAGCTTTGAAGCAGCAATGTGGAGGCGGCTGCAGGCGCTCCCCTTCTGCTGCTTCCTTGCCCTGGAGGCAGTTTGGCCAGACCCACTTTTCTCCCCCAATTTTAGCCAAGTTCCACTGACCTTTCACTTAGTCCTTTTTTCTTAAGACTTGATAATTCTGGAAACTGCCACAGCTGCCGCAGATCGGCTCTCCCAAAGCTCCAGCTGCGGCTCGGCTTGGCTCATCCAGCCACCCCCGGGGAAAAGCTGCAGTTTCAGGCTGGGCTGGTTTTGGCTCCCAGAGCTGAGATGGTCCCTTCAAGCTGAGCTGCCTTCAGCGGGAGGTGTATCTGTGTGCATTTTAGAGCCCTAGAATTTGTTTAGAGTCATATTTTTTGGGTATTTGATGTGGCTATGTGGGAGCTGCCGTACCTTGCTGCTCCTATGCCACCATCTTGGCTCTGCCCCTACCAATTCCTTTTCAAGAGTGCCGGGTTGGGCTGGATGGCGTTGTTGGAGACATCTTCCAGTTCTCAGATTTTTGTGATGTGATGCCTGAGGGCCAAGCTGGCCATGTCTCCTTTGATCTGCTCGTTGCTGCTGTAAACCCAGATTTACACAGAGGAGTGACAGGGCACGAGGGAGGAGCCCAGGGCACTTGGGGGCTGGAGCCTGAGCAAGGATCTCCCTCTCCTCCAGGATCGTGCTCATGGATGACGCAATGGACTGCCTCATGTCTTTTTCGGATTTCCTTTTTGCCTTCCAGATCCAGTTCTACTACTCTGGTAAGTAGAGGTCACTCCTGCTTCCCTCCCCTCTCACCAGGCACAGGGAGCCCTAGCCTCCACTCCCCTCTTCTTTGCCCGTCTTTGTGTCATACTCTGACATGAGTCTAGAGGACTTGCCAGTTCTTTCAGCAGTTGAAAAGATCTAGGCTGAGCTGAAACTGTAAAGCCCCCAAATCACTTAACAACTCCAACATCTACACCTTCACTGACCCTCTGCTCCAACCACATGGCCTCACATCTCCCAGAACCCCCTTATGCAGCAGGTCTCTGCACCCCAAGGAGAGGCCAGGCTGAGGCCCATCACTCCTTCCTGTCTCTCCCTTATATCCTGCCTCTCCAACACTCACAGACACACACACACACACACACACACACACACACAGACACACATTTGAAGTGGAAGCTGGATTTATAAACTGCTGCTCAGGTCCCTAAACATACTTGATTGCAATGAACCCCCATTAGTAAACAAAGGGGAATCTTTGGAGGCCCAACCAGCCAGCCCAGCAGGCCTTGGCCCCATATGGGCCCTGAGTTCTTTTGGCTTGAGAACAGCCCCAAAAGAGGTGACTTGTGAAGCTGCTTTCTTTGACCCTTTAGCCATCGGAAGACATTTTTTTTGCTGCTTCTATGCAGCACTCAGCCTTTGGAGTAGGAACAGAACTCAAGTTCGTAGGCATTTATTGTCCTCTTACTATGTGCTGGGGCTACAAAGAAAGTCCTCCTGTGCAGGAGGAGGGACAGAGTGCACGTCACCACATGCAAACAAGATGCAGGCGGGATAAACAGGACTGGCTCGGAGGGAAGCCTCTGACCTGAGGAAGGGCTTCTGCCAAAAGGGAGGATTTTAGCTGAGACATTTGGAGGTGGAGATGAGGAGGGAGAGAGATCCAGGCAGGGTGGGGACATCCAGGAAAATGGCCACAGTTGGGAGCTGGAGAGTCTTGTTTGAGGAACATCAAGAGGGCCAGTGCCACTGATGTGGAGGGTGTGTGGAAGGGAATCAGGTGTAGGATGATGGCTAAGATAGGAGGGAGCCAGCTTGGAAAGGCCTTTAAAGCCAAGCAGGAGATTCTTACATTTTATCCTGAAGGTGATAGGAAGCCACTGGGGTTTAGTGAGGAGAGAGAGGGCTGACATGGTCGGCCTGATCTTTGGGAAAATCACTTTGGTGGCTGGATGGCGGATGGATTGGAGTAGGGAGAGAACTGAGGCAGGTAGACCCCCAGCAGCTATTGTAATCATCCATCTGTGACAGGGTGAGGGGAGACCATATCAGAAGAGAGGAGTTGGTGCTACTTGGATCCTGGGGGTGTGAATGAGATACTGAGGACGCCTCCAAACTGTGAGCCTCGGGTGCTCACACTGACTGTCCCCATCACCCCATCTCACTTCCCAAGTTGTCTGAGGTCTCTTTTCTCTTGCATCACACACTTGGACCTTGGTAGGATGTGGGGCAGTACCAGGCACTGAGGTTGATTGAGCCAAAGAACCCAGGAGGAGGACAATGGTCAGAGCCATGACAAGAGCTTGAGCCAAGTTTCCCCTCGGTTCCCCAGAATTCTTGGAGAGTGTGGCTGCCATTTATCAGGACCTGCTGACAGGCAAAAACCCCAACACTGTCATAGTGCCAACATCATCCAGCGGGCAGCATCGTCAGCGGCCTGCCTTGAGTGAGACCAGTGCCCTGGAGGGAGTGGAAGCCTCCCTTTTCTATCAGTATCTGGAGAATCTGTGTGACCGCCACAAGTACAGGTGAGTAGAGGGATCCCTGCTCGGCCCCAAAGAACAGGGTGACATGCATTTACCTCCCAAAAAGATGCCAACTCTTCCCTGGATGAGAAGAATCAAGGGCTTGGAACAGATGCATGTCAGGATGAGCAGCCAGCCCCTGGGAAGGTGGGAGAAGGAAATCCCTGCCCTGCTGGGCCTCTCTCCCTTACTCTGCTTCCACCTCTGAACCCTTGAAGGGCCTCTAGGCTCTCATAAAAGGAAACTAGACATGGATTGAAAAGCATTTCAGGTGACAAAGATTGCAAAGATTCACGTCTGCTTGGACAACCCCCACCCTGCCCAGAAGTTTAGTCCCTTAATGAGAATTGCCTAGCTAAAGTCGAGAGCGCGTGTGTGCGTGTGTGTGCGTGTGTGTGTGTGTGCGTGTGTGCGTGTGTGTGTGTGTGTGTGTGCGTGTGTGCGTGTGTGCCTGCATGTGTGTACAAGGGGGCAGTCTCAGCTGGCTCCAGGCCTGGAGGGAGACTTGCTCACTCTGGCCTAAACATTGGCTAGCAGCTGCTTCCCCTCTGAGTGCTCGCCATCACCCCATTCCTGTTTCAGCTCATGGGGTCATTGCGTCCATTTTACGGATGAAGAAACTGAGGCATGGCACGGTTCTGGGGCTTGCCCAGTCACATAGGTAGGAAGAGAAGGGGCAGGGCTTCCTCCTGCCTCACCCAGCACTCTGCCCACTGCCTCCCTGGCCAGGGTCTTGTGAGCACAAAAGTCCAGGCTTCGTACACCGGGCCTTGTCTTTTGGCATCTGCTGTGAGGCCGGGGCTTAGGTGTCTGCCAGGTGCCACCTGCCTGGCCCTTCAGGTCGAGGTTTAGCCCGGATGTTTCCCTTTCAGCTGCCCCCCTCCAGCTCTTGTCAAGGAAGTCCTGAGCAACGTCCAAAGACTAACCTTCTATGGCTTCCTCGTGGCACTCTCCAAGCATCATGGGATCAACCAAGCCCTGGGTAAGGTCGACCACTCGAGGTCTGGTTCTTGATCTGTACTAGAGTGAGAAGCAGGGGCCTGGACCTTCAGAAGAGCCATGACCAGGGTCCCCTCCCTCCTCAAGTCCTGCCCTAACATGAAGCTGCCCAGCCCTTCCCCACAGAAGCCTTGCCACTCGGCCCCTGAAAGCAGAGGGAGGGGCCCACCACCAGGCAGAACGGAGCTGTTTGCCCCGCAGCTCCTGAGATTATATATCAAAGACAGGAATCCCATCTGTAAACAGTGCTAAGGTCTGTCAAGGGATACCTTTCTTCTCAGTAAGAAAAAATCCACATCTTCTAGGGAAGCAAAGAAAACGGGGCGGGGGGTGACACAGTTCCCCTTTCTGTTCCCTGTTCTGTGGCTGGGTCACTTAGCCCTAGCCCTCTGCCAGGCCCACCCCCACTGCCAGTTGGCCCACAGTTGCTAGAAAGATTTGGGGGGGCCTCTTAGTCCTGCTTCGGACTTTGAGGGCTTCTGTGCTCTTCGGCTCTCCCCCTTCTTGGAGCCTTTCTCTTGGCCCCTCTTCTTTCTGGTAGACTAACCCTAAACTTTGTTCTTCATACTGGCCTGGATAGGTGGGGCTGCTCTGCCCCCAAGGTGGCATTGTGACTTTGAACTGAGCCTCCCACCTCCCAGACACAGGCAGACCTGGGAGACACTGGGGTCGGTTCCAGACCACCACAGTAAAGCCAGTATGGCCACAAAGCAAGACACATGACCTTTTTTGTTTCCCAGTGCACATAAAAGTTATGTTCAGACTACACTAAAGTCTGTTAAGTGTGCAACCATATTATGTCTAGATTGCAGCAGTTCTCAACCTGTGGGTTATGTTCAATTTGTAACAATGAAAATACATCCTGCATGTCAGATATTTACATTACGATTCATAACAGTAGCAAAATTACAGTTATGAAGTAGCAACAAAAATAATTTTATGGTTGGGGGTCAGCACAACATGAGGAACTGTATTATTAAAGGGTCGCGGCACTAGGAAGGTTGAGAACCACTAGTCTAGTGAAACAATGTACATAATTTTAAAATACTTTATTTCTAAAAAATGCTAGCCGTCATTGGAGCCTTCAGAGTCGGGATGGTTTGGCTGGTGGAGGGTCTTGCCTTGATGCTGAGGGCTGCTGACGGCTCAGGGTGGGGGCTGCTGAAGGCCGAGGGGGCTGCGGCAATCTTAAAGTAAGACAGCTGTGATGTGTGCCCCTTCCACCGACTCTCCCTTTCACAAAAGGTGTATCTCTAGTATGTGCTGCTGTGCGATGGCATTTTACCCTCCGTGGAACCCTGCCACCACTTTATCAGCTAAGTTTAGGTCATATTTTCCAGTATTGTGGTGTCTCGGGAAGTAGGGAGGCCCAAGGAGAGGGAGACAGGTGGGGGACGGCCAGTCAGAGCACACACACGTGTCGAATAAGTTCACTGTCTTATAAGGGTCTGGTTTGTGACATCCTGAAAGAATCTCAGTAGTGACATCAAAGATCAGCCATCACAGGTCACATAAGAGGGACAGTAATGATGACAAAGTTAGAAATATTGGGAGAATTACCAAAGGGTGCTGCCAGGACACAATGCGTGTGTGCTGTTGGAAAGGTGGTGCCCAGAGACTTTTTGCCACAACGTCCAGTTTGTAAAAACCACACTATCTGCACAGCACGACATAGCAACATGTTGCAAGACGAGGTTTGCCCACGTGATCCAGAAGCTGATGCCTGCTGCTTCCAAAGTGCAGGCCAAGGAGGTTTGGGAGCCCAGCTCGTTGGCCTCCAGGGGGGCACGCAAGCAAGATGGGCACGGGAGGTGTGGGCCTCACCCCACTTCGCTTCAGTGTGACACACCTGGAAGGCCGGCAGGTGGATCAGGGTCACAGCTCTCCAGACGTGCTCCCCAGGCCCTCTGACATAGGAAAGCATTTCTTCTGAGACTTATCAGTTGCTAGATGCAGGTTCCCAACTGCAGCTCCCTATGCCCCCCTATGACCAGTTCCTCTTTCATCAGTAAAAATTCCTCCAGTGCCTGGAAGCCCCAACCAATCCCTCCTTTCCACCAGTGGTGGCTCCAGAGCCCCTCCTCTGCCCACATGACCTCAGCATCCAAGGTGGGTGAGCACTAGCTCTGCCTGGCTTAGCCTGCCCTCCCAGCCAAGGACGCTCTGACCGCTCCTGCTAAGCCAAGGTTTGGCCACCCTGGTTTCCTGGAACAGAGCTGGATAATTACTGATCTCTGGTGTGGACCTGGACCACATCCTGTGGCTCCCCTCCCTCTTCAGCTCAGCTCCAGCCTGAGGAGCTCCCCCAAAGCTGCCCTTCTCTTCTGACATTGACAGGAGGCATTGAGGGCTGGGGAGAAGCAGTCAATGTGCCTGCAATCCCAGAGCTAGCTAATGCCTCCTGGCTCTTCTCATCCCTATGGGTGGTCCCTCTGGCTCTGGGATTCGAAGTCTTTCTGCTCCCAACCCAGCCTCCAGCCCCACAGGATGTCATAGAGGGCAGGCTCAGGCCACAGCTGCCCAAATGTCCTTTCCTTGGTCTTCCCCCATGGGCCTTTACACAGTTCAGATGGAGCTGTTAAGGGAAAGCCCCCAGTGTGGCTTCAGCCAAGGCACTCATTCTTCAGAGCTCCCCTGTATTCCAGGGGCCTGCTTCATTCCCCAGGTCCCAAGGGCTGTCGTTATTTCTGGACAACCCCTTCCTCCCAGGTTTGGGAGACAAAACTAAGGCATCACCTCCCTTGGGAGCTCTCGCGGTGCCCCTGGATCAGGATGTGATTGCTGCACCTGGGCAAGGCTCTCCACAACCTACCCCCACCCCGTAGTGGGATTTCCAGCCATAACTGCTCATCCTGAGCAGCCCCCAGGCCTAGCCCCTCCCTAAAGCTCTGTGGGCCTCTCGGTCTTAGCATCCCTCCTCACTGCTGTCTTCTAGGGGCTCTGCCCGACAAAGGGGACCTGATGCACGACCCAGCCATGGATGAGGAGCTGGAGAGATTGTAAGTGTCAGTCCTGGGGGGAGGGGGGTGTTTCTCAGTCACTTTCGTTATTTGTAGCAGCAGTGGGCAGCCATCAAGACTTTGGGGCAACCAAGGCCTACTGGGGCCACGAGACCCAGGGACCATCCCTGCAGGCCCTCCTGGGGAGATGGGGCCCAGGAACCATCCCTTCGGGTCCTCCTGGGGAGGGGACAAAAAGTCTCGGATCCAGGCCCTTCCCCTGGGCCAGAAGGCACCTTGCTGCCCTTAGGCCTTCTTCCCTCCTCCAGGATGGCCCAGGTACCAGGGCTCCTCACGACTACCACCTCTGGCACAGAGAGTGGCTGTCCACGGACCTCTCCCCGTTTGGGGTCCCCCTGGAAACCCCTGCACCATCCCCGAAAAGTGGATGCAGACAGTGATGGCTCCACCGAAGAGACGGAGGAGTCTGAGACCTGAGCGGCCCTGGAGAGCCCAGCACCCCATCCTGCCTGGGGCAGCTCCCCCTGCACAAACATCCCCTCCATCCTTGCACTGCTAGAGGCCCTGGCTCCCTCCCTTCCTCCCTCCCTCCTTTTCCAGACTCAGCAGCTGGGCACTTAGGGCAAGCCCTCCCCTGTTCTACCTCTTCTCAACACCTGTCACATGCCGCCCTCTGCTGGTAATCACGGTGAAGGACAGAAGCGCACACAGCCAGCCACCCTCGGCCTGGGGCTGCCAACCCTCAAGGCCCGGCTTGGCAGCAGATTGCCCTGAAACCATCTGCTGCAGGGCAGTGCCCTAGGCCCCGCACGCTCCCCAATAGTGCTATCGTCCTCTTCCTGCCTGAGGGGTTGGCCCTAGGGCCTTGAGGGGCCAGGCCAGAGTAGCCAATGAACATAAGGAGTCATCCTGGGTAACATTCCAGAAAAAATCCCCGAAGTGATGGAATGAGAACGGGTGGCATAGATGGCAAATTCATTTTTTAAAAACTGTCTCAACTCTTGCTCTGTCTTAATATACGTAGTAAAATATGTGAAACATTAATAAAAGTCTCTTGTGTCCAGTAGAAGACGAGTCTGAGGCCATTGGGCTGGAGGGAGGGGAGAGGGCTGGGAGAAGGCTCAGCACCAGCTTCCAGGGGCTGTCGGGAGGGAGGCAGATGGGGCCTGAAGAGCCCAGACCAGACCCTGAAAGGCCAAGATGTGCTTTCAGTCCAATTATCTCTATGGGGCTTGGGGGGTGACCCCAGCAGCCCTCCTGGAAAGACCCAGAAACACTGTGGCTTGTCTCATGTCACACAGCTGTTTACAGCAGTCAACAAGCCGTGCCCAGGCCCTTGGGGCCACTCCTACAAGAGGTGGGAGACCTCAGAGAACTCCTCTCCTGCCGCTTCAGGGCCAGTCTAGTGAAGCAATCTGACAGCCCTACAACAGACATGGAAAGATCATGCGGTGACCGATATCCCCAAGTGGAATGGGGTGCTTGGGGTGTGGAACAGAGCCACGCCTCTGGCAGCCCACGTGGCCTGAGGCCCAAGTGGAAGCCTGTGCACCACGCTGAGTAATGGCAGCTGTTCCCAGCTTGCCTCCTGGAAGCTGGGGCACATGCCTCCCAGGGCAGAGTTCCTTTTGCAAAATCAGATTCACAAGCCCCCAAGTGGCCAGATGCAGAGAATGGTCACCTCTCTACCCAGGCTGCCTACCTTTGCCCCTACTCTTCTAGCCATTTCCCTGGCTGTCTGCAAAGACCTTATAGCTAGGTCTCTAGATTGAGAAACTTTTGGCCAAGCACTCTCCACTCCAGCAGCATGCATTCATTCATTCATTCATTCCCTCCCAAACTTCTGCAAGGGAACACTGCTGAGACCGTGCACATCTCATCAGCTAGCTCCACATTAGCCCCTTACATCTCTTGATAAGCTCCACCACTCTGTGGTTCTGGGCTTTCTGAGCCATCTCTTACTTACAGCATCCATGAAATTTGAGGCTCTCCCCCCCTCTTGCCCATCCCTAGCTATGGAATGCCAGCCCCGCATCCATGTTAATTCTGCTGGGACGTTGAAGTCAGCTAATTCCAGCTCTTTCCTCTACATGCAACAGGGTGGTGAGGTCGAGGCTGCACAGAACCTCCCAGAAGCACAGGTCCCATCAGGCAGTGGCTTTCGGCTTCCGGAGGAGTGACAAGCTGGAGGCCCTGGAGAGTTTGCCCTCCGCTTCTACACAGATGCCCTACTCATGTCGGTGGGAGTCCAGAGAGTGAGGCACTGGTGGCGTCCCAGGGTGGGAGGTAGGAAGGGAAGGGGAGCAAGAACTCGGCAACACTTTCAGCTCAGACCAAAGAGGGGCCCTGGGCCCAGCTTGGGCTTTATTGACACCACTTTTTTCCAAATAATACAAACAGTCCATAAAGCAAGTCATGTCCCTTTGGGGCAAGGTGGGAAGGAAAGAGGAGTGTCCCATGGTGCTGAGGAGCTCCATGGCCCTCTGTGGCCAGTTGCAGTGATCACAGAGCAGTGGTACAGTCCATGCCGTTAAGTACCAGCTGGGCAGAAAACCGCAGGCCCCCAGGCCACAAGGGGAAAGCAGAGCTCTACCAAGAGCCCACTTCCCTTGCCCAGCTCTCTCACTGCTCCCAGCAGCATCTAGGCAGTGGGGGGAGGGCTCAGGGGACCCAGGCTGCACCTGCCCCAGACTTTGGGACCACAGCTCAGACCCATGGAAAGGAACCGAGAAGCAGCCATGCTGTGGGGCTTCACGTGGTCCAAAGCCCAGGCCCTGAGGTGAAGCAGGAGGAGCTGCTGCCCCCGGCCCCAGATGCACCCCAGTCAAGGAGAGGAGAGGAAAGGACATGGCCTCCCTCCACTGTGAAGGCAGAAGTGATTAGTGCAAATAGGGGTGGGGATGCAGAAGAGAAATCACAAGGGCCTCCATTCTGGCTCCAAACTGAGCACTTTTAGATAATGGGATCCAATTTCTAGCCCTTGTAGCTCAAAGCAAAGTCTCTGCTCTCCCAGTGCCCCTGGTGCAGCCCATCTCCTAGAGGCCGGCCTCCCTCCCTCACTATGGAGCCCAGACTGAGAAGGGATCTAGCTGAATATTCCCTCTGGTCTCAAGGATAGCAAGTCCAAGTAAAGGGACACATCCCAGTCTTACTTTAAAAAGACCTTGAGAGCCTCTGACCTTCCCTTTCTTGGGATGGGAGGCAGAAGGGAATGAAGATCAGCCTGGCTCTGGGAGACACTAAGAATTCTCTCCCTCTCCAGCACAGCGAGTCATGGGAGAGCAGCAGCTGTGATGAAGGGAGGGAGGGAGAGAGAGGGCAGGAAGGATGGGGACAGTGACCTAGCACCCAGGAGGTGAGGGTTTGAAAGGAAAGGGCTAGGGGGTGAGGAGGCAGGAAGGGAGAAGGGGGCTGGTGTTGGACCATTCCCTTCACCCAGCATTCCCAAGGCCACCCCACTGGCGCTGGCGTACACACATGAACACGCACGCACATGTGCACCCACACCCACACGCACACACATACACACACACTCACACACACATCCCCTACAACTACCATGGGGCTAGTATCCCTGCTCAAGGGAATACAGGTTTCTCTTGCTGCTGCCGCCACTGCCACCACCACCACCACCACGAGCCGCCATGGGCCCTGGGTCAGTAAGAGCCATAACGATCCTGGAGAGAAAGAAACATCAGCTCAGCAGGGATCCCCAGGCACCACGGTGTAGAACTGGGCCGAGCCTGACAAGACCCTGCTAGGGCCACTTCATTGTGATTTCAGCCTTGTCCCAGGCAGCCAAGCTGGGCCAGACAGCTCTGTGCCTCACCCCAAGGAGGAAGGCCTCCCATTTCAATCAAGCTCACATGGAGGAGGGCTGTGAGAGCAATGCCAGGAAAAAGCAAGGATGCACTCGGGCATCTTTCTTAGCTGGTCAGGGAAGCAAGGATAGCCTAGGTGAGAGGAACGTGAAGTCTGCCCTTGTTCCTCTTCCCCACAAACAAATGAGGGCTCCTGGGGGATGGGCCCCAAAACTCACCTGTAGAGAGTTCATCACCCCATTAGCCAGGACAGCCATCTTCCCAGCCACAGACTTCACTCCCTGTTTGAACTGGGCAATGTCCGCGGCAGGGAGCACGTTCCCCAGAGACACCCCTGCTGAGGGAAGAAAGCCAGGGGGTGACCCAGGGACTTGCGAAGCAATCCCCTGGCTCTGGCCACGTGCTGGAAAGCTGTGCTGCCCCTCACCTGCTCCGGGGGCTCCGTCTGCCTCCCCAAAGAGGTCTGCAGAACTGATGGCGCTGCTGCCTGAAAGCTGCTGCAGCCGAGCCCGGGCTTCATACTGTGGGAAGGAAGAAGCCAAATGATCGCAACGGGAGGAGCCAGAGGCCACCAGGCCAAGGCAAGGCCCACAGCACCAGCCCACACACCTCGGCATCGATCTCCCTCCCGAAGAACATGTCTGATGAAATGGCTTTGGCTCCTGCAAACTTCTGACGGGCTTCACTGGATTCCACGGCCGACGGCCGGCTCTCGACCTCTCTCCGGTTTGCGGGTCTGGCCGAGAGATAGAAGGAACACCCCTGAGGCTTCGCATGACCTTTCTCTATAGAAAGCACGGGTACATGGTAGTTCTGGGCTCTACTAGGGAGTACAATTCCTCCCTAGATCAGGGAAGAATCTGAGATGATCCATCAGGCCAGGCAACAAAGCAAGAACAGCAACGCACCACGTGGAGCCTTCTGCAGAGGCCTGAAAGTTAAGTGCTCCTCATCAACGGGTAACTGAGAAAGAGGCTCCCACTCCTTGTCCCTTTAGATAGTCTGCTCTTTCCTTCCAAGTCCCCAAAGCCCTAGAGATCACTCTACCTTTCTGCAATTGGCCGGATACTAGAGATTGTCACCTCTGGCTCCTTCTCCTCCATCCTGTCCATGCTCCAGGAGGCATCTGTGTCCCAACGGGAAGCAAAGCCATCTCCCAGAGAAAAGGGGTTATCCTTATACCTGGAGAGAAAAAAGCAGAGGTCAGAGGTCCTCAGAGGAACCCGTGGCAGAGCCTGAAGAGGATGCCCACCTCCCCTATACAACTGCTCTTACTTAGGGGGTCCGGAAGCAAAGCTCCCAGTATCATCAAAGAGGTCCAACTGGGACCGGGAGGATTTGGCATTCACAGGCGTTTCCTGCTCAATCACTTGCATCTCTGACAACACCGAGTGAGAGACAGAGCTGTGGAAAAACCAGAAGGAAGGAGCCCAGGATCAGCCCATGAGGGACATGGCCACCACTCACCTTCCTCATCCCAGCCCTCGGATCCCTGCATTTTCATGGTGCGGGGCCACCCACTGCACAAAGCCACCAGGACGTGTGTTCCCTGCCCAGATAAAATGTCCCCAAATGCCCCAACCTAAAGATGATAAGTGCGGCACTGCCCCTTGACCAGGTCTGACCAGTGTCCAAACCTGCTACCTGCAAACAGCAACAGCAAATTGCTAACAAGCCCACAGTAGCACACACTGATCCTGGAAGGAGTCTTAGCCATAGTTCAGCTCCCTTCATCTGGCAGCTACACAGAACTGAGATCAGAGAGGGGCCTTGCTCCAGGTCACCCACCAGGATCTGCACCCAGAGCCTATACTGCAGTATTTTTGCCCCAGCTCTGGTGCCCCACTAAACTATTTCTATTTCTGAAGGTGTGAGCCCTACTTGCACAGCCCTCTTTCCTGGAGGAAGCCTCACCTTCGGGACACCAGGCCCATGCCCAGGCGCTCTGCCTGCTCCCGCTTCTGCCCCTCCAGGCTCTGTAGCTTCTTCTCTTCTTTCTTGCGGTCAATTTGCAACTCCTGGTAGGCCAGCCGCATGGAAGTGACCCTGGGAGGAAGGCCAGTTCAGTAACCACCCTCTCCCCTCACCCCAGGCTCTCGGAAGGCCATTAGGCCCCACATATGGCTCTGGGGATCAGAGGGAAAGGACCCAAGCAGAGCCACACCATGCCCCCTGGGGCACTCACACAGACTCCTCAGCCTGCTTCTTGGCCTCGACTGCCTGTTGCTCCCGAAGCTTCTCGGCCACCTGGGCTTGTCGCTCAATTTCGCTGAAGCTCTGACTGCTTACCTTCTGGGCGCCCAGCCCCTTCTTGGCACCCAACTAGAAGAAAGTCGAAGGTAACCCAAGGTCTGCTGGGCAGGAAGCCACCCGCTTCCCTGCCAGCCATAGTGCCCTGGTCAAACCCATAGCCCCGCTGACCGTCACCACCTTTGTGACTGGGAAACCTACCCCTTTCTTCGCTGTTGCTGGTTTCTTCTTGCCAATAATTGAGGATTTCAATTCTGCCATGAAAAATTGGAAAGGCGGGATCAGACACAAAGGCAAAGCTGCCTCAGACCAGAGCATGCAACTTCACAGCAACCGCTTTTGGAAATGGCAGCCTTGGGGAGGAAAGGCCAAAGCTGCCCCCCAGACACTGAACAACAGCACTGAGTCCAGCCCACACAGAAAGAGATGGGTGAAGGTTACCAACTCCCAGCATCTCTGCCTTGCACTGCCACTCCCCAGGACAGTCACAGTCTCTGAACCAAGACTAAGAGTAGCGAGGCTGGGCCAGGCACCAACACCATCCTCAGCTCCCTGAGGCAGGAAGCTCAAATGCAGAGGGAGGGGCAGCTTTCCCATGGAGCCATTACCTCTGGCAGGAACAGACCCTTGGGCTGACAGAAACATGGATTCTAGGAGAGACAGAGTTGAAGCTAACACAGGGTCCACCCCAGTGCTCCTAACTGGAGAGAAAGGCCTGCACTAGAGAGCCCCCAAACAGACCCTGACAGAGCTAGAAGGCCTAGCTTTGGATAGAAAATGGCTGGGTGGAAATCCCATTCCTGCAGCCATCGGCTTGGTTTAAAGAGTCCTGGCCTTCCTCCCCAAGTATCAGCAGAACATGCTAGGACTTGTGGAAGCCCCTACACCGAAGGAAATGGGGGCCTCACAGATCAGGTCATCCTAAGGAGATGCTAGAACTTGAAAGAGAGGGTGGGCTAAAAAAGGCAGATTGCAGATAACCAAACGTAAGGTAATGCCTTCCACCCTCCAATAAAAGGAACTGAATGGCTCCCAAAGAAAGGAAGCAACAGCCCAGGAGGGCCGAGGATTCCCAGAGATTCCAAGGGAACCTCAAGTATCTCGGCCTCCTGGCCTCAACATTTATCCAATGTGGGGGAGAAATGGTTACAAGGCAGTGTGGTCAAGAAACTGAATTAGGATGCTGAAGTCAGAAAATCTGCGTGTCAGAACTCAATAGGCTCCCCCACTGCCCACTCCCCACACCCTCTACAAGGCACAACTCGGAGGATCTGGTGTGTATCTGTCCTCAGTAGCTAGGAGGGGCTGATCGTCTCAACACAGGCTGCTACCAGACCTGAGCTGTGCTCGAGCCAGCCCTCAGAAAGGGCCAGATGCTCAGTTTTCCACAGAACAGAACCTGAGTCTTAGCCTCTTGGGCACCCATGCCCTTGAGCAGCTCACTCACCCAGGGAGGTTTTGGGAGAAGTGCTGAGCAGGTCAGCTGTGGGGCCCTGCTTAGGTTCTGTGGACACAAAGGCATCAATTAGGCATCCAACCCACTCATGCAGGCTCTTCTCTCTCCCTGCAGAAGATGGGCTGCTACTTGTCCCAAACTTCTGGGATTACTACCAAAAGAAACAGAAAAAGGGTCCTTATGCCTTTTTCTTTTTGCTTTTTGGAGGTAGGAAGGCAGGGCAATCAGGGTTAAGTGACTTGCCCAAGGTGACACAGCTAGTACATGTTAAGTATCTGAGGTCACATTTGAACTCAGGTCCTCCTGACTCCAGGGTGAATGCTCTATTTACTGCACCACCTAGACGCCCCCCTCTTGCCTTTTAAAGACAAATTACTAGTGAATTCTGGTCTGGAGCTGCCAACCCAAGGCGGCAGTACTCCCTAGGGACCTTCCTTAGCTCAGTATCCCCTCCACCTCAATCTTTGCTGACTCCTAGCCCTTGTTCCTGCTTCCAATGGTGTGGCCCAGAAACAGTATTAGGGTGGGGGGCATTAGAGACGATCACTACACTCACGTGCGGGAACATTGCTCTCCACAGGCTGGGGTGGTGGTTGTTCAGGGACTTGAGGCTCAGAGGCTGGCACATCCCAAGCTGAAGGCTGAAAGGAAGGCCTAGTCACACAAGTTTTGCAAGGCCTGGCAATAACTTTTGAGGCCGTCCAAGTTTCAAAACGCTGATCTAAGGTTATTGAGGAAAACTGAACCAAGGATTATAATTTGTGGAAGGAGGCAGAAAAACCTTTTTTGCAGACACTCTCATGGCTCCTAACAGCAGAAAGCCCGCTTCCCTGAAAGGATCACAGAGTCAAGAGCTGGGAAAGACTTTGGAGACCTTCTAGTTTAATCTACTTGTTTCACAGATGAAAAAAGTGAAGCCTAGAAATAGTAAAACTGACTTACCCAATGGGATAGAGCTGGGATTTGAACTCACACTGTGACTCCAAAAGACAAAGCTTTTCTGTCCCATTCGTGGTAACAGGAGTGGGGCCAGAGAACTTTAGCAAGAATCAGCAGCAGAACACACTAGAGAGCCCCCAATGAATTAGGTCAAAAGACTGCTGTTGGCTGGGCGCCCTTAGGTCAGTGGCTAGATGCCTCTGGCTCTGGGACTAGATAATTTCTAGGGTTGTTTCCAGATTTTCTAACTGGCTTCTTCCTTTTAAGAGACCACACCAGAGGAAATGACCCTCTGAGACACAGTTCTATACTTAGGATATCTGACAGCACCTCCCTCCAGGGGCTAAGGCCACCACTGGGACAGGAAAATAATCATGAAGGCTTTACACTGAGCCTATCTGCTCAAATCACAACCTAATGAGACACAAGGCTCTCCTCAACCTTAGCACTGCAGTAAAGGGAAATGGAGCTGTTAGAACAGCTACGTGAAGGCTCCCGGTCTGGGGACAGTAAAGGTGTCAGTAGGGATCAATGGGGCAAATGCTCCTCTCATCATAGTAGTACTCACCTGGGCATGTTCTGTGAAGAAATCAGAGTCTTTCTTTTCTGGGGAATGGCCAGGAGCACTGTTCGTACTCTCTATCCAAAGCTAGACAGAAGAGAACAAACAGCCCTTGGAGCCCAGAGCTTTCTGCTCCATCCTCTCCCCTACCTCCTGGCCCTCACCAGCACTTACATCAGTGCCGTACTTGGCAAGGGCGGCACTCCCCAGCTGCCGAATCTTCTCCCGATAGGTCTGGGCTGCCCGGCTATTGTATTTGCTGTTGGCATCATTAGTGGTACAGCTGTGCTGGCGGAAGAAAGCCGTCTGGTGACAGGAGAGGAGGGTAGGCAATCATGCCAAAAGTCAGAGCACAGCCTTACCAGTCCAAGCAGGTGTGCCCTCCCAAACCCCAGCTACCTAGGAGACAAAGGCAGGCAGCCCAGTAAAGGGCTCAGCTTTAACCAGCCCCGCTGCAGAGCCTCCTGCCAAGGCACGGGCAGGACTCGGGGCTGGCCGGACTCTCAGCCGCCTGGACCAGGTAGGAAGCAAATCCTGATCTCATGGAACAACGCCATGACCCTGCGCTAATGCGGCTAATGGGGTCCAGGAAAGCTCTCTCATGACCTAGCGGGGGTCTGCAGAGAGGGCCCGCTGAGGCCGCCAAAGGCAGCCGGTGCAGGGGGCGCCTTACCGCGTTGGCATTGCCCCCGACCTGCATACACCTCAGCTGGAACCAGCTCCAGTTGGAATCCAACTCCGTGGACCTGCATGAAGACCACAGCAGGGGGAGTTAAATCCTGTGGGCTGGCGGCGCTCCTCCCCACCCCAGAAAAGCCTCCTCTGGCAAGGCCGGGGGTCCCGGGGGCACGGGCCAAGGCCGGGGGGTCCGGCAGCCGAGGCCAGGCTTTGCTGGGAAGGGGGGGGGGGGGCCTCTCCCCGACTGAGCCAGAGGCCCCAGGGGGCCTGGGGAACCCCTACCCCCCGCCCCGGCCTCAGGGGCCTAAGCTGCCGCAGGGAGGACAGCTTCCCCCCACGGTTCTGGGGGCCGGGCCCACCTGATGAAGCTCAGGTGGACGCCCAGCGAGCGGTGTACCCCGGAGCAATCGATGCACAGAAAGACGCCGTAGGTGATGCTGGCCCAGCTCGGGTTCTTGGCGCCGCAGTCGAAGCACGCCTGGGAAGGAGAGGGGGCGGGCCGGGGGCCCGGGGACGGTTGGCGAAAAGAACGGGCCCGGGGACCAGGGGAGCAGAGGCCAGGGACCGGGGGCGCCGGCAGGGCCTGAGCCATGGGGGGAGGGCCCCGGGAACCATGCCGGCGTCCCTCCCTCCTTGGCCCCTCCCCGCGCACCCCGACGACCCCGGGCCCGCACCTTGTTGGTCGGTACCGCGCGGAGTCTCTTGAAAAGGGTCTGAATCTCGGTTTTGCTAGGCTCCGCCGCCATTTTCTCTCCTTCCCAGATACAATCGCGACAAACGAGGGCCAATCCGAGTGAAGGGAGGCGGAGCAATGGGAGGGGTCACACCCAGTCCAATGGGCAGCCGGCTGGGTGGGAATGGGGTGGGATGACGTAGTTTTCTCTGAGCCAATCAAAAGCCCTAGAGAAACAACAACCCGCGACGAGCCGGCTCCGAGGCCACCCCGCAGCCTATGGCCGAGTTGACTAGTCTCCCGTCCCGGGCCAATCCGAGGTTTGTATGTGGGCGGGGGGGGGGGGGGAGGGGGAAGTGACGGGTCGTGGTTGGTCCCAAAATGCGACCGCGGAGAGAAACAGACGTAAGAAGAGAAACCAAGGGCACGCCCATGAGACAGGAGCTCTGGACCGGTGGGCGGAACCAGGCCAGCTGTCAGCCCTGATCAACAATACGTCCCACGCGCGGGGGCCGCCGGAGCTGTGGGCTGAGCCCCTGGAGGCGGGAGGGGACGCTAGTCCCCGGCTGTTCAGGAATCTCAGACTCGGGACCTGGAAGGAACCTCGGGGCTGTTTAAACTACTGACTCGGGCGGCGGGGGGAGGGGGGCGGGGTGTGGCTTTTAAATTTAATCCGCATTATTGGTGTTTTCTCTGAAATCTGGACGATCAATAAATCGAGCCCTGATTGGCCGCGTCCGCCCATTTCCGAGGCGATTCCAGCCCGTCGGCGCGTTACACCGCGCCCCGCACCTGAGCAGCGCTTCTTGGCACATCTTCAGTCCGTCCGCCTTTGCCCCCTTTGCTCCTCTTGGAATGAGCGCGGACGGGCACAGCGCCCAGCATGCAGTAGGCGCTTAATAAATGCTTATTCCCTCCTCCTCCCCATCACTACCCTCTAGGGCCAAGAAGAGCAAGGCCAGACCCTTCCCATCCACGATCCTGGGTACCACCAATGGGACCCCGGGGGTCATCTCCTCCCACCCAGGTGTTACCATTTTCTTCTCCTCTCCTTAACCCCTTACTTTCTGCTTTTGCTTCCATCATTCCACCGCAGCTGCTCCCTCCACAGCCCCCGGGGTCTCTTGGCTGCCACATCCTCATTCTCCTTGCCTGCGACCCTAGGGATCACGCTCTTCTCCTGGATACTCTCCTCTCTCTAGTGTCTCTAGGCTCTCTCTCTCTCTCTCTCTCTCTCTCTCTCTCTCTCTCTCTCTCTCTCTCTCTCTCTCCCCCTCTCCCTCTCCCTGTCTGTCTCTGTCTGTCTCCCTCTCTCCCTGTCTGTCTCTGTCTGTCTCCCTCTGTCTCTGTCTCTCTCTCTCCCTCTCTGTCTCTGTCTCTGTCTCTCTTTGTCTCTGTCTCCCTCTCTCTCTGTCTCTGTCTCTCCCTCTCCCTGTCTGTCTCTCTGTCTTTCTCTCCCTCTCTCTCTGTCTCTTTCTCTCTCTCTCCCCTCGTTTTCCTCTTTCTTATCTGATGGACCTTCTCGTCTCCTTTGCTGGAGCCTCTAAACCCTGGGGTCCCTCAGGACCTTCTCCTCTATACTACTTCTCTTGCTGATGTCATCAACTCCCAACGATTCAATTACCAAATCCTCCTTTCTTGCCCCAGCCTCTCCGATGATTTCCCATCTTGTATCTCCAACTGCCTTTCAGACATCTCAAACTGGACATCCAGCAGACAGCTTAAATTCAAGGTGTCCCAAACAGAACTTGTTATCTTTCCCCTAAATCTCCCTCCCACCCCCAGCTTCCTACCTTCCCTATTACTGTAGAGGGCAATATCATCCTCCCAGTCCCCCAAACTCAAAAACTAGGAACCATCCTGGTGGTCTCATCCACTGCCCCATATCCAATCTGTTGCCAAGGCCTGCCAATATCACCTTTGTATCATTTCTCAAAGGAGCCCCTTTCTCTCCTCTGACCTTGCCCCCACCCTGATTAGGGCCCTCATCCCCTCACACCTGGGCTATTGTAGGTGGCCACTGGGGGAGGGGGGGAATCCCACCTACCTCAGGCTTCTTCCACTCCCCAGTCCATACTGTCAAAGTGATTTTCCTAAAGCACAGGTCTGATCATGTCACCTCCCTACTCAATAAACTCCAATGGCTTCCTGTCACTTTGAGGACCAAACACAAAATGGTCTGTTGGGCACTCACAGCCCTTCATCGCCAGGCCCCCTCCGACCTTTCTAGGCTTATACTTTACTCCCCAACATATATTCTTTGAGTGGGTGACCCCAGCCTCCTGGCTCTTCATCTATGTCTTGGCTCTGGGCATTCTCTCTGGCTGTCCCCGTGCTCACATGTTCTCCCTCCCCCTTTTGCTTGCTAACCTCTCTGGTGCCCTTTAAATCCTAACAAGATTCCCATCTTCTACAGGAAACTTCCCCAATCCCACTCAAGTCTAGTGTGGCTCCTTTGCTAATTATTTCCTATTTGTCCTGTATATAACTTGTCTGAATGTGAGCTCCTTGTAGGCAGGGACCGTCTTTTCCTGCTTTTGTATCTCCAGCAAGTGTGGGGAACACAGCGGGCACGTAATAGATGTCTATGGGTTGACTGACAGATAAAGACACTGAGGCCTGAAGGGCTAGCCCAGTCACACAAAGCCACTTTTTCAGCCCAGGTCATCCCACTCCAAATCCAGGGTCTCTACGTAGCCTCCTTCAAATACGTGAGGCCAGCATTTGGATCCCCTCTAGATCTTCCCAATCTTCACTTCTCTAGGCTAAACATTCCCACTTTCTCCAGGTGGTCCTCCAGTCTGCACAAGAAGGGTAGTGGCCCTCTTGGGATATAATGAGGTCAGAAAAAAAACTGTTGGGTCCACTTCCCCTAGGACTTGGCTAGGGCCTGCCTGCTTTCTCTAATTAGGTCACTCCTCAGAGGCTGACAGGTTCCCCCAGAGCCTCAAGGATTCCCAGAGAAAGGTACCAGGACTTTGGGCCAGATTTTCTCCAGGCTTTAGCAGAGCCAGTCTTCATGATGGAAGATTTCCATCCCCAGCTCTGGCCCCGAGCTTAGGAGTCTCACATTAGAGGACTAGAAGGGACTTCATCCAAGTCCCTAATTTTAGGAGAAAAGGCAGCTTTCATACAGTGGAAAAAGCCCCAGATCTGGAGTCAAAGAACTCTGGGCAAACCATTCCATCATTCTTGGTCTCGATCCTCTCGTCTGTAAAATGGGGGAATCTGATGAGTGGCTCTCTGGGGCCCAGTCCAAATGAATTTGAGAGCCTGAAGGGCAGGGCTCACTGTGAGCCTGGTCTGGAGGCCATGACGGATTTCAGGAAGCCTGCTCTCTTGTCCCAGACCTTCCACAAATTTGGCTGGCTAACTTTGGGCAAATTCCCATGAGAGGGACCACAGCATCAAAGCATTCGGGCCAGAAGCAAGTCCAGAGGGCTCCCGCCCAACCTCATCATTTCACAGGTGGAAGTGGCCCCAGGAGAAGTAGTGGGACTCCTCTAAGGCCACCAGGGAGCACAGGATATGAACCCAGGTTGTCTGGCTCCTTTCGTGCTCTTTCTGAAATCAAACCTCTGAGTGTCACCTCCTCATCCTTGACCTGAGGGGAGTTAGATTAGATGATGTCCAATGTCTGTTTATGCGCAATATGGGCAAGTGGGAGGAACACTGGATTGACAGAGAACCTGGGTTCGAATCCTGACTCTTGCAATTCCTGTAGCCAATGTGATCTGGGTTTGAATCCTGACTCTTCCAGTTCTTGTACCCTACATGATCTGGGCTGGCCTAGAAGGCCTAGATTAAAGCGTAACAGTTTTAGAGCCATCAGAGACCTAAGGGCTCCTCTGCACAATGCAGGGTTTGGGCCGCTGTTTAGGAGGCAGTGTGGCACGAGCACTGAGGTCTGCTCCTGGCTCCGCTTCTTAGTCCCCAGGGGGAGATGGGACATATATCCTTCATGTCTAAAGTGGGGGTACATTAGAGCAGTCACGGCAGACTCAATATGAAAGGGATGCTTGCAGCTGCAGCCTGGCTTAGAAAACCCCACGTTAACACTCTCTGGGTTCTACTGGTTCATTTCTTTTGCTCAGCATTTCCACCGACATCTTTGTGTGTTTCAGCAGGCATGGCCCTGCCACAGTGGACATTCCACATGAGAGGGCCCTTCCGTCTATCCTCACCAAGGCCTCTAGGAAGGCTGGCCCGGGCCTCCCGCCTCCCCTCCCCATTCCTTCCTGCTCAGCCTGGGTGCCGTCCCAGCCCTCGGAGGCAGTCCAGGAATGCTTGGGTCCCACGGGGCCTAGGACTGGGCAGAAGAAAGCCAGGCAACAACTCTAAAGTCTACTGTTGTTTTCTCAAGTTTAATGCACATTAGGAACAAACCATAGTTAAAGGAGAGGAAGGTCTCTAGACCAGAACCACCCCACCCCTTTGGTGCACAGAAGCCAAGTCCAGGGGCATCTCAGCTCAGGAAGCTGCAGGGAGAAGGGGGTGGGGGAGGCCCAGAACCTCTCCTTCAGCCCTGCAGGTTCCTGCCCAAGGTTGGAACCCTTCCCTCCAATAGTCTCACCCTTTCCCAGGCCGTTTCCCTGCCCCAAGTCCCAAGAACACCCTCCCTCCCCACCAGGGCTCACTGATGCAGCCCATTGATGTAGGAGAAAGGCGATGGGTTGGGGGGGGGCGGGGTGGCTGAGTTCTGACCCGGTCTGGCAGAGGGCCATCAGGCCCCTACACACTCCACGTAGTTGGCAGGGTAAAGGCCAATGCGCCCACTCTGTAGCTGGCCCTGGCACCAGCCCTGCTCATCCTCGTCACTCATCTTCAGCAGCTCCTCACCTGCAGAGACATCATGGCATCACCAGGCATCCTACCTTCCTACCAGCTTCCGGGGTTACAGAGAGAATGTCCCCCAGAAGAAAGGCTTATAACCTGCTTGGTGCCACAGATCCTGGGGGCAGGCTGGTAAATCCTGCAGATCCCTTCTCAAAATAATGATTTTAAATGCAGAAAACAAGATACACAGGGGTACAAAGGAAACCATATCCACTGACATAGTTATCGGCATATTCTTGAAAAACCAAGTCACAGACCATGGTGAAGAAGCCCTGATCTAGCCTGAGACCAAGGACCTGAGCCTGGAAGCCTAGCTGGTCCCTCTATCCCAGAGCCCTGCAGAGCCAGCTGGGCACAGCCACAAGGCCCAGGGGGAAGGGGGCCAGGGAACAAGGGGAACTCCTTATCGCTCTCCCCCATGGCTCAGTACAAGCAGAAACAGGTCAAACAGGTCTCTCCTTTCCCCACCCCGCTGCTGGTAGCCAGCAGGTGCTGAAGGGGGGAGAGAAGGGAGAAGAGAGAGCATCACCCTACCTGCTCTGAAGCTTAGCTCGTCTGCTTCCTGGCCTGAGTAATCATACAGTGCCCGCACTCGGACCCCCACGGCGCCCTTCCGGGGACTCTCGTCATCTGACCACTCCTCATCCTGCCCATTCCTGTTGGGGGGGGGAGAAAGCAGATCAGGCAGACCCTAGAGTCTGCTAGAGGTGGGGAGTGGGGGATGAAGGGATCACTTTGGGTGATCCCCCACCAGGGTCAGGACAGGGCCAGGGAAGGAAGGCCTTAAATGGAGTCCTGGAAACAAGGGGCAAACAGCCACTTGGAGGATCACAGGATTCAAGATTGACAAGGGACCACAGAGTAAGTGCCAGAGGCCAGAGAGGGAAATGACTTGCCCAAGGTCATCAAGCCAGTATCTGAGGCTAGATCTGAACCCAAGACACTTCCCAAGCTCTAACCACTATACCACACTGCCAGTATTAAACGGCTCCCATTTCTCTGAACCAGCGTTTCCTCTCTGCCTCCAGGAGACACGGCAGTGGGGAAGAGGGTGAAGAGACAGAGAGGAATGGAAATGGAGAGAAGACAGGAGGCCAGAAACTGCCGTCCCCTCGGGTGCATGGCTCCTGACTGTCTGACCCTCCCTCCCTCTCTCTCTCTCAC
>CM053592.1:180905749-181090533 GCA_028646515.1 Pseudochirops corinnae
CACACACACACACACACACACGCAGGCGTGCACACACACACACGCAGGCACACACACACACACACACATGCAGGCAGGCGCGCACACACACACACACGCAGGCACACACACACACACACGCAGGCACACACACACGCAGGCGCGCACACACACACACGCAGGCACGCACACACACACACGCAGGCACGCACACACACACACACACACACACACACACACACACACCCTCTACAAGAGTTAGCAAAACTTAAAAACACCTTTTAAGACCGCGGACCCCCAGGTACCCTTCGCCACACCTGCACGGGCAGGAAGGACGCCCAGCCCCCTCATTCTCCCCCTCCCACCTTTCAGTGCGCAGTGGGGGTGTGGCATCATCTACATGTGTCAATTCAGCTAACAATCCTCAAAGGCCAGCCAGCCCCCAAGCTCTCACCCTGGGCTTCCTGGTGCCTGTGGGGCGGGCATGGAGCCATCCCTTGTGGGCACGATGCTGGTCAATGTCACTTCATCTGGGTTCCGGCTGCCTTTCTCCTTCCGGCTAATCGTCCTCTGAGTGTCCAAAGACCACTCCTGTGGGTAGCAAAGGGACAGGCCTCTTAAGCCTGGGACCAAGGAGGCCCCCTCTCAGGGAAGAAGAGGGGAGTCTGGGGAGACGGCCGGCTTCCTCGCTCCCTCCCTTCTCCTAATCCCCCCCATCTCTCTCCCACCCTCTTTTCTCTCTCCCTCTACTGTCTCTTTCTTTGTTTCTTTCTGTCTCTGTTTCTCTCCCTCTGTTCTTTCTCTCTCCCTGTCTCTCTCTCTACAGCTCCCCTTCCCAATCTTCCTCTCATCTCTATCTCTGTCTCTCTGCTCTCCCCCCAATTATGACAATCCCTGGTCCTTTATTACAATTTAATAGATTTAATAAAAGAGACTCTGTGGTCTCAGGAGGGGATGAGGGAGTGGGGGAGAGCCAGTACAACCCTGTGGCCCAGAACAAGCCCACCTCAAACTGTGGCCAGTTCATGGCCATGCCTGGCCCATGGGTGCTACGCCACCAGCGCAGGTCCTCCTCGTCATTGGCAGCCACGATGCCCTGGTGCAGATCCCGGTGGAGCTGCTGGAACCTGGAGGCCCAAGTCACAGAACTCAGGCTGTTCCCAGAATGGCCAAGACACCGAGACCCAGCCCCAGGTCCCACAGTGTCCCCACCTTCCCTCCTTCCATCAATGTCATTAAATTCAGACCCTGTGCAAGGCTCTGAGCAGACAGAAGGAGGATCACCCAGGCGTGACACCCTCCATCCCCTCTGGGCCTCAGCTACAAAGTGGGGGTGGGGTCCCCACGGGCAGCCCACCTGTCGTTGCCAGAGAGGTCGAGATGCTGGTGGAAGGTGAGCAGCATGTCCTTGAAGAAGAGAAGGCGCTGCCGCTCTGCCGTCTGACACCCTTCAAACACTTGCTCCATGTCCTCCATGTAACGCGGGGTGTAGCGGTGAAGTTCTGCCAGCGTCTGTTCATACTGGACTTTCGTCTGAAATGGCCGGAAGAGGGGACAGGGGTGAGGGGAGTGGGTCAGCGCCCTTCCTCAGCCCAACCCACACTTGGGTCCCCAGATCCCTCCTCCACCCACGTGCCTAAAATTTCATCATTAGAGTTTCATTTCTTTGGGTGGAGAATAATTGCTGCCATCCCCTCTCCCCTGTCAGGATTCTCTTTAAAGACACAAACACTGGTCAGCAAAGTAGTCTGTAAATGCCTCAGGATGAAGGAGACTGGGGAGAAGAGGAAGAGGAGGCAGTGGGCCTTCCTAGCTGTGCTACCGTTGACCTAGGGGGGCCTTCTGGCCCCAGGGACCTGAGAAGCCAGGGAGAAGGAGCGTCACCTAGTCTGGCACCCCACCCAGGGCTGGCCCTGACAGTTGGTACCTTCTCAGCCTCCTTGCCACAACGCTCCACCCGCTCTTGAAGCTTCCGCAGCTGGTCCTGGGACACAGCGTTGTCAGCGCGGGCATGGCTCTCGCGGGTCTGCGCCGTCTTCTCCTCCTTCCGTGCTGAGTGGTAGGTCTTCTTGGAGGCCTCCACCTGCATCAGGTGGGCACAAGGCTCAGGCCCTGCATGCCACCACACCCGTCCCCCCCAGCTGTCCTGGGGGCCAGCCTCTGCCAGTCTGAGCTGGCCTTTCCCACACACCCTCCCCTGGCCTCACCTCCTTCAGCCTCTTCACCCAGGGCTTCTGGGCTTTCCGGAAGCCATCTTCTGCAGCTCGACTCTCTCGGAAACCTCCCAGGACAGGCCGGTGGAAGGCTTCCCGCTGCCAGGCGCGGACCCGATCACTGTCCTCCCCGTGGAGCTTATCCCGGACCTCTAGGTGCAAGGCACTCAGTCGCTCAGCTGCCGTTAGGAAGGCATGCCATGCCTTCTCCAGAGTGCCGTACTGGGGACCTGGGGGTGGGACATGCCAGGTCACAGGGAGTCACCCAGCACCTTCCTCCTCCAGGGGTCTCCAACCATACTCCTCTGTGTGCCTCCCCAGTATTTATTAAGTGCCTGCTGCATACCAGGCAGAGGAGGCCCAACAATGTTGCCCCTGCCTACCCTTCTCCACAGCCCCTCGCCACTTGCGGGCCCAGTCGGCCAGCTGCTGGGCATAGGCCTTCTCAATCCGAGCTCGCTCCTGAAAACAACTGATGAGGTCCCCGCAGAGCCGGTGGCCATCTTCCACACGCTGTACAGTCCGTTTGTAGTTCCCAGCCTAGAGGAAGCAGAAATAAGCATTTTACTAGACACAAAAGCTTGTCTCTAGCCACAAGCAGAGAGGATACCCTCTGAAGGTAACAGAAACTGTGTTTACGAGGAAAGAACCAGATACCACAGGTCAAGGGCTGGACAGGAGCATTTCACAATTAAGGAAACTGAGACCCAGGGAAGTCAACTGACTTGCCCAAAGTGCCCCAGGTAGAAAGGGCCAAGGCGGGACTCAGCTCCTGGTCCTTTGTACTGATTCCAAAGGGTGAGAATTCAGACTGGCATCAGACCCTCACCTCCCTCTCTCCCACCACCATCCAGGGCCCCTCACCTCCCAGAAACTGCCCCCAGGGATCTCCCCGCCTGTGTCATCCTCCGAAGCCATCATGTCACCACAGCACCGAATGGTGGCGGCTTCCCAGGCAGCTGCAGAGGGCAGGCACAGTCAGTAGAAGGGCCTGTGTCCTGCCTTGCCCAAGGGAGGGGCAAATTTGGCCACAGACACACATTCTAATATATAAAAAGCCCCCGGCACTCCCCCAGCCCCAGAGCTAGAGGAGCTAGGAGGGACCAGAATGGCCCAGCAGAGGGAGAGGCAGGTGGAAGCTCCCCATTCTCCCTGTTCCAAATTGGGCTCATTCCACATACCACTCCCATACCCTGCTGCCCCCCAGCTTCTTCCCTATTCTTCACCCTGCTCCCAATCACCACCCAGCCTACCTGGGCCTCAAGACGGCAGCTAAGGGCCTTGGGGGGCTCCCACTCCAGGCTCCCACACTGTCTCCTTCCTAATCTGAAAAGTGCAGGTTAGAGAGAGAGGGAGGGTAGGCAGAGGAGGGCAGTCAGTCAGGACCAGTGCCCTGGTCCCCTGACACAGCAGGTGCTGGCCAAAGTGCTAGACTCCAGCAGGGGGAATGCCAGCCAGGTCACACGATCTGGCCAGGGATTAGATGGCCAAAGGGCCTCCAAGGGGCTCGAGGGAGAGGCCTCTTCCCCAAGCCACAGCAGGCCCCCGTCCCTCTTCAAACACCCACAGACAAAGGCACGAGTGCCAGCAGAACCAAGGACTCTGCTAGGGAGGGCTGCCACCTTTCCCCATGGCAGTTCCACAAGTGCCCGGGGAGACAGGATATTATCAGAGAAGAGAAAATACTGGGCCAAGGGCAGAGAGACTGAGGCCTAGGCCTGCCTGCGTCACTAGCTTGATAATAGTCCTAACAACAACCTGAATTTCCCTGATTCTTCACAGATGTTATTTAATTTGATCCTCACAACCATTCTGGGAGGTAGGTGCTATAATTGTCACCATTTCATATATGATGAAACTGAGACAAACAAGGCTAAGTGACTCGTCCAGGGTCACACAGCTAATAAATGTCAGAGGCAGGATTTGAACTCAGGCCTTATTAACCCAAAGTCCAAGGCTCTATCCACTATGGCAATTCCCTGCCTAAATGACCTCAGCTAAGTCCTTTAAGCTCTTTTCTGGCCTCAGTTCTTTGTCTGTAAAATAGGAACCACCACCTCCCCTGCATGTTAACCAGGATTATCAAGATCAAGTGACAAAATGGATACGAAAAATAATGGAAAGCCTCAAGTACGGTAAGACTAATGAATCATAACCCCAACTGTTGACTGACATGTGGGGGGTGACTGAAAGTTCACAAAAACCTTTCTTTACCTACTATTTCTCACTGAGGACTTACAAGAAGCCTATGAGGTAGATACTGTTGGTGTTATTACCCCCATTTCGCATATGAGGAAACTGAGTCTGAGAGAGATTAAGCGACTTGCCCAGGGTCAGACAGTTAGTAAGAGATAGAATTTGAACCCGTGTCTTCCTGACTCCACAGTGAGTACACTTCTCCTTAAGCGAGACAAGCAACATTCTTTATCCAAAAAAAATCAACCCAGCTCCTCTGCAGACATCCTCCAATGCTGAATCACTTCTGCCTCCAGGACAAAGTTCATCCTTTCCTGTCTGTGCCGGGGCCTGGGGGTGAGGGTGCTCAGCTCACACCTTGCCTCCCCCTCCCCCAGCCATAGCCCCGGCTGGAATAGAACTTTTCCAGTCTGGGCACTCACGTTCCAAGGCCTAGAGCAGAGGACAAAAGCAGCAAGAAAGTAGACAGTCATGAATGGGGTTGGCAGAGAACCTAAAGTGCCTTCCTTTGGGTCCCGGAAAAAGCATGCATTGAATGGAATCCCAGGCTGATAGAGCCTCAGACCTGGAAGGGCTCTCTGATGCCATCTGGTCCAACCTCCTCATTCTACAGAGGAAGAAACGGAGGCTCATGGGGTTCAATGACTCACCCGAGGTCACACACCTTGGGATGGGAAGTGGCAGAGCTGGGTTTGGGACCCAGATCCTCTCACCCCAGAGACAAGATTCTTTTCCTATACCAAGATCGTAGAAAACCAGAGAAACCTGTCTGTCTCAGAGTCAGGGTAGCCTGAGAGTCAGGACAAGGTGACAGCTCTTTATCTTTTAGCAAAGGGCTGTGGCCTTTGGGAAACCCAGTTCCTGAGTGGGCAGGCATCCACCCTACCCAGAGCCAGAAGGGGAGGGAGGGCCTTAGGACTCACCAAGCCCTAGACTGAGGGGAACTAGGAACAGATCTCCTCATTATGTATAGTGAGCCCCACAGGTCACAGCTGGACACAACCCAATCTCTCAGGGCCAGAGCAGCCCAAGGCCACCCGAGTGAAAAGGAGTGGGAAGCATTCCCTGACTCTGCCTGTAAACTAACCTAGGTTGGGTGTCCAGGAGAGCCAAGATCCTATTCTCCAGCCCCAGGGAGCTGGCTGAGACCAGGCAAAGGCAACCCCAGTGAGGGGCCTCAGCCTCACTCCTGTGCTCCCTCTGGCCATTTCTAGGGTCGAGTACCCACCCTCCAGGTCAAGGGAAACCAGAGAGGAGCAGTGGGCTGGATTCTTTCTAAGTCCAGGCAATGCCTTGGGCTGAAAATAGTCAGAATTATTTGGAAAAGACCTCAGTAGCCATGTAGTCTTATCCAAACCCCAAAAGAATTACCATTATAAGTATACTGTACAAGGGGCTGACCAGTCACTGTCTAAAGACTTCCAAGGACATCTCAGCACAAACTCCTCTGTCTGACATTTAAAGTCCTTCACAACCTAGACTCAACCTACCTTCCCTGCTTTGTGACCCATCATCCCCACCCCCACCCCCATCCCCCTTCCATGCACACCCATATAGTTCTATTTCCTGTGTCTGGGCCCATGGCTGTCCGCCCTGCCTAGCACACCCTCCTTCATCACCCCAGCATCTTAAAATACTTAGCTTCCTTCAAAGCTCAGCTCAAATATCACCTCCTACACAGCCCCTCAAATGCTCGCACTTCTCTCCCCAAAATTACCTTCTGTTTATTTTGTAAATATTTTTATAGGTAGGGGTGTCTCCCTCTAATAGAACAGAAATTCCTTGAGGACAAACACCTTGGGATCTATTTGCCTTCTTGCCCCCAGTGCCTGGCACATAATCAATAAATGCTCACTGATGGGTCAAGAGGTTGGGAATATATTCATTCATATCCACACTCTGCACTCATACCTCTGACCAGACTCTGGTGAGCCATCCCCAGCAGAAACGCAGAAAGGGACTCTTTGCTTGGCTGTAGGTGGAGGGTCCAGTCCTGCCCTTTTGTGCCCTGGTTCCTTACCCTTTACCACTGTGACAGGGTGCATGAGGCCTCTGGAGGGAGCCACCCCTGGCTCTGCTCCCCCTCCCCCTCCCCAGAACAGAGCCTCCTGTGTACTCCAGAGCTGGCACTGCTCCCTCTGGCCTCTCAGAGCAAACACTCAGCCCAAAGCTCAGGGCACTGCCAGGGCCACAAAGCCCCCCTTTTGCCCTATAGTCAAAAAGTAGAAACAATCGATCTAGGGTGCTGCCCCCCCAAAGCATCCTGGCCCAGTTTCTTTCAGCCCCTTGACATAACCTCTGGATGCCCAGGTCTGCAAAATGCCCCACCTGTCCACCTGCTGAACAAACTGAGGGGTCAGGAAGAACCCCTACCCCAAAAACAAGTGAAGGGTTCTTTCCTTTACCCAGTGGGTGCCAGTAAAGACCTGAGGCCCTGGCAATCTAGCTCCCCAGTTGGATAAACCTCAGCAGGGCATGGTAATGCCTCACCACGTAGCTGGCTGAAAGCCAAGGGGCATAGGTGAAGCGGGCATGAAACTCCCTGACCCTCACCATGGAAGCTCAGCAGAATCTGACACTATGTGGGGTGGAAGGCTCAGCAGGGAACCTGAGCCGGAGCCTAGAGGGCTCTGCCCTTTAAGAACCCTGGCCCTGAGAAGGTCTCGCTGCTTCGCCAGTCTGGTACTCCTGGACTCCCTCAGCAGTCTCAGTCACAGATGGGACCGGGAGGGCTTCTCCTCCCTACAGTTTGGGGAGAGGGGGTGGTGTTTGCCTAGTCTGAGTTGGGGGTGGGTCCCGCAAATTGGGATTCAGCCCCCTGACCCAGCCTTCTAGACTTCTGGGGTGGGGGTGGGTGGCCCACTGCGCAGCCAGTCTTGCCTTCCTAGGGCCAGTGAGGCGGTGGGGGAGCAAGCCTCAGCATGCAAACAGCCAGGAGAGGTGGCAGTACAGAATGAAGGGGGGGGGATAAAGGCTTTTGGGGAGTAAAGGAAGGGGAGGAGAAAGGACCCAGGGAGGGGCAAAACAAAGGGACGCTTCAAGAAACCCAACCTGCCCGCCGCCAGCGAGGCTGGCTCAGTGACGCACTCAGGAGGCCAGAGGGGCAGCCTGTACTCAAGCCCCTGCTCTGCCCACCCCACCTCCTCCCCGGGCATGGGGCCGTCCATGCCTCAGAGCCCATGCGGAATGGGGACGGGGCCTGGCCAAGAGGCTCCCACTGCACTGGCAAAACTTGCTCAACTTTGTGGGGGGGGGGGGAGGCAGGGGGATGGGAGGGGCAGGGCCGTGGAAGGAGCTCACACCTGAGGGCGTGCTCCTGGGGAGAGGGGGCGTCGGGCTCCTCCTTCTGGGGTCCCAGAGGGGATACCCAGCCCCCACCCCCCACTCCCTGCGCTCCAGATGCTCAGTGCCCGGCGGGGCGGGCGGGGCGTGATGGGGCACGGCAGCCCCCGCCCCCGCTGGGGGCGATCCAGGCCCCCTCCCCCCCCAGGCCCAGCCTCCGATGGCTTCTCGGGGTCCCCAGATTCCCTCCCCCGGCTACTCGGCTGCCGCCCCCCGCCCCCCACGTCGGGCGTGGTGGCCGCGGGGCTCCTGGAGGGCGGGAGTTGGACTGGGCTGCAAACTTATGGGGCCGGGTCTGGGGGGCGGCGGCGGAGGAGGAGGAGGGGGAGGGCGGCCCCGCTCGGCTTCTCCCGCCGCCTGCCCGCCCGCCAGCCGCAGTCCGCCCAGCCCTGCCCAGCCCCAGCCAGCGCTGCGCCTGGCCGGGGCCAGCCCGGAGCCCCGCCGAGCCCGGCTGCGTCGCGCTGCCCTGGCCGCCCTCACCGTGTCCCTGAGCTTGGGGAAGCGGCAGGAAGGGGGGAGGGGGTCCGCCGAGGTTCCCGGGCCCGAGTCCTGCTCCTGCTCCGGCCGGTGCCGCTGCCTCCCGGAGCGCGGGGCCCTCCCCCGGGGAAGCCCAGCCCACCGGCCCCGCCCCCGCCGCTGCTGCCGCAGCCAGACCCGGCGAGGGCTGGCGGGACGCGGAGCCAAGCCCCCCTCGGCCGGGAGCGGCCCCTGGCCCGGGGCGGGGGGGATGAGGAGGAAGGGCTCTGAGGGCCCCTGAGCTGGGGAGGGAGGAGAGCGGGGTCAGAGTCCTTTCGGTCAGCAGAGAGAGAGCCAGGCTGCCCGGCTGAGATTTCAGGATCGCCCTTCCCCAGCCAATCGCGGAGCTGAGTCAGGTAGAAGCCTCCTGCGGGGGGCGGGGGGGGCACCAGCGGAGGCGGGCCAGGGGGAGTCAGTCCGACTTGCCTGTCCGAACAGCAGGACGGCCGGGAGCAAGGGGAGCGGTCAGTCCGAGAGGTTCGGGACCCTTCCACCGCCTGGGCTTGCGTCTCGCGAATTCATTCCCAAGGCATTCCGAATGCTCCTGAGCCCCAGCACCCCCTTTGCCACTCTGCAAGTTTCCAGTCTTGCACCTCTCCAGTTCTGCCCCTTCCCAGGCACCCCTTCTTCCCTTTAGTCCCCAAGGAGGTTTTTCATAGCTCGGCCTTCTATTTATAGTCCCTGAACTGATCCAGGAATGTTCAGACGCTGAGCTGTTCCCCACCTGCTCAGCACCCACCCACCCACCCCCACCCACCCCCACCGGGGCCCAGGCTGTTCCCTCTTGAGTTCCCTCCAGAGACAAGGTGGTTTTCCTTTAGTACGGGAACTAGTTGGCATTGACCAGGCTGCCAGGCAAGAAGGGAGCGTAGTCCCAGGCTACCCTGAATCTGGTAGGGTTTAGTCCTGTCTGGCTTGGTGTGGTGCACAGGGATGGGTAAGCGAGGCCCTGCCACCCCCACCCTCCAACCTTAGTCATCCCATCCAGAGTATTCCCAGATTCAGAGTCCAGAGAAGATTCTCGACCTGCAGTATGGGAACCCTATTATCTTCCGGCTGAAGAACAGCCTCCAGGGGAATCAGAGCACCGATTCCAGGGAAGAGAAGGGGCCAAAATGTTCTCTTTCTTGCACGTACACGATTCTTTTTCTTCACTCCCCATGGTGTGTGTGAGGGGTGGAGTAAAGGGAAGAGGGGATGTAGATTTAAAAATAGCAAAATTATGTTGTTTCTAAATGCAGGAGTAGAGAGCTGTTCATGCTTTGTGAAAAGCTATGCCAGTGATTGTGTACATGAAGTGGAAGAGGGACAGAAGGCAGATGGGAGACACTTTGAGTGGCAGCGATTCTCAGGCATTACTTGCGTGCTAATCTGAGAAGGCCCAGGAGCATCCTGCCACCCCCAGTTTCTGATTTCCTACCACAGCAGAGTTTTGCAAATAATCCCTGGGCTGGATGACTCCTAGGCCTCATTTCTCACGTAGGGGGTGTGTGCCCAGCAATCCCAGTTTCAACACCCACTCACTCATCGTGGGACCTTCTCTTGGTACCTTAGTTTGCTGCACCCCAAGAAACCTTGATAAGTGATCTGATCATCCTATCAGAGGGTTATTTGCCTTTGCTAATTACCTTATAAAACAGCTACAAATTGTCAGTGAGAGATGTGGAAATCACAATAACATTACCTGGATTTGTATTATTTTTCGTTTTTTTCCTCAACCTACCAATTGCCTGGAAGCCTTTGGGCACCTGGACAGGAAACGTGAAAATGGAAGAATGAAATTAATTACATGAGTAGCCCATTAAAATCTCCTTTTTTTTCTTTCTTTTTTTTAAGAAAGCCACCAGGGCTCTAAAGATTTAGAGATACTAAACCCAAAAATTGGCCCTTGAAATGTAGCAAATGGGTTACCTGGAAGACCAGGAGGGAAAGTATTTCCCAGGTTCTTGAGTGGAAAACGTTTGATTTCCCTGGAGTTCAAATCTGGCAACCGAAAGCAGGCAGGTTCCACCTGATTTTAATTACCTTTGAGGTGCTCTGAGCTCAAGGCACAGAGGGCTGCTTCAAAGCAGATCCCCAACTAGGGCTGACTAGATAGCCCAGAACCTTTGTGCTCCTGAAGGTCAGTGACCCCAGGCATGCTATTTTTTCCAGAAATGGCAGAAACTGGGGATCTTGGGACTGCTGGCCTGGTGTCAGGAAGACATGTTCCTAAATTCAAATCTGGCTTCAGACACTTCCTAGCCATGTGACCCTGGGTAAGTCACTTAACCATGTCTGCCTCAATTTCCTTGTTTGTAAAGTGAACTGGAGAAGGAAATAGCAAACCACTGTGTCTTTGCCAAGAAAACTCCAAATGGAGTCATGAAGAGTAGGACATGACTGAAAACAATTGAACGCTAACAACAACAAGAGAACTTTATTTCCTGAGGACCAAGCACCTTAATAATTTAACTTGAAGTCTGTGCAGGCTGGAATGACAAGGGCAGGCTTTCAAGTTTTAGAAATGTGGCCTATTGGTTAAAACCTCCCCTCTCCCAGAACACAAACAGACACAGCTTTTTCTTGGACAAGTCACAGACTCCTGCTATCCCGATTTCGTTGTCTGAGGGAGGAAGCTCCAGCTTTTCTCACCATGGTCCCCCCCCCCCACCTCCCCAGCATGTAGGATAGGTCATTAAGGGAAGTGCTTGTATTCAGCAAAATCACAGGCAACGCCACATGGGAAAAATATTCTGAAAATCATTGAAACTTCTATGGAGGAACCTATTTTGAGGTTAAAATGACTTGAACGACAGATGGATAGCATTAGACACGGAGGACAAAGTGGGGTTCTGAATCCAGTTTATTGGGACAACGATCTCTGGTTTGGAATATGGCCAAGGTAAATGATTTGGAAAGTGCTGCAGAGTCTGCTGACACCACGTGTCTGTGGTTCAGTCCAGGTATTATCTTCAGGAGCACCAAGGGAGTGTGTAGGAACCCTTCAGTGGTTACAAGCAGAAGTTCCATCCCATAGCAAGTCATAAGACGTAGAATTCTTGCCTCTGGATTATTTTGGTCATTCTCTGTAAGTTTAAGACCTCTGAATACAGGCCTTGTTAGAATTGTTAGTGAGGAAGGGATACTAAATCATACTGGGAGAGCAGGAGGTACATTAGCCCCATGGGCCCATGCCTGCCCTCCCGCCATGCTCCCACGGCCCATGTTCCAAAACCTGGGAGTGTGAGCTCTGGAGCTGAAATGGGGTTTGGTATGTTGGCAGAGGGTCAGGCAGTGACCATAATAACAGCTTACATCTGGATGGTGCTTTCAAAAAAATGTTTTAGACATCGTATGCCATGGACAAATTAATGAACGAAAAGGCATTTCTGAAGTCCTTACTCTGTGCCGAGCTCTGGGAATGCAAGCACAGCTAGGTCCCTGTTAGTTTAAATAAGAAATCCCCCTTGGATAATATCTCATGCAATATCTCAGTAATTGGTTCCATCCCAATAGAAATCTGTGTTGTGAAACTGAACAATGCCGCTGTGTCAGGGGATTCATTACGGGCACTCATTGGAACTTAGATGTAGCCAACTGGAGATAGGCTCAGCCCTCAAGGAGTTTATAGTCTGATGATTCTTCATCTTCATCCAAGGCAGGCCCACTAACTGCGGGTATCCCCTAAGGTTTGGACTAGGCCCTCTTCTCTTTTCTCTCTTTGCCAACAGTTCTTATCCTGCTCTGTACCTTTGACAATCTGGTTGTTGTTTGTCCTACGACGGTCTCAAAGAGGGACGTGATCACCTCAGGGAGGTGATGCCATGACAGGCAGATGAATTGGATTTAAGTGAAGGATGGCGGTGCAAAGTCAGCAGCCTCACTTTCTCTTCCAGAACCGTCCAGGTCCGGTGGCCAGAGAGAGATGAGGACAACTGGAGATGGCGCTGGATCTGTGGGTTGGGAATGTGGAGAGGGAAGGCAGGGTTTACTACAATCTAGAAACCCCTCCTCATGGATAATGGAACTGTGACCTCCTTTTCAGTATAATGTTTAGAACTGCAGAAAGCAAAAGTACAAAGGGTGTCAAAGGAAACCAAGTTGTGCAGAGCTAGTATCTCTATGTGATGCTTGGATGTTTCTTCAACTCCGTTTAGTCATTTGGGGCCCCTCTTGCTTCTCTGACCTGTGGCACAAACTTAATTTGCTGTGGAAATTTACTGGCTGGCTTGTTGATCCCCCAGGCTTTGGCCTCTCCTTATTGTGTATTCGGATTAGCTACCCTCCTCTACTCTGTGCCTTGGCATAAGACCATCATCACTGTCAAGACAATCCAAAGTTAGAACACTGGGCAGTCTTGTACCTACCCTGTATCCAGAGATAAGACCTATCAGCATTTAGATTCTCATGGGGAGCACCCTGTCCTCAGAGACAGAGAGGGAACACCCTCTCCCCATTCAGATAGCGGCCCTAGAAAACCCTCACTAACCTTAGTCTGTCTAATATTGTGCCCTCCCGCCAGCCCTAAACTTGTTTTTGTTTCCATCCCTTTCAGAATCCTGACAATTGTGCCAATCATATTGCTAGAGGACATAGGCCTTATTTTGAACACAAGAGGTGAGGCGTTTCTGTACCACTGGGGTCCAGTGTACCTGAAATCTCATCCTGTTCCTGGTTGGTGGTTTGTGATTCTAAGAGGTAGAATAGAATCATGTTGTTGAGGAATGAGGTTCAGGGCCTTGTTCTCAGTGAAGACAGGAAATCCTGCCTGAGAAGGTGGGGTTACCAGCACTAATGGATGGAAAAGGATAGAGGAAATCCTCCCATTAAAAGGAGGTTCTACAGTCAAGACCCTGTGTTCAGATCCTGAGTCATGGTGCCATACTCCTCAGGATATCAAGGGTGGTTGCCTGGCTGTGTAGTCCCAAGTTTGAGCAATGTTTTATAAGCCAAGAAGAAATATAGGTGAGGGATTCCCTGGTGCTGAAGCGTGCATTTCAGAAACCTGGCCATTGCTTTGTTTGGAGAAGATAGGAGCCACCTGCCCAATTGTCTACAGAAATGAGGTGCCAGGAATCTTAGTAATAGTTTTGGTCATCAGCTAATGAACTAAAGTAAGATATTCATGGGTGTGGCTTGTTACCCATCCAGCTGGCTCTCTTGGATTCCATCAGGAAGGGACAACATTATCAGCAGGACGTTGATATGTATCAGCACCAGTAGACCTTGAGTAGGCAGCAACTGTCTAGAGATGAGCGGCACAAAACCCAGGGGAAGTCCTGAACAGGGGGCTAGGTGATCCTTGTGGTATGAAAGAACTGATCTGTGGCCATCAGCCAAGAGTGGGAGAGAATCTAGGGATCATCAATGATGGTCTCCATTGGCTAAGGCTTTGAGTGAGGTTTTTCTAGGGCATTCCCCTAAGCCATCAGGATGGGGATAGGATATTCCTTCTCTGCCCCTAACTGAGAGTGGGGCATTCCCCCTGAGTGTCTAAGTGGTGGTAGGTTTTATCTTTAAATGCAGGGTAGGTACTGGACTGCCCAATGTTCTAACCTTGGACCATCTTGACACTGATAATGGCCTTATACCAAGGAAAAGGGTAAATGATGGTAACTATCAGAATATACAAGGCATGGAAAATTCAGCAAGTCAGCTAGTAAATTTACACAGCAAATTAAAATGTCATCATGAGTCGGAATTACAAGATAAACCCCAAATGACAAAATGCAAAGGATCGCACACCAGTATTCTTACTACATACTGAAATATAGTTATCAAATTTCATTTTTAAAAAGTTCCCACCCGGTTAAAAATTCCTTTAATCCTCTCTACGTGGAGATTTCATCAGCTCCCACAAATTCAACTATTATCTCTATCCATATGATCCCCACATTTATATGTTCAGCCCTAACCTTTCTCCTGAGTTCCAAGGTTACTTCAGCAACTGTCTCTTGGACGTCTTTACTGTCCTGTGGGTAGCTCAAATCCAACATGACCAAAACTGCTTGTCATCTTTCTCCCCTAGACTTCCTCTCTTCCCAGCTTTTCTTGTACTTTTGAGGATACCACCATCCCTGCAGCCACACAGGTTAGAAACCTCAGTATCATCCCCATTTCCTTCACTCAAACCCATCCCACATTCCCATTTCTTATCATTTCTTGTCATTTTTTTAACCTTTATGACATCTCTCTTCACTCACACAACCCCGACCCTAGGTAAAACCCTCATTAACTCACACTTACCCTATTGCAATAGCCTTCTGATCAGTCTTCTTCCCTCAAGTCTCTTCCTAAATCCATTCCTTTGTCCACTCAGCTGCCAAAGTTGATTTTCCTAAAGCCCAAATACAACCACACTACACCCAGTACTAAAAAAACTCCCAGTTACCTCCAGGATCCTGTGGTTTTTAAAGCCCTTCCTACCTCTCCAGTCTACTTACACTTCAGTCCCCTCTGCCCACTCTCTGACCCAGCTCCACTGGCCTCTTGCTGTTCTTCCTGTAGGACGTTCCACCTCCTGATTCAGGAGAATGTGCTGTGGTGGTTCCCCAGCCCTGGGATGCTCTCCCTGTTCACCTTTGATTCTTAGCTTCCTTTGGCTTCCTTCAAGACTCAGCTCTAGGCCCTTTCTCTGTGCTTCCAATGTCCGGTGTCTTCCATTTACCCTTTAGATACGTGGTATAATCATAGTTGTCTCTGTGTGTTTTCCCCTGTTAGAATATAAGCTATGAAAACTAAAAATAAATTTTAAAAATTAAAAAAAGAATATGAGTTCTTTGAGCAAAGGGACCTTGTTTTGGTGGGGTTTTTGTGTCCCCAACACTTAGCACAGGCTGGCACAGAGTAGGAGCTTTATTGTCTTCTTGACTGACTGACTAATGGGGGAGACATTTAGAAGGAAGGGGTAGCCAGGGGAGCATGCAGGGATGGTGAGTGGCAGATCTTCACAAGAACCTTATGAGGTATATGGTACATGTAAGGAAACAGGTTAAGCAATGTAGTGACTTGGCCAGTGTCTCAGAGCTAATAAGGGGCAGTGTGCAGAGCAAGACTTTGAAGGGAACAAAAGCCCTAAGACACCAGATCCAAGACCAATGTTATTTCCCCATTGAGCTGAGCTCTCATGCTCAGTATATTCAGCAATTGGCAGTCAAGGCCAGGGGTAGCCGTATCTGTTGTGCCTGAAAATGTATAGAAAGCTTGGCAAAAATGATCACTGTCCTCTGAATTCTTCAGAGATGGCAGGAAGGTTTCAATGTTATTCTTGATCCACTGTCACTGATGTGGCTCCCTACAGACTGATGGGTCAGCCAACATGTTGTCGATGTTGCTGTGGCGTGGTTTGGATGGCCTGTAATCATTATGTGCTTTCCGACCCGTGGACCTTAGGACAAGCCTTCGCTTCCATGCAGCAGATTTAACTAGATCCACTCCCGATGTACAGAGTATTCAGGCTTTATCTCCGGCACTTTTCGAGATCTTGTTGTCTCCAAAGCCCTAAGTGAAATCTGCAGTTACTGGGCCAAGATGCTTTCTGGTGTTCCTTTTCGAGCAGGGCCTTGGGTTGGAATCCTTTTGACAGGCTCTTGTCTATGTTCCTAGAACCATGGTGTCATACTGTGGACTCCAGCCAAAGCCAGGCAATGGAAAGGGGGGCGGGAGGACAGAATGCAAAGGAGTGAGGAGCTGAGATCTGACCACCCCATGAGCATGCTAATCATCCACCGGTATGTATATGATTAAATAGCATCATTTCTGCCACCGCGTACTTACTGAACATGCCATTTGTATCGTCCTGACATGAAAGTCACTCAAACAGTGGAGAATCTCCCACTATCTTTTTTTTTAATTAACCTGACCAGAACATTCCATATCACTAAGGCAACAAGGATTCTGCCCAAAGAGTTTTCTGGCATCCTCTGACTTCCTCTGGCATCCTACGGTATTTCAAGAATAGATAACTGGCTTTAATGTGTACAGAGGCTCATGTCCCACACTCAGCTGTGTGTTTGACAGTTCCAAAGCTATCTAAAATTACAGATCTACGTAAATGTATGTATTTGAGAATAGGAACTTCTTGAGGACAGGAACCAGAGCTGTCTAGTTGAGATGAAAGCTTAGCAGAGCCAAATTTAATCATTTACAGATAAGAACCAGGAACTAGGAAACAAAGACCCTGGGTTCATAGACTATTCTATTTTAATTCACTACAAACCCTCACAGAAATGCTCCAGGCAGTCATTTGCAAACCACTGAATGCCATGACTTTGTGCACACACACTTGAAGATGAAATGGATTTATGGGTGGTTTTGCAAACTCAGCAAAGAGCATCGTGGGTCAGCAGGCAGCTTGAGATAATCTGGCATCGTGTATCAGCATGCACCAGGAAAAATATCCAACAGTCAAAACCTCTTGCTAGTAGGCTCAAGGCAGAAAGCAATCCCAGGCTTCTGCTGATTCTACAGAATTCCAGAAAAAGTTACAGCTGAAAGGGGCCTTAGAGATCATCCGGGCTAACCCTGTCATTTTATAGATAAGGAATCTACAGCCAAGATAAGTAATTTGCCCAGGATAACATCTCTGGTCAATGGCAGAAATGGGACCAGAGTTTTTTGGTTTGGTGTTTGGGGTTTTTTTTGGTCACTACGGAACACTTTCCCTACTAAACATCTCAACAAAGCAAACATATCTTTTCAAACACTAACAGAGCCTGGGTCACGATGTCCCATTGGACTCATAGCCTGGTGGATCTCCTGCCTGAGCACGAGAGCCTCATTTGCTATCATCAGCAGCTTCTGAATGAATTGCCTTTTATGATCCACACATTTTATTTTTAGTACCCAAAGGCAGTGCCGAAACACCAATAATGAGGCAGAGTCACACCTCAGGCTGTTGCAACACACCAGTGTCAGCTTCATTCCCAGTTCATTGGCATCAAATAACCCTTAACTGCCTTTGTCCAGGAGATAGCGTTGTGTGTAGTAACACATCAAGCTAATCTTCAGCACTGAAGTCCTTGGATGTTCAGATGCTGATTTTCATCGGCATTCTGTATTTTCCTGGGGCTCTTCCCCCTCTCTGGAATGCTGTTATCAGATGAACCTTCACAGGACACAGGGACCTCAGAGGCCATCTATTCTAACCCTTATCTGTGTGAGGATGCCCTGCATGGCACAACCTGGAGCCATCCAACATTTTTTCCAGGACCTACAGCAAGGGCACTATTTCCCAAGGCAGCACATTACACTTCTGGATAGGTGTAATTGTTAGGGTTTTGCTTCTTGTCACCCAGAAAATTCTGGGCTCATAGAGATCAGATTTGATCCTGGATATTGGGGGGCAGGGGGAAGGGGGTTGATCTTTGCTCCTATTTTTCCTGTATCATATTTCCTCTAAGAAATCTGACTTTTAAAGGAAGGATATACAGCACCATGGACAGAAGATCTGAAGTGGAAACAAGAAGGCGTGCACTTCAGATTCTGCCTCTGACACTGTGTGACATTGAGCATGACACTTAGGTTTGAGCTTCCCTTTCCATATATATACAATAGAGCTTGAACTAGACGTCTTCAGGGGTCACGGGATCCCCAAATCCTAAACGGTCACTCATATATAAAAATATATGTATACACACGTATGTATATATACATATACATATATACACATACATATACATGTACACATATGTGTACATATACACATACATATACATATGTATATACACATGTACATTTCAGTGCTAAAAGGAGCAGGGGCAAGGGACTACAGCTAGACTCTGAAAAAAGGCAAGAGATCTGGCCTTCTCTGCTGATCCTGCTAGCTCCATGTCTTATTGTACACAATACTATCTCCTAGACAAAGTTGGTTAAGGTTGATGTGATGCCAATGAACAAGGGACGAAGCTGACACTGATGTGTTGCAACAGTCTAATGCCTGAGGTGTGACTGTGCCTCATTATCAGTGTTTTGGTGCTGCCTTCGGGTACTACAAATTTTGTATTTATATATATATATAAATATAAAAACACATAAATATAAAAACACATAAAAACACAAATAGCTCATAAGCAACACATACAATTCTCTCCCTCTCCTGTCCTTCCCATTCTTGGCCATCCTGTAATTTGGACTTTCTCAGAAAGTAACTGAACTTGAGATTGCCAGGAGCAGACCCCTGACATTCCAGGGACTCCATGTTTCCACAGAGATACAGTCAGTCCCCAGACTCATAGTGCCACCTTGTGGTATAGACTCCTTTGGAAGGGAAGCAAACTTGGGGTTGCTTATCAAGGAACCCAACATTCCAATGAGTCCCTCTTTCACTCTACAGAAGGAGTTCTTAACCTGGGATCTGTGAACTTTAAAAAAAAAATTAATTAATCTTTAGTTTCTAATATTCACTTTTATGAAATTTTGAGTTCTAAATTTTTCCCCTCCCTCCTCTCCCCTCTCCCCAAGATGGTATGCAATCTGATATGGGCTATACATGTACAATCATATTAAACATATTTCCACTGTAGTCATGTTGCGTAAGAAGAATCAGAACAAAAGGGAAAAACCACAATAAAGAAAAAGAGAGAATAATATTCACTGATTTGCATTCAGACTGGATAGCATTTTCCATCACGAGTCTTTTGGAATTGTCTTAGACCATCATATTACTGAGAAGAGATAAGTCTATCAAAGCTGGTCATCATACAATGCTGCTGTTACTGTGTACAATGTTCTTCTGGTTCTTCTCACTTCACTCAGCATCAGTTCATGTCATTCCTTCCAGGTTTTTTTGAAATCTGCTTATTCATCATTTCTTATGGAACAATAATAGTCCATTACATTTATATACCACAACTCATTTAGCCATTCCCCAATGGGTGGGCATCCCCTCCATTCCCAATTCTTGGCCACCACAAAAAGAGCTGCTATAAATATTTTTATACCTGTGGGTCCTTTTCCCTTTTTTATCATCTCTTTGGGATATGGACCTAGTAGTCATATTACTGAATCAAAGGGTATGCACAGTCTGTGAATTTTAAAAGAAATAGAGTTTGATAGCTAAATTTCATTGTAACTAGTTGACTTTATAATCATATATATGAACATGCCACCTATGCCTTCATCCAAGTCACTGATAAAATGTTAAAAACAACAGGATTTCGTATGCCCAGATCCCCTTTCCAAGATGAAACTGAACTGTGAGTGACTACTCTTTAGGTTTGACCATTCCACAGTTGTGAAACCACATAATGCGCACATCTCCATGTCTTGCACAATATAAAAGTCAAGTGCTTTGCTAAAATTTAAGTAAATTGTATCAATAGCATCTCTCCTCTATCAGTCTAGTACCTCTCTCAAAAAGAAAATGAGGGGTGGCTGGGTGGCGCAGTGAGTAGAGTACTGGCCCTCGAGTCAGGAGGACCTGAGTTCAAATGTGACCCTGTAACTTTGGGCAAGTCACTTAACCCCCAATTGCCCCTCCAAAAAGCAAAAAAAAAAGGAAATGAGGTTAGGTTGAGGATGATCTATTTTTTTTTTAATGGGGAGAAGGCAAGGCAGTTGGGATTAAGTGACTTGCCCAAGGTCACATAGCTAGTTAAGTGTCAAGTATCTGAGGTTGGATTTGAACTCAGGTTCTCCTGACTCCAGAGCTGGTGCTCTATTCACTATACCCCCCAAGCTTCCCCCGGATGATCTATTCTTGAAGTTATGCCGGTTCTTTCCCCTTCCTTCGTTCTCTAGAAGTCCACTGACCATGCCTTTAGTTTTATGTTCTAGAATTTTACCAGGAATTGAAGTCAATCATTTTTAGATTCCATTCTCTCTTTTTTGAAAATTGGGACATTTGTCTACCTCCAGTCCAGTGGTATCTCACATGGTCTTCAAGATCTTTCAAAGATCCATGACAATGGCCCGGCAACCACATTTGCAATCCATTCAGCAACCCAGAATGTCCTTAACCTGGTCTCCGTAACTTGACCTCACTCACTGAAGGTCCTCTGCAGCTATCCCCTGCTTATCTTGGGTATCAACTCCCCATTGGCTATTTTTAATCTGTTCTTTCCAGGCCAAAGATCATTCCCCATGGCAGAGAAAACAAGGAACAGGTGCAGCTCAGCCTTCTTCTTTGGTCTTCAGTTAGTGAATAGTGTATTCTTTCTTTGATCCTTTTTTCTTTCAATATTGCATATGTAAAAATCCTTTGTGTTTGTTTCCTTTGCCTCAGCAGCCTTAGTTCTCTCTGAGTTTTAGCACTCCTGATTCTTATTCTGACTGGACGATGCCATACTTTGGAACTGATCTCATCATCTGTTCCTGCTGTGGTTTTCTGTACCTGTCTTTTAAAAATCTAGGTTGATTTATGAGTTCCCTGCATAACCCTTAACTGCATGTCTTTTTTAAATACTCCCCTTTTCTTCCTCATCAGAATTGTTTCTTTCTGTCTCTTCAAAATCTCCCTTCTCAAGAGCATTCTGACCCAACCTAAACCAACTTGCCCTAAAGCAGCGGTTCTCAACTTGTGGGTTGCGACCCCTTTGGGGGTTGAACGACCCTTTCACAGGAGTCAAAGGGGTCCTTTAAGACCGTCAGAAAATACATATTTCCGATGGTCTTAGGAATCGAGACATGGCTCCTCTATTGGTCTCCAGGCGGGTCTGCCCACATGCAGATACGCCCACATACGAGTATTAAAGGGTCGCAGCATTAGAAAGGTTGAGAACCACTGCCCTAAAGGATGACAGGATGTGAGATCCCAAATCTAGTGTAAATGTCATACCATGCCAGGTCTTTTTCTCCTCCACCAAAAGTTCCGAGATGAAGTGGTCAACCTCCCCATCAAGGTTCATTAGTCCCAACTCAGAAAACCAATTTCTCCTTTTGGGGAGAATCAGATTTAGGACAGAAGTTTTGCTCATTGATTCTTTCACCTTTTGAAGGATAATATTAAGGCAAGTCAATCTATTATGAGCTCTGCTGTCTTGGGTAGAGAGGGAGCTCTACCAGCTGTCCAGATAACTGAAGTCCCCATCACGTTTCTATCACGTGACCACATCAAATGTGTGAACTCCTCACCTAGTTCCTTGTTCTGTCCAGGCCGTCTGGAATACACCCTGATGACGGTATTGATTTTGGTTTTGTGTCTCTTGATCTTTATCCAGATAATGACCACAATAGTTCCTAGATTTCCTCATGAATATTTTTTTTTTGCAGAGGGGAAGGCAGGGCATTTGGGGTTAAGTGACTTGCACGAGGTCACATGGCTAATAAGTGTTAAGTATCTGAGGTCAAATTTGAACTCAGGTCCTCCTGACTCCAAGGCCAGTGCTCTATTCACTGCACCACCTCACCGCCCTGATGAATATACATTCTTAATATAATGCTACTCTAACACTTCCCCCTCCTTCCTGTCATCTAGCATCTCTTTTGAACAAGAAATTTATTTCCACAACCATATCTGAGTCAGCCATCCTACCAAGTCTCAGTGAAATAAATGAGATCAGATTCCCCACCCCTCAGCATTAGGATCTGTAGTTCACCTTGTAACCTGTATTTTGTACATTTGTATGTAGTCATCCAAGGCCATGAGTTTTATTGCTTTCTGGGATTCTGTCTTCTATGAATTTCTGGGCATTTCTGCTTTTATTCTGCCATCTACATACGAGCTACTCTTTACTCTGTCTGGCTTGGTACATACACACAGTTTTATTCCTATTTTTATTGTTATTCAGAAGCTTATCCTCCCTGTATTAAAAGCTGTCATCCAGGAATCAAATCCTGTTCTCAGACAAAATGTGCCTTTCTCTCCCTAAGTCCTTGCTCTCTAACAGCAACAGGGATGACAAGGTGTCCTGTGTCCTGAAAGCCTTCCATTGGACAAGACTTTGTAGTTGTTAGCAATTCCTTGATTCCATCTGGAATTACCATTTGTTCCCATTTGAATCAGCAGACAGGAATCCTTTCTCAGTCACTGCTTTCATTGTGTGATTCATTCCTCTCAAGAACCTGAAATTCCCAGAGCTATAGATCCAATCCTCATCTCTCTCCTGAGCTGTATCTGCAGTACCAACTACCTTTTGGATATCTGTCATCTCGTACACATCTCAAATTCAACATGTCCAAAACAACTTATTTTCTTTCTCCTCAGACTCTCCTCTCTTTCTAATTTCCCCCAGCTGTTGAAGATACCATCATCCTCACAGTCACCCTGGGCTTTAAAATTCATTGTCCCCTTGACTGCTTGCTTAGACTTATGCCACACATTCAGTCCATTGCCAAATCTTGTCATTTTCCCTTTGCTCACAGTCACAACCCTAGTTCACTTCCCACCTCCTGCTTGGACGATGGCATAACCTAGTTGGTCTTCCTACTTCAAGTCTCTTCCTAGTCTAATCCATCCCTCTGTTCAGCCATTAAAGTGATTTTTCTAAAGTACAGATGTGACCACTTCAAATCCCCTTCTCCAGCCCACCAACACCAAAAAGCTTTCATAGCTTCCTGTTACTTCCAGGATCAGATATATGCAATCTGCGTCTCTCCTAGCACACAGCCTAGTGCTCTGCATACCAGAAGAACACTTGGTAAATCAAATTGATTGTGTTCTTCCCAACTAAACTGTAGCTCCTTGACCTTATATGTTTCTGTCCCTCACAGCTCGGGGCACAAAGAAGGTACTTAACAAATTCAAGTTGGCTGATGGATACAGAAGGACCGCCTAGGCGAAAGATACTAGGGCACTTGGGAGTCTGACTCCATCTGGAAATCCCGCCCTCCCTGCCTTCAGTACTCGGTAGCAGTCTCTCGGGGACCTTTTGGATAAAACTCTAGCCTATGGTTAGGATCATTCCGCTCCTCAGTCACCCCAGGAGAACTTCTGGCATGCGGAGCAGAACCTCTGGGCAGAATTTAAGGGAGCCCAGGAACTGAACAGGGTGAGAAGGCATGCTCCCTCAAAGTACGATCTCAAGCCAAGAAAGACCTTGGGCTCTCGAAGGCTACAGGAAGCCCCTCGATGCTAGCGTTGTCCCTTTATTGATTATCTTCCATATAGCCTGTCTACATCTCGATACCTAGTTTCAAATCGTCTCCCTCATTCAGTTGTGCGCGGCTAGAGAGCGGGGGTTGTCTTTTGCCTTTCTTTGTAGCCCCCACCTTTAGGCGCTTAATAGTTATTGATTGATATTTATGCAGCACGTGAGGCCCCTTCCAGCTTCAAATCTTCGATCCTACGATCTCTGCCTTCCAAACACTTATTAAGCGCCTTCTGTGTGCCTGGCGCTGGGAGTAAAAAGACAAAAGGGAAAGTATCCTTGGAGGAGCATAGATGTGGAGCTGGACAGGGTTTGGGGGGACATCGGGTCCAACGGCCCTCAATCTGCAGTAGAGGAAACCGAGCCCCAGACCAGGAAAATGCCTGGCCCCAAGTCCCGCAGGGAATGTCAGGGATAGGATTTGGGCCTGGGGCTTCTGGCTCCAGATCCTGCACCACCCCTGCTTTCAGGGAGCTGACAGTTTTGGGGGGTGGGAGGACGGCGCCCCCAGGGATGCCGAACCCACCGAGTCTCCCAGGTGCAGGACCCCGCCAAGCTCCTCTTCCCGGCGGCCCCTCTCCCTGTCTGCTGGGTCCCCAGCTGTCAGGCCGGAGCCTGAGGTTGCCGGGCAGAAGAGTCCACACCCGGGACCACGATGATAGACATCAGACAGGGAGCCGTGGTAGCAACCCTATCTCCTTGGAAATAATACGGCGTCTAAAGCTCCGCCCCTCAGGCCGACGCTGGAGAGACCAAGAGTAAAGGCCGCTGTTACCATGGTAGCAAAGAAATGACTCTCTTAAACCCACCCTCCGAGGCAACGCCCGGACGAATTAGCCAATTCTCAAGCAGAGGATGGCTTTTTCACCAATTAGAAACCTCGGAGGAGGAGTCGATGTTCTGATTGGTTAATAATCATGCGGTCTTATTAGGCCTGGCAAAGGGCGTGCCTGAAGTGGCTTCAGGGTCGCTGACGAATCGCGCCGACGACCATCTTGATTCCTGGCCTAGACTGGTCGCTGAGCACCGCAGTGCGCAGGTCGTCCTTAGCCCGTCCCCCGCCTAGCCGTTTGCCTTTTCCGGCCCTCCGGCTTCCCGCCCCCGGAAGGGGCTGAGCCTCCGGGCGAAGGGGGCGGGGCCAGATGCGGAAGTTAGTTCGAGCGCGGCGCGCGTGAAACGCAGCTGCTAGCTGAAGGGTCTCCCGAAGACCCTGGTCCAGCCCGGCCAGTACCCGCTGCCCGGGGCCCCGCTCCCTCTCCTCGCTCGCTCTCCGTGCCCAGGCAGGATGGCCCCCAAGCGACCGGCGGGCCGCGGCAAGAGGAGCGCCCCATCCCCGGAGTCTCCTCGGGCCAAGAGGCAGTGTGTGCGGACCCCCGGCCGCAGAATCCCGACGCCGGCCCGGGGTATCGCAGACCCTCCCTCCCCAACCCACGGGGCTGACCCACACTCAGTGCTGGTGGATGGGAGCTGGAAGGGCGGGCCTGCAGGGGGCCCCGGAGACCAATCCCGAAGCAGCACCTCCCTGCCCTCAGCGAGCTTCCGGTCTCCTGGGGGGAGGGACATGTTGCACACCACGTGGGCCCCGGAGCAGACGCCGGATTACGTGGGAGAGAAGCCGACTTCGGGGTGACTTCTGCCCAGGCAGCAACCTGAGGAGGGGTCGGAGCTTCGGAGCCGCCCAAAAGCACCCCGCTCTTAATCATTAAGTCCAGCCCCCTCTTTTTACTGATGAAGGGGCCGAGGTCTAGACAGGGCAAGTGGTGTTAGGTCTGGGGTCCCCCGAGGCGTCAGGGAGGTCAAATTCACATAAAAGCCCAGGGGGAGGGGTCCTCAATTTTTTTTTTTTATGAATTTAAAAGGGTCCTGCGGCCAAGAGATTGAAAACCTTTGTTAGAGAATAAATATATCCTGAGAAATGAGGGAACAGCCTTTGAAAACCATGCAATAGAGAGGCGGTATTCTTATTTGTGAAACCACATTTGGCCGAAACATAGTGGGCCATGAGCTTAGAAAGATAGGTGAGAATGACTGATACAGAAATATTTTGCATTACTGCCCATGTATAACCTATATCAAATTGCTTGTCAGTTTAGGGAGAGGGGAAAATATTAAATAGAAGAAAGAGAAATACAGGTTCTATTCAGGTTGTGAAGGACTTTCAGTGGCAAGCTGAAAAATTTGTATTCTATCCTAGAACCAGGGAGAAAGTCTTCAAGATTGTTGAGGAAAGGAGTGACATGATCAGACCTGTGCTTTATAGGAAGCTTTTTTTTTTAGTTGTGTATAGAACAAGATGGATGAGAGAAAGAAAGAGACTGGATACAGGGAAACCAGTTAGCAGGCTGTTGTAGGAATATCCCTGTGTGCAGGGAAATACTCTGCAACTGCTGAGGGGCAGAGGAGAGTCCAAGATAACTGAGGGTGAATCAGAAGAATAATGGGGGCCTCGGCAGAAATCAGGAAGTTTAGAGGAGGGTCAGTGAGCTAACAAGCGTTTAACAACTTAATCTTGAGATGAGAGAACATGCTAGGCATGAAGAGGCACAAGTAGTCAGGAGATGGAGGGTCCCCTGAAAGGAACAGTAAGAAAGCTAGTGTGCTTGCTGAAAGTAAAAGTATAAGATGTAAAAGAGCAGAAGGAGCAAGGCTGTGAAGGGCTTCGATGGGAGTGTATAGATGATCTTGGACGTCGCAGGGGGCGATTGGAGTTTTAGGGTCAGGCCTGTACTTTGGGAAGATCACTGGCAGCTGAGAGGAGGATGGACTGGGATAGGGAGGAAACTTAAGCAAGCTTTTGAAATGGTCCAGGTGTGAGGCAGTGAAGTCGCTGTGTGAATGGAAAGAAGGGTGTAGGGGAGAGAGATCTGGAAGGTAGAAACAAGATGACAACAGATGGGATGAGTGGGAGTGAGGTGTCAGGAGTAACAGAGGTTAGGAGTCTGGGTGACAATAATTGGGAAGAGGGGGAGAGGTTGGGAGAAAATATGGATATGATGAGTTTGAGATACCTGTGGGTCATCCATTTCAAGCTGTCCATAATTCGTGACTGGAGACAAGAAATCAGGAAAGATGTTAGGGTTAGATAAATCTGCAGTACGTCCACATAGAGATGATAATGGAGCCTTTGGGAATTGATTACCAAGTGGGATAGCAGAGTGGGAGAAGAGAAGAGGGCCTAGGACAGAGCCTTAGAGCACTCCCCCCCCCCCCCCCCCCCCCGCCATTAGTGGGTGTTTTTAGGGGTTGGGAGGGGGAAGACAGTTCAGTTTGGGATGTGCTGGATGTGTGATGTTGGAGTTCTGTGGTGTACTCTCTTTATCTCCCCCTCATAACTCTTGGAGATCACCCCCCTATTCTCTTTCTTTAGTCTAATGAAAAGATGGCCCTTCTTGCCAAGGCCAACCCCTCTGCCAGTGCACTTGATCCCATCATTTCCCAATGATTCCCCTCTCCCATCTTCAGGCTTTTCCTTTCTTGCAAGGGCTACAGATTCACCTAGGGTTTCTTTCTTCCTCTGATACCTTCCCCCCCCCCCCCCATTTAACTTTCACTTGACCCTGCCATCCCTTCAAGTTACCAGCTTCTATCTTTGTTTTTCTCTGTAGAGTAGGAGGCCAAGGTCCTCTGGGGGAGGGGGGGAGTAGAGGGATATGGTTTGTAACATCTAGTCTGGGGAATACAGGTGGTCATTCAGGGCAGAAGGAAGGACTGAGCCCCCATTTGTGGTTAGATAGCAAGTTTGTAGCAGACCCAGTCAGTATGGTGTGACTTCAGTGGTCAGCATATGGGTAGGAGGACAGAAGGCAAGGGGGGTTGAGATTGGGAGCAACAAGAGGACAAAGGGGTAAGGGATTTGAGAATAGAGGATAGGGTATGGTTGAACACTGGTTATAGGTTTGAGACTGAAGACAAGAAGGTGAAGCTAGAGCTGGGTAGAGTGACCAGAGGTCACAGTAAAGAAAAATAAGTTTAGTTGAGAGGCAGAGATGAACAGATGTTGATGAACAGGAATTGCACCTCACCTGAGTTTGGGGCTTGTGTGTTATGGAGGTTGTTTGGGATGATAACCTGAGCATTCCTGTGTGTTTCTGAGGCACAGTGAGGTGCAAGCTGTGCGAGTTGATGTTGTTGACTTGAGAGACCAGGGTGCTTGAAGAAACAGCAGCATTCGTATCGAAATCCTAAGTATGAGGGCAGGAGTTGGGGAGGACACTTGTGAGCCAATTCCTCAAGAAAATCTAACTCCTAGAGTCTGGGTGGGCTGATAGCAGAAATCTGACAAGCCCTAAAGGAGGAGAAGTGATAGTGGGGGAGGAAGAGTCCAGAGTGGCCGTGAGGGGAAAGGAGTATGTTTGCTTTCCTGGGGCAGGAGTTTGGAGAATGGGGGAGGCAGCTGGGTTTTCACAAGTACAGGAAGATAGAAGCAGGATAAAGGGGAGAGAATTCTATTAACTGGGCTAGAAGGGCATGGCAGAGCAGGCCAAGGACCTGTGCTGGGTAGGACTGAAGTCAGTGGGAGTGAGAAAACAGGGAAGTGGGGGAGTGGGAGAGCAGGAGGTGGAAAATAGCCAGATTGAACCCTCTCAGAAGTGGAAGACAACATCAGAGCTGGAAAGTGACTTTGAGGCCATTTAGGCCAATTCCCTCATTCTGCACAGGAGGTAGGAGTTCAGGTTCCTATGGGCCTTTAAGGTCAGCCAGGATTCAGACCCTGAACTCCTCTTGCTATAGTCTGAGATATAGCTTCTGCCCCAGAGAGGGAAACCAGCTGGGGAACATGCATTTCTTAGGGCCCTGTTTTTCCTACCAGTTCTTTTCAAGCTCTGCTTCTAGGCTTGATCTTGGCTGAGGACAAGAGACAGGTTGCGTTGCATTAAAAAAAACAACTGCATTTACTGATGTCTTGTTGTACCAGAGTTTTTATCCTATGGAATATTGTTGGAAACATTTAAATGAATCATCGGCCATGGCTTCATTAGGAGTTCTTTGATACGATGGAATTTTGCGGTACTTCCTTAAGGACTCTAGGAAAGATGGTAGACAACAAGTTTTTTCTGTTGTGCCTGAATATCAGAACCTGTCATTTTCAGATGGTTTACTGGGACTTGGACCTGGCACACTATAGCAGATTCCTAACCATTCAGACTGACAAGTTTTAAGCTTTTCTTATATGTTAGACACTTCCCGTGTCTATGGGACTATAAGATGACTATGTTGGGTGTGTAGCTTTTGGAAGTGTCTGAACCCGTTCCAAGGGCAGATCATAGTGGATTCAGCTCCCTGGTGTAGCCCTCAAACTGATAACTGCCTAAATTTGGATGGAGATGATTTGTGGCCATGATCAGTCTGCTTGATCTTTTGGAATGGAAAACACGTAAGACTACCAGTCATTCACCTCAGTATCTGAATTCAGGCATCTGTGCTCACAGTCACTTTTGCCTGGCCCCTTTTTCGCTTTTACATCATGCACTGTCTTGGATTTAAGATTTGTCATCTGCAACACACCATCCCCTCTCAGAGAGTTTCCCTAGAACAGTTTTAGAGGCCCTGCAAGGCAACTTGTATTCTCCATGTCTCAGATCCCAGGGCATCCACAGTTAGACCATCTTTCTGTTCAGAATTGCTGCCCTAGGTGGGTAATTGCTACTTTTTGTGTCCATTTCCCATTGTATTAGGTCAGAGTTAAAAGGAATATGGAAAAACCCTGTGGCAGGTGCGGTGTGGTTAGGGTGGATTTGTGACATTGGTCTACTGTTATATCTCGTGGGCTTCCCCCATTCCCTCATTTTTTTGCTGCTTTCAGAAGCAAAATCAGCTTCTTTTTCCTTGTGTTAGGGCATAAATGATAGTTTGGGGCAAAAGGGAAAACATTTCTCTCTTCTGCTTGGCAGGCTTGGGCAGAGGGGATGATCCTTCTTTGGGCTGGCATCAGCCTGGGTTGACCAGCCAGAGACAATGTCCTCACAGCATAATTTGGGCACTCCACCAACATAAGCTGGGTAGAGCACCTCGGGCATCCTTCCAACAGGTGAGAGCTCTGTTGAAAATGAGCACTAAAGGGAAAGGGCCCTTGACTACTACTGTGGTGACAAATTTCCCTTTTACATCAGGGGATGGACTGGTTGAGGTAGTTATATGTAAAGGGCATGGTCAGATTATTCTGACTTTGAGTGACTGTAAATATCCCAATCCTAGTAACTAGCCTGTTAGGGAGGGTGGGACTGGACCATGTCTTGTACTCTCCAGCAGAGGTTTATTGATGACAACCTGGTGGTTTGGTTGGTAGGTAGTATCTTTATCTTCCTAGTCATAATCCCAGGTAATTAGCTGTCTTGAGGCAGAGGAGATGGACCACTGGCGACAGCCACAGCAGGCAATTGTAACTGTGGATGTGCTTGGAATGGGCCATGACTGTGAATGTCTGAGCCCTGCTTCTGTTCTCTCTGTCACCAGTGTCTTCAGAAGGCCTTTTTGCACTCTTTGGATTCTTACCGATTGTTCCGCACAGCCAGTCCCTTTGACCGAAGAACAACGTGCCTGGAATGGCACCCAACTCACCCCAGCACTCTGGCTGTGGGCTCCAAGGGTGGAGACATCATCCTCTGGGACTATGAAGTACTGGACAAAACCTATTTCGTTAAAGGGGTGAGTTCCTGGGCTCAGCTGTGAATGCTTTTGCCTCTGTCCCACCCTCTGGCTTCCTTGATGTGTGAGGGTGGGAGAGGCTTTCTCAAGTACCCAATTAGCTCCTTGGATTGGGAGGAAAAACCCCAACTACGCTGCCCTCCTTAGAAAGAGATTGTGTATTGAAGGTACCTGGGCTGGTAGATGTGACAAAGTATTAACTTGGGGACCTTAGTATTTAAAAATCTCTGCTGGCCCCTTCAGCTGGGAAGGGGATTGGCATAAGAGGGTTTGCATTCGTAGGGTGGTAGGCCTACACTGGACAGGACCAGCTGAAGGGGTGCCACTTTAGAAGAGAAAGTGAGGAAAGGGCCCGGAAGCCTGGCGGAAGCTCACCTTGCAACGTGTCCCTTGATTCCTAGCCCTTGTAGCCCTAGACTGTTAAAAGCAGACGGCCCGCTCACTGGCTGGTTTTTGTGTACTGAGCTTGGGTGCTTGGGTGCCAAGCTGGAGAGAGGAAGCAGACTGTCAAGTAGTGATCAGAGAGAATGGCATGTCTTCTGAACCCCTAAAAGCAGGCACCAGGCACCTAGGCCTGAGGTACCAAATTCCAATAGAAACAGATCCCGGCGGGCCATAGAAAAACTTAGAAGACCACAGAGTGGTGGTCTTCTGTGCTGCATTTGTATTTATTTTGTTACATATTTCCTAGTTAACTTTTGAATCTGGTTCCTGCTATACTTCTATACTTGTACTCTAGAGTTTGGGGTGGCATTTGAGCCTGAGTTGGACACCTCTGCCCTAGGCTGCCCATGTCTGAGTAGTAGGAAGTTGTAATCCTAGGTCCAAACTGGGACTTAAGGAGTGGGGTCTTCCTGTCTGCTCCTCGCCTTCCTGGCTAGGGGGCGGCAGACACCCAACCCTCTTCCACTTTAGGGTGGAGACTGGAGTCTGGCAATTCACATTGAAGTCACTCCTGAACCACTGAGTTTTAGAAAAAGACTGGACAAGCTTGAGACAGAAAATACCATGAAACTCCAGAATCACAACCAAAATTCCAATGATTAGTTAGAAGAAAACCAAAAATCCCTCTTCTTTCCAGAGAAACAACCAGGAATTAGTGTGAAAATACTCCTGTAGGCAAGCTTCTACATGATAGACTGTCTGCCTTACATATGGCATGGGGAGATATCTGATTGAGGTTCTGGACCATCTCCAAGAAGGATTCCTACCTTTGCACCAAGGAGAGCCAATAAGTGGTAGCCAGGGTGGGTTCCGAAGGATACGGCCAACCCGTTGGGGTATTGGCTTAGGACTCTTAACTGTCTACCACACTTCAGATAACAGTTTATTCTGAACCCCCTAAAGGAGCCCCCTCCTCCTCTTCTTTTAGGAGTTGATAATAAAAGCCCCTTTCCCTGATCACTGGGGACGGGAATTAGCTCACTTTACAGCTTAGCTCCTTCTCACTAAATGCTTGGTATACAAACAAGGTCTCAGTGAGTAAACCCATTTATGCAAACATTTATGTAAACAGACACGGGGAAGTTACCCAGGAGTAAATGAGCTCTTTGGGAGTGAGATAAAATCTCAACTCAGCAGAGAAGAGAAGATCTCAGATTTCACCTTAGATCTCACCTGGGAGATCTGTGTTTAGCAGTTGCTAGAGGTACAGGCACTAGTAGTAACCGAGGGACCTGGTGGGAGGTGGCTTCTTGGCCTGAGCCTCTGGGGTCTCACTCACTTTTCCCAGGTTTTCATCTGTTCTCTCCTCCGTCGCTCTCTGTCCTTCTCCAAAACCTCACTGGCCTCCATGTCTGGGGGGAGAGGCCTGTCTCCCTCCCAATGAGCACGTGGCTTCCAAAGGTTGTCCTTTAGGGAACTGACCCCAGCAGCGAGACTGGGACATCCTCTTCTGAAGGCTACTCTCTTTTTAAAATCTAGCCTGGCAGCAGCCGGCTCATTTCATTTCAGATTCAGACATCTGACCACACCACTGTGGGCCCCAGAGAAGGGGACATGTATGAGCAGAGTTTACAGGATGGGCCAGCAGATGGGACAGGACACTGGGCTTGGATTTAACTTAGAACCGAGTTTCCACCTGACCTCAGACACTTCCAGCTGTGGCAGTGAACTTCTCTCTGCCTCTGTTTAGCCACTGTTTGGAGATGATGATGGCCCCTGTCTCACAGGGCTGTTTGCAAAGATCAAATGAGATGATGTCTGTAAAGTGCTTAGCCCAGCGGCCTGCACATACTAGGTGCTCCTCTACCCCACTTTTTTCTCCAACCCTTTCATATCCTGAGCAAATTATCATTACTTCAATGTTGTGGAACCTCATTGACCCAGGTCACTGGCTAGGAGAGGCAGAGAGGATCCTAACAATGCCTTTTGTTTATATAAGACACGTCTTCAGTCACATCTGTTCACTGCTTTGGTTGGCACAACCATCCTACCGGGCTGGACAGATGAGGAAACTGACTCAGAGGTTGTCTCTAGCTTGAGGCTGCATGACTAGTCATCAGTGGAGCTGGGACTAGCACAGGGTGTCTTACTGCTCCTGCGGAGTCCAGTCTGCATCAGAGAGGACAGCAAAACTCTCAAGTATGTCCTGAACCAGAGTCACATGGAATTAGGAAATGCTTAACAAAATAAAAACACAAAACAGTTAATGTTAATTTGTGGTTTTCTAAGTCCATATGCTGCTGGCTGGGATCTGTTTGATGCCACTGCTCTGAGCTCTGCCCCCAGCCTCTCCTCTCCTGCCCTGAGTGTGCCCTTTTGACAAAGGAGATCCTAGTCTGTCTGGTAGCCAAGAAGCAATAGCATACCCTTTGCTGAGAGGAGTCAGTTAGGTGATGTGTGTCGGTGAGGATGCCGGCTAAGCTGTCTCTGAGCTGGCTGGCTTGGGCTGGGCAGCAGATTGGGGAAGTTTGGGAAGGGTGGAAGGACTCAGCGGAAGGAGTGAGGTAGAATTCCTCACACCCATTCTTCCTGAGGCCAATGTTGTTGGGAGTAGACTTTCTTGGCGCATGAACTTCTGGCCTCAGCTGATGTTGGCTAGCTTGCATGGAGGCATCAGAAAGACCTCCTGGTCACCTAGCTTTTCTTCTTTCAGATTGGGGCTGGAGGGAGCATCACAGGGATGAAGTTTAACCCTCTCAATACCAACCAGCTGTTCGTTTCCTCAGTGTCGGGGACCACCAGCCTAAAGGACTTCCTTGGCAACACAATCAGAGTCTTCACCAGCACAAACACCTGGGAGTAAGCAGCCAAACCGTCAAGGCAGAGGGGCTTCTGAGCGAATCCCCAAAGTGAACACCCAGATCCCCTTTCCCCTTCTTCTGGGGTATAGAGAAAACTATTGCCACTTTTCTGCTCTGGCTCCCTTATTCTTTCCAGTATGAATGGCTTCTTCAGGGACCAGGATTACGTGACAATTCTTTGCTTGGCAGGCTGAGTTGTTCTAGAGGAGATGGTTGGAGACGTCCTGGTTCCTCCCAGTGCAGTGGGAGCTCGAGACTTAGGGATGAGGCTAATTGTCCTGCCTCTCTGACTTGAGAAGCAGTGAGCAGGGGCTAGAGCTGGAAGCTTGAGTCCTAGGCCTGTCATGGTTCCTATTTCATAGGCTATCCAGAGGAGGGTCACGTGCATAAAGCACTTTAGTCTTCCCAGGGCCAAGAAACTAGACAAGCACTGTGTGTGGTGTGTGTGCATAGGAGGGTAGGGGTTCTTGGGTTCTTGACTCCCACATCACAGATTATTGCCATACTGGGGCAGGCAGATCAGGGCTGAGACTAGAGGGCTGCAGCCAGTGTCTCAGGTCCTTCCTGTGACTCTTACCCATCTGTGACAGTGGGAGCAGTGATGAGTGGTGCCCAGCCTTAAGGGTTTGAGGAGACCCGAGTTCTCCTGGCAAGATTAAGCAGAGTTTCTGGTGGGCAGCAGGATCTCTCCTTTCCTTTTCCTGCCCCTGGCCAAAGTATTTGGAGGAGCCAAGGGGTAGGGTGGGGCCTCCAGGGCCTCTGCCTTCTCATCCCATCCAGGCTCTGGGAGGACTCAAACCTGAGCCCCTGAGTTTGAGACTTCTACTCTTGGCTTTCCTTCTGCCATGGAGGTGGGGAGGGGGCTAACTTATACTAGGGAGCCAGTCCATAGTCCCGATTGGGGAGCTGCCTCTAGGACCCACACTGACCGCTGGCAGTATTAGCACAGTAGCAGCAGCATCACATGCTTGGTCCTGGTCAATATGCCACATCCCAGTGATCCTGCAGTGCTCAGGGCTTTGTGTTTCTGACTTCAAACACATGGGGAAGAAACGCGTTCCTATTTCTCCCTCCAGCTACTGGTACACCAGTGTGGATGTGTCTGCCAAAAGCCGCATGGTGGTCACAGGAGATAGTGTGGGCAATGTGATCTTGCTGAACATGGATGGCAAAGAGGTTTGTTCCCTAGAACTCAGAACCCCAGCCTCGCTCCCTTTTCTATCCTTATTGCCCTCCACCTGAACTGAGCCCTTTTCTGCAGATCTGGAATCTCAAGCTTCACAAAAAGAAGGTGAGCCATGTAGCTCTGAATCCTCTCTGTGACTGGTTGCTGGCTACAGCGTCAGTAGACCAAACAGTGAAAATCTGGGACCTGCGCCAGGTCAAAGGGAAGTCTTCCTTCGTCCACTGGATGCCTCATGAGCGTGCTGTCAATGCAGGTGTGAGGAGAGGGAGGGAGCTGGGAGCCCACTCCCATTCTGCAAGGATGGTAGCCTTTCTTAGGGCTCTTGAATTAAATGGCACCAGATAAGCCTGCACTCTAGGAGGCTTTCCAACCACTCCAGTCAGCTCTCAGGAAGTTTCCAGAGTGCTTCTTCACGATTTCCACACTGGTACTGGCTCTTGGGGAGAGGGTGGAAGGGAGAGAGAGTAGTCTGGGAATACACAGGCCCAGCACTGAGGGGGCTTCTTGAAGACACAGGCTTCTCCTACACTTGTCCAGCTTATTTCAGTCCAGATGGGGCCAAACTCCTGACCACAGACCAGCACAGCGAGATCCGGGTGTATTCTGCCTCCCATTGGGCATATCCCCAGCAACTCATTCCACACCCTCATCGCCATTTCAAGCACCTCACACCCATCAAGGTGAGTAGCAGGAGGTGTTTGGCCAAGGAAACAATCCAGTGCTAAGGATCTGGTCAGATCTGCCATTTGACAACCAAAAAATGTCATCCTTCTGGAACCCTGTCCTTGGGCAGCTATGCCTTGACTTCCTTCATCCTGTACTTTCTTGTTTTCTCCTGGCTAACTACTCTTACTCTCTTGTGAAATGTGGGTATCTTTCAGGATCCTGGTTTCATTTATTGCATAGGTACTGTACACAGAGCACTCTGCTCCCTCCATTCCCGTCTCCTCCGCAGACGGCCCTTCTCAGCAATCTTGTACCATCTAAAAAGAAGTTCGTGGTCTCCTCTGCACAGTTGCTTAGCCCAGCCACATGCTGGGCCCCACTTTCCTTCTGGGTAACCCCTTGGCCCTCCCTGATCTTTGGCAGATTTTTCTCTGACTTGAGTTTGGCCCTTGGCTTGCCATGTCCACAGCCCTGGGCCAGGCCCTCGGGGCTTTAGGTTGGCCCTTCTTCCACCATTGAGAGCCTCTTTGCAGTGATTTTTGGATTATCTTATTCCTCTTCCCTCAAGCCCATGGGCATTCTTGGCCAATTCAGGTCAAATCTCAGCTTCCTTGAAAGTTTCTTAAGGCCTTTGACCAGATGGCTCCTTTCTTGGTCATCTGCTTCATCTCAGCTTGTGTTTGCCATTCCAGCAAGCAAATCTGCCAGTAACAGGTGATCTGCTTCCAGCATTATGCATACCTTCTTTTCTCTGCTCAGTTCTTTCCTCCTTCAAATTTATGATTTATGAAGCCTTCCTGTTTTAACCATACCTGCTCCCTGCTCTTCCAGCACTCTTAGACTGTATTCAGTGTACTAGTCTTTGCTTATACAGGGAGTCTTGATTTAATCTAATTCTAAATTCAGCACTGTCTTAATTGGTCCAGAACATTTCTGCAGGTTTACTGGCAGGCCCCACCCCACCCCCCAAGGGTTTGGCTAAAAGTAGTTTGTATATACTTACTACATACCAACTCACAGCAGAGGGAGAGGGCCAGGCCCAAAATGTTCCCCGCAGTTGGTGAAAATCAACTTTGGATTATCCACCATGTACATGACCTGCCTGGCGTGTTTGTTTTATCACCATCAAATGGACCATGACTGCTGTGCCTTTTGAGGGTCCAGGTTTCTGTGCCCTCTGATCACCACCCTGTCCTCCTCTCCCAGGCAACATGGCATCCTCGTCATGAGCTCATCGTGGTGGGTCGCTATCCAGACCCCCGGTTTCCAGGTTCTGACCCTCGTGAGCCTCGAACGATTGATTTATTTGATGCTATCTCAGGGAAGATGATATGTCAGCTTTATGACCCAGACTGCTCTGGCATCATCTCGGTGAGGCCCGGGTCATGTTGGGAGGGGGGATTCCAGAAGATTCCTGGACACCCTTCTTTTCTATCACCCTCACCTTTCCTTGTCGTCTTTGCAGCTAAACATGTTTAATCCCATGGGGGATACATTGGCTTCTGCAATGGGTGAGTACACGAAGAGTCTCCTGCCCCAGTTTAGTAAGAAGAGGTGCTGAGCTCAGCTCTTCCACTTGGACAGCCCAGAAATAGTGGCCAGATGCCTTGCTAGCCAGTCTTTCTAAGTAGCCTTGTCTGGCTTCAGGAGACCTGAGCTTCTCAGGGGCCAGCCCCAAAGCACCTCGAGAGGCTGAGAACAGAGGCTGAGGTCTTTCTCCCTATCCTAGGTTACAACATTCTCATCTGGAGCCCAGAGAAGGCTGTGAGAAGGAAGCAGGAGGGGTTGATCAAGGCAATGAATGAACAAGGAATAGGGAGGGGCCGGTAAGCCCTCCTCTCAAAACAGACCAGGCCAAAATTAGCCAACAGTAGTAAAAGGGTCTCTGTCTAAAAGGTTAAGCAAGAACCAAGCCCAAAGGGAAGGATTGAGGAGCCTTGCTGGGCTTCCTCTGGAAGGAGGGAGATCGCTGCTCCTAATGCCTCCCCTGTCTGGATAGCAGGCTGGCAGTTTGATTTGGGTTGTCCTCACTCTTAACAGTCAATAAAGTTATATCCACTTGGGATATTTGGGTTCTCTAGCCAGAGCCTGGTGAAAGAAGAGACTGTTTACTTCCCCACAAAGACAAAAAACAACATGGAGAGTTCCAACACTTTCATTCCCCTTGGGGTCCACCTTTGTCCCTTCTGGGCTATAGCCCAGAGCTGTCCAGCTCACGACCTGCGTTTGCCTAGGGCTTGTGTGTCTTCTGTGCCCTCCTCCCCCCTCCCCCCATCCCTTTATATACATTCTTCAAGCCAGCTCAGGATTCAGAGGAGTGGAAACAGCAGCAACTCACCCTGAGGCTTCCAACCTCAATGAACTGGGAAGAGAGGCCTGGTTAAATTAGGCATGGGAGTGGTAGGAGACAAGATAGAATGTCCCGTGAGCCACCTGCCAAAGTTTCCAGGCTGTTAGAGGAAGTGGTGCCCAGAACTACTTTGGGTTGGCCAAGGGACTCCCTTTATCCGATTGCTAGGTACTCACCCAGCATGAAACACATTGGTGCTGCTCTGTCCTGCTCCCCAGGGCTGGGAGGGAGAAGACAACAAAGGTCTCACACACCTGCTCAGAAATGCTGGGTGAGGAGGGTCCTGGGGTCAGGGCAGCACTCAGCTCAGAGGCTTATGTCTGCATCAGATTGGTTTCCCAGCTTCCCTAACCTGGGCACAATCAAAGGGCATTCCAGCCAAAGGCCTCCTGTCTATGAATGGGAAGAGGCAGGAGGCAAGGGCCAGCCCACCTCCTCCACAAGGCCACAGGGAGGGGGCCTAGTGGTTGTCAGGCATGATCTTCCCCATCAGCAACATGGCGGTAACCTGGAGGCTGGGCCTGCATTCGGAAGAGGACCGTGAGCAGTAACAGGATGAGCAGGAAGAGGATGGAGCCGCACACAGCTAAGGCCACGATCACTTCTGAGGACAAGGAAGAGAAGGGAGATCCTCAGGGTGAAAAAGCTTGTGACACTGAGACAGTAGAATGGTCTTGGGCTCACCTGTGTCTGCGAGACTGCTCATCACCTGGCATTCCTGTCCCCAGTCCTCTGGCACAAGGGACAGAGTGAGGTGTAAGAAGTCTGGGAGGGGGCAGCGCTGGGAGCAGCCCGGCAGGGCCAGGGGCCAGGGAGCCTTGGTACTGTCATTCCGGAAGTACATCTCCACGGAAAAGTTCCTGAGGGCAGCAGGAAAGCCACATGTCCAGGCTGAGCCTGCAAGCTGGGGCCCAGCCCTCCCCCTTCTGACCACCACCCCTGGGGATTCACCAGGCCAACTCACCCATCATCTTCCTGGTAAAGTTCAAACATGTGGCAGGAGGCGTAGGGAGCTTGCTCCCCATTGTAGATGTCCAGAGCCATCTGCAGTGCCACCAGTGTGGTATCATGCTGTAGGAAGAAAGCTGCTTCATCTCTGGTCGTGCGTGCGTGCGTGCGCCTCACACACACACACACGGTCCCTCCTGGCACCCCTGCAAACAGCCTAGGAATAGAGGGTCTGGGAAAGTGGCCAACTAGGGGTGGGAATACAGGGTGAAAGTCAGCTCACCGCAGAGTAGACCAGCAGCTTCGGGTGCTGGGAGGCCGAGGCTGCCCACGTCAGGTTCTTCCGGATCTCGGCTAGGAGGACCCCTGCAAAGAAACACATGAGGACGTGTTGAGTGGCTGGTGTTGGCCCTCAGAGCTTCTCATCACCCATTAGAAGAACTCCTTCTGACTGATGACAGGGTAAGCCCAGCTGCCAGTTTTACCAAATAACTAGGATTTCAAAGAAAATACTGAAAGTATTAGAAGCATCATCCCTGCTTATGATCTTAAGAGGCAACATGGGCTTCAGTGCGATGACAACCCACCCACCCATATAGGGCTTTATTTAGGGCCAATTGCTAGTCAGTGGTGGGTCTGTGAGAAAGCACCTGGAGTACGCTGAGGCAGCCCCCAAGAGGAGAACCCGATGCCTCTGACAGGCATCAGAACCAAGGCTGATGGCCACAGGACTGTCTATTCTTGCACCTGTATCAAAGTGGGTGTTGTCATAGTTGTTCGGGATAATCTAAGGCTCTCTGAGGGCAGCTAGATAGCACAGTAGGTAAAGTACTGGACCTGGAGTCAGGAGAACTCATCTTCCTGAGTTAAAATCTGGCCCCAGACACTAGCTATTTGACCCCCAAGTCACTTCATTCTGTTTGCCTGTTTCCTCATCTGTAAAATGAGCTGGAGAAGGCAAGGGCAAAGCACTCCAGTATATCTGCCAAGAAAACCCCAAATGGAGTCATGAAGAGCTGGACGTGACTGAACAACAACCAAAGAAGCCTCTCTGAACAGGCCATGGATTGATCCCTTTGTTCAGGTTGTCTGCCTGTCTACAAAAGGGCAGAAATGAACATAACTAATTAGCTTTTCAGAGATGAACGAATGGATGGGAAAGATGAGCAGCCAGCTCCTTGGGAAGATGACTTAGATGTGGCTCTGACAAAGGAAGCCAGTGTGTCTACAACAGACCTGAGTGGTAGAGGATGAACCTGGTAATAGAAGCCTGAGACACCAGGGAGCTCCGGAGGGGTGCTGAGGAGGGGAGTGGCGTACCTTCCTTGTCACTTACCTCCCTGAAGCCGGGCCTTCTCCGTGGGCTGGTACATCCCAAAAAGGAACCGGAAGCTGAGGTCCTTGAGCTGCCGGAGGCGCTGCATGGTCTGGGGCGAGGCCCACAGTGGCAAGGACAGGTTGTGCGTTTGCTGTACACCGTATGGGCAGGTTAGTGCAGGGTAGGCCAGAGGGAGCCCAGAGATCCCACATGGGCATATGCTTCTGTGTGTGTATGTGTGTGTGTGTGTGTGTGTATACACGTACATATGTACACATGTGGGCGGGGAGAGGTGGAAGGAGAAAGCAGAGTTGAGGCCCAGGGACCGGGGTGGCAGCCAGTATGTCTGGGGATCAGGTGGTGGGGGCAGACAAGGGGAGGAAGCTTCTATACAGGGACAATCTGAATCAGCAAAATGGAGTCATGTAGGAACCGCTGGTGGTTAGGAAACCATTTCCTTCTGAGGTTCTCCTTTAGCCCTGGGAGGGGAAGTTGTGTCCGCTCCCCTAAGATGCCTCAGTGGTGTTGGGAGCCCTCTCCCCCTTGCCCTAGACCTGGGATTAATGACCCAGGTCCCTGAAGGAGGAGGCAGGCTGGGGTCTGCGGTCTGCACACCTCACAGAAGAGAGTGTCATAGATGTTCCAGGCTGTCTCTAGCGTCAGGTCAGTGACACCTGTCTCATTAGCCACCATCTCCAGAAATTGCTGTGAAGGTAAAGCAGAGGTGGTCATGGGGACCCTGTTTCCAGTGAGCTGATGGCATCATGACCTGCCTCTTTACCCCCTACTTACAGCATTCTGAGCCGTCTCATTTCGGTATTCCGGAGTCTGGCGAGTCTCATTCTGTAGCTGCTCAAACCGAGGGCAAGGGCCCAGTGGGAACTTGAGCAGCTGTAACCAGAGGGGAGCAAAGTGGGGCAAGGGTCAGTGATTGGTGAAATGGGGAGGAGGGAGCTTCCCACGGGCAAAGGGTCAGTCAGCCTCACCTTATCCTGGGCCTCAGGGACAGTATGGACAGGGATAGGCTGCCATGTGATGTTTGGATTAAAAGACTGCGCCCCCTCAACCGGGAAGAGTCCAGCCAGGTTAGCCTCAGCACTCATCAGGGTGCGGTCAAAGTCTGTGCTTCGAATGTAAACCTGCCAAGGAGAGCAGTGAGCAAACTTCCATCCGGGTGACTGGGAAAGGCCTTTGGCCCAGGGGACAGAAGGCCTCCCAGCAGCTGTAGGCACTCACAGGGCCTTGGGCTTCTGTGATAAGAGGAGTAAAATGAGCCAGAAGAGCTTGGGGCAGAAGCTATCTTTAGGGCATGGTCCCTGGGTACAGCTGTACTCATACACCTCAAATTTCCTGAGGGCACATGGTTTACCTAGCCCTCAGCTCAACCACCAGCCATGGCCAGGAGAGAAAGGGAATCTCTCAGGGACCTGAGAGCACAGAACAAATCTCTGATTAACCTTCCCAGTGCAGAGATTTCTTTCTCTGAGGAGAAGGCTTTGGCAGCTTCCCTTCCTGGTCTAGAGCTGAGGCATGTATGCAGTTGCTCCCTCCCCTCGAGGACAGAAGCAAGCCTTGAACCTAGATAGCTCTCTTGTCCTCATACTGGGAAAGCTCTCTAAGTGGTGCCAAACACCTTCTCCCCAAACCTCCCTGTCTGGATCCAAAAGCTCACCTCTTCCCGGTGGTAGGAGGCATTGAGGAAGCCCTGGTAGCGCTGCCGTAAAGCCTGGCCCAGCTCCCAGTGCTGGAGCATCCCCTCCTGCAGGCAGACCCAAGGGTTGGTAAAGCCCAGGAACCTTAGACTCTACTGTTCTCTAATTCTGCCCAAGGAAGGACTGATGCTGAATGGATGAACATCCCTAGTCAATCGGTGCAGCCACATGTAGCACCGGCCAGGTATGGAACAGGGGAGAGACCAAGATAACTGAATAAAGGTGCCACTAATCTGGAAGCTGGTCAGGAAGACCTGCTCTAAAGCTCTGCTCTAAAGGCAGCTGTCCCTAGGAGAGGGTTCTTAACCTCTTTTTTTTTTTTTTTTTGTATCAAGGACATACCTGGGGGCAGTCTGGTGAAAACTACAGACCCCTCTTCAGAGTGTTTATGAATGCATAAAACACAACACATAGGATTGAAGTAGTTATCAAAACAAATTCTAAGGATCTGTGCCCTAGAGTCAATGCTCAGAGGAAGGAGAGAATCCGATCTGAGAGCATCTGGACAAACCTTGGTTAGCTGGCCAAAGCCTTGAGGCCATTCTCCCTCCTGATGGGGGTCCTTAGGATAGGCCTTAACAGGGGAACGATCTCCGTGTCGATACAGCTGAGGAAGGAAACACCGGCTCATCTATAGGTTTCTGATGAGAAATACACTAATAGCCCCTTGCTCCCTAACCACGCTCTCTTCAGAAAGCCCACCACCATTTGCCCCAAGTCAAAATCCTGACCTAATGGTCTCCATCACTGACTGTCCACTGGGTGGGGGTGGAAAGGGTGCAAAAAGGGTGAAACGGTGACAAGAAAAGGTCAGTGGTGCGCCTAGGACCAACGCGAGTTGCTTCAGGCAGACTCGCCCCCTAATTTCAAGGCAGAGGCGTCCCCAAAGCCTCTTCCCTCGCCTCCGATTCGGAGCCCCTCCCCCGTTTCAATGCAGCGCTCTCCCTTTCTTCCAATATTGATCGTTCTCCTTGCTTATGCAGAGACCCCTGCCCCCAAAGCCGAACCGTCCTCCTTACTCAGAGAGCTGTCCAGAATGCTGAAACCTCCTCCCCTGCCCGGCGACAGCGTGCGCCTCCAGCCCTCCCCGCTCTCCAGCCTCTCACAGTCTCCAATCCAAATTCTCCCCCCGAGACCCCCCCAAGACACCTCTGACTCAGAGCCAAAGATCCCCGGCCTAAGAGCCCCTCCCCTTGAACCAGGTACCCCCCCCATTCCTAGAAGCCTCTCTCCCCTACAGAGACCCCCCCCCAGCCCAGAGCCTGACACCCCCCAGCCCCGACCCGGACCCCAACCCCGCCCCTTGACCCTGCGTAGACCCGGCTCTGCGCCCCCCAATTTCAGCACCAAAATCACGAAGCGGAGGCTCCGAGCCTGAGCGGGCGGCACCGGCAGCAGCAGCAGCAGCAGGAGGAAGCCCAGGCCCCTGCCCACGAGCAGGGGCAGCGGAGATCTCCAGCCGCGGCAGCAGCGGCTGCCGGACCGTCCACCCGCCATCGCCGCAGCCGCCGCCGCCTACTGAGGGAGCTGGGATCCCGGAACCTTAGCCCAGGAGCCACCGACGCCGCCCGGACGCCCGTGCCGAAGCTCCCACAGGAAGCGCCTGCGCCGCCATCTTTCTTAAGGCAGAAGGAAGCCTTTGTCAGGACGAGGGGGGAGGGAAATTGGGCCGGAGGCAGCGAGCCTATGGGGGCGGGACGGAGGAGCGTGGGAAAGGGCGCGAGGCCTCTGGCGCCAGACCCTTCTCTCTCCTTCCAGGCTGGAGGAGGGCCCCTGGGAACCCACCCAAGGGAAGGGGAGGAAACAGATAGCGGCCCCCGGAGGAGGGGCGCGGCCCCCGGCCACGTGGTCTACGGAAAGAGCTTGGGCGTGCTTGGGAGGCCTGATCTCTGGTTCGAATCCTGCCTGTGTGACCTTGGGCGAATCACCTCTAAAATAAGAGGAGGGGGAGGGCCGGGCCTGGGGGAGTGCCCGGGTTTCTTCGGCTCTTCTTCGATCCTCTCAGACGCCCTTGGAGACCGCCCACCATTGCGGCTTCGTGCCTGCTTGCTGCTTGGTGTGGAAAGGACATGTACAGCCGGCTCTGCGGCCCGATCTGGAGCCGGGGAGAGCCGAGTTACGATCCGCCCCCACGTGGCAGCCATGCAGACTGCTGGCTTCTCTGTGCCTCGGTTTCTGCATTTGTAAATTAAGGCTCAGTAACCAGTGCCTCCCTAGGGTGGAGAGAGAGGGAATGTTTGCACCGTGTTTTGCCGTGAAAGCCCCAAGATCTCCGCTATTGCTTATTCCTAGCAGAGTGCAAGCTCCCTGAGGGCAGGCACCTCTCCCAGACCCACGGGCTGCCCACGCGGGAGCCCAGCCAGTGCCTGCGGACCTGCCTGTGGGCCGTGCCTCACCTTCCCGTGCTTTCTGGGGGTTCTGGGAAGGAGGAAGCGGCGGCAGCCCCAACCTCCCGAGCTTCCTCCTTGCTCAGGGAAGCTCTCCAGCCTCGCTGGGGACTGACTGCAAGCCGGGGTTCTCACAATCTCTCCCTTGCACACGAGAGCTGAGGCTTCCCGTGGTTAGTGACTCCTAACACCGAGCCAGCGGTGGATCGAGGTGATCCACTGAGGCGCAAGCAGGATCCACTGCCCCGAGAGCAAGCAGGGCAAGACAGCCGCCTAGTCCTAAGTCTTCCCAAGGGCTTCAAGGATGAAAACAGGACAAGGAATGCAGAAGGAAAGGGACAAAGAATTTCAGATATGATGACGAGAGCCTTTTCTCCTCAGTGACGGGGGAACCCAGCGCACTGGGATCCCAGTAGCATAGTCCCTGATTTGTTTCTTGCCAGTAGGCATCTAGGGAAGGACCCTAAATGAGCAGGTGGTACAACTGAGGGCTAACCTGGTTCAGGGTCCTCCCTCTGACACTTTGTAGATTGAGGACCTGGGCAAATCACGGGAACTTTCTGAGTCTCGGTTGCCTCATTTTCAAAATGAGAAATATACGGTCTCCCAGGGTTGTTAGGTTCAAATTGGATGTTGGGAAATTTCTTTCTGAACTTTGAGGGGCTCAGAAAGTCCATTTATTTGTGTTGAAGAGAAAAAGCACCTCCCAAGGTGTAGGGTATCACCTGTAGGTTGATGGGACTGTGCCATGGGGCTAGGGCTAGCAAGCTGGGACTTGTGGCTCCAGCTGAGGCTCACATTACTAGCCAGGTCCACCTCCTGGGAGGAATCTGAGTGCCAGAGCTCTGTCTTTCTGCTGAGTCATTGCCTAGGGCTACTGCCTTTCACCCAGCAGCTAGGCTCAGGGGAAGGAGCTCCATGTTGGAGCTCAAAGTGTGCTGTTCTACTTAGTAATTATGGACAAGTCACTTCCCTTCTTCCCCTGTAAAATGGGGGGGGGGGGGGAGGGAGTGTGGAGTAGATGACCTCTGAAGCTTTAATTCAATCCCTGCTACAGGCCTGGGCAGTTTGTGAATTCCTTGTAGCAGACTCCCAAGTCAAAGGGGGACTTTTGTCTGGTGATGTTTGCCCAACAGAACTGGGTTCTGGTCTCAGTCTTGGGGTGGAAGTTGTTTTGGGGTTTATGCAATGGGAGAATCTTTGGCATATTCACTAGAAGTGTAGACAGGATCAAGCCTGCTGAGTTCCACAGTACTCGTGAGGGAAAGACCTAGGGATACAGAATGGCCAAAGGAAGATATTTGGTTGATGTCTGAAACCTCTAATTCAAGGGTCTTTTTCCCCCCAACTGTTTTGCTAACTGTATTTCAATATAATTCACTTCTTCTATAGTCCTAAGTACTTTATTTAACACTTTTTAAAAAGTTTCACTTAGACTGCCAAAGGGGTCCGTGGCACAAACCAGGTTAAGATCCCCCACATATCTAGCAGAAGGTCCCAGCTGGAATCCTAGGCCAAAATGAAGATTCCAATTCAGAGAGAGGAAGGAAAAGAGAGTCCAGGAGAATATGGCCCCACCCTCACAAATGTAAACTGACCAAAAGCAGGGACTATTCATTTTTGTCTTTGTTCCCCCATCACTCAGAACAGTTGGTGGCCCTTGGGCAATGCTTTAAAAAATCCTTGTTGACTTGGCCCCAAAGAAAAAATTGCGAGAAGGCACCTTCCCTTCTTACACAGATGAGAAATCATAAGTGTGGACCACTGTATAGAAAGTTAGGCCTTTTTGATAAGTAGGTCAGTTTCACTAAGCTCCCCCTCCCTCTTTCTCATTCTTTGTTGTGGAGGATGGAAGAGGACCCTCTGGAAGAGAGAGGGAGGGAGGGAGGGATGCCTTGGGAGATGGATGGGTGGGATGAATACCCAAAGATATCAAGGTTTTGTCATTTTTAAAAAGTCTGTTGAAGTGGACTGGACCAGCTCTGGGAGTTTCAGGGAGAATCCAAGAAAGCTTGGGGAAAGGTGGAGATCTCAGATGGGTCCAGGAGAGGGGGTGGGGGACAGCAGCAGGGTTTAGAGCACAGAGTCTTCTCTCTGTCTGAAGCACTGGGTTTCTTTCTCTTCTAGAGCTGCTGGGGTGTGGTGGGAACCAGGGACCAGAACTGGGAAGTTTGGGCTGATGATTCAGGGGAGCAAGAGGCTGGGGTAGCCCCTCCATATGGGAGCCTTGGTCACAAGGCTGAACGGAAGACTGTGGGCAGGACCTTGGGGAGGGAAAGGGAGGGGGTCACAAGGGCTTCTAGTCATGTGAAAACTCCTCTGGGGGCAAATTTGGTCACATTGGGCTGCCTTCTCTCTACTCTGTCTCTCTCCTCCCTCAGTTCTCATCACCATCCCCACCCTCCCTCCTCCTCCCTTCCCTTGCTGTTTTGCCTTATTCCTCATTTGCCCCTTATTTCTTCCTAAACCGTCCACCCCTCTTCAAATCTCCTCTTTCACTAGGTCAGAATTTTGCCTCTTCCCGGCACCCTAATCTTCTTTCTGTCCCTCTGTCCCAGTGTCCAGTCCCCCTGCTGCAATCATGTTAAAATTGTGGGACCCATGGGAACTGAATTCACAGCAAAACAGGAAGGAGGCAGTAAGCAGAGGGGTGGAGGCAGGGGTGAATGGCCAGGAGTAACCTCCGGCTTCTCTCTTCCACAGCTGTCCTGGAGCATCCTGCCTGGCTCTCGGCCTCTCCTGCTGCTCCTCCACCAGCCAGCCGGTCCTCATTGGCAGCCCCGGGGGGTTGGGTTCAAATCCTGCCTTCTAATGTGCAAGCCAGCTACACGCCTTGGGCACATGGTTCATAAAAAGAGAGTGGGCATACACACACATATATGTATATATTAAAAACACACATGTATGTATACAGCAGTCCATCCAGACACACGTCAGCTATACACATAGAATATAAAAATACACATGCACGGATAACACACCCACATGCATGTATGCAATATATACATATATCCAGGCAGACACGCTAACTATAATAAACACGTGTGTATATGTACATGGGTATATATACCAGTACATGCACACAATATGTCCACACATTTCAATGGCATGAAACACATATACGTATGCATATATCGATGTGCATAGACAGATATGCATTTGAAGGCATGCCAGACACATGCTCATGTATACACATGCACACAAAACACATGTGTTTATATACATGCCAGCTATACACATACGTGTGGATATATGTATACACACAACTATCTTCTGATCTTTGGCTCTGCTGTGAATTAGCTGTGAGTTATTGAATGAGTGTTTCTGAGCCATATGTTAATCTGTTAAAAGGACATATTACATGATACCTCGTGATTATTTTATATACACATACAAACATGTCTGTGGACATATATACATACAAATGTGTATGTGTATACATACACACACACACACACACACACACACACACACACACACACACCCCAAGGTGGGAGATGGAAGGCCAAGTTAAGGGAACAGCAAATTCTGTTTATCTTTATACACCTCATCTCTCTTATAGAATGGAATCTCTTTCTTATAGAATGGAATCTCGTTGAGGGCAGGCACTGTTTCTTTGTCTTTGCATTTCCAGTGCCTAGTACAATGTTTGGTACATAGTCAGCCCTTAATAAATGTTTGTTGATTGGTTGGGAGGTCCATTGTGAAGATGGGAAGCCCTGATGTATGTAACTTTCAAAAAGTTAAAGGCAAAAAGCAGTTTAATATGGTGGGGAACATGAGTCAAGGAGAACTGAGTTTGGTCCCTCCTCTCTTTCCCCTTCCTCTCCCCCCCCCCCCAATATACTGCCTGCATGGCCTTGGACAAGTCATTGAAGCTCTTTGAGCCCCAGCTGTAGTCTCAATCAGCAGAAGGAGTTTTCCCTCCAGGAATGCCCCCAAATCAGTGGAATCCTAAATCTGGACTAAACCCAGACCAAGTGAAAGGCCCTCCACAAATTTCAAGCGATTCTAACTATTCCCCATTCTCTTTGGGGCTCCAGAGTGGGCCATGGAGACTTACAGAGCTGCCCAGCTGGGGCCAGCTGAAGGTGGAGGAACCCTTGGTCTTGAAGGGACTGAGAATCTTAGGAGGAAGCAGGTGGAGAGAGCTGAGGTTCAATCCGTCAACAAGTGCTAATTAAGTCATTAGTGCCCATCCAGTGCCAGGCCCTGGGCTAAGCCCTGGGGATGCGAAGAAGAAAGAGAAACGTGCCTGTCCTCAAGGAGCTTACATTCTAACTTAGAGATGACAGGATGGAACCCTCTCATTTTACAGATAAGGAAACTGAGGCCAAGGGAAGGGAAGTGGCCTGTGTAGCTCCTTGGCAGAGCCAGAATTCTTGATTTTCCATCCAATGCCATTTCCACCTGTCTTCATCCATATTCATTCATTCCACAAATATTTTGTTGAGCTGCCCCCAATCCAGTAATTTCATGGGAACTTCCAAGCACGGGGATTCCTTGCATCATGCAGATCCCTCAGGTAGAGAGTTGCCAGAGGGACATGAAAATTAGGTGACTTGTCCAGGGTCACACAACTAGTGTCAGAGCTGACGGGGAACCTAGGTCTTGAGAGTCCCAGTCCAGCCCCGTATCCTTAATCCTTAGGCTACCCCACAGGCACTGGGGATCCAAAGGTAAGAATGTAAGCAATGGAGAACTGGTTTACATTTTAATGGGGGCAGTAGAAGCCAAGCTCCTAAGTAAATACACATAAACGTTAGGGGAACTGGAAAAGGCTTCTTGGGGGTAGTTTCTCTTGAGCCTTGGAGGAAGCTAAGGATTCCAGGAGGGGGAGGGGAGTAGAAAGGGCTCTCTGGATTAGGAGAGCACTGGGCAAAGACCAAGAGGTTGGAGATGGAAGGCCAAGTTAAGGGAACATCAAGTAGGTAGGTCATTTGGCTGTAACATAGAGGGTGTGAAGGGGAGGAATGTTAAATGATTGGAAAGGTAGGCTGGAGGGAGGCATCATGGGACAGATGGAGAGAGAGCTGGCCTGGGTTGTGTGACCCTGGGCAAATACCTGTGCCCCAGGTAGTGCTCTGAGATTGAAGATGGCACAGAAGTAATTGGCCTGCCTGGCTGACAGAGTCCCCCCATTCCTAGGAAAAGAGGTGGGTGTGGGGAGGATCGGAGAGAAGAGATGGAGCTAGAATCAGACGGAGGAGGGCTTTAAATACCAGACCAAAGCTGCTGGAGGGTGTTACTGCTTTGAAGCTTTCTACCTCAATAAACTGTGAGCTCCTTGAGGGCAAGAACTGTGTTTCCTCCTTTCTTTTATATCCCTATCCCTTAGCCCAAGGACTTGATGCTTTAAGACTTGCAAAGGGAAAATTACATGATCTCCTTTGATCCTCACAATCACCCCTAGGAGGGTTATTTTCCCATTTTACGGATGTGGAAGCTGAGTTTGTGAATCAACTCTTCCAAGGTTATTGTGTGTGTCCTATGAGGTGATATTTTTAAAGTGCCTAGCACACAGTAGGTCTATATAAGGTGGTTGTTATTGTTATTGCCAGGGCCATACAGAGCAGAACAAGTGGCTGGGGCAGAATTCAAACTCACATCCTCTTGACTCGGAGTTCTGTTCTATACAGCAAGCTGCCTTAAAATAGCGGCTAATAGCACCTGAGTGCCTTCTTCGCTCCTTAGCTCCCAGAGGCTCACAGCTGACCTTCCAGGTAGGTGCTGCAGACACTCATCACCTTCATCACTACTTTCATAGGTGAAGAAATTGAAACTCAGAGAGTTCCAGTGACTTAACCCAACTGGTAAATGCTAAAACTGGGATTTGAACCTGGGTCTTCCAAACTCCAAGACCAGCCCTACTTCACACTTCTCAATTTCTATAGAGCTTTGTAGAACGATTCCTTTTCAATAACCCTGGGATGGAAACCGCATTTGTTGCTATTTAGACGAATTTTACAGATAAGGAAACTGATGCAGGGGTGAGGAACCTGTGGCTTCGAGGTCACGTGTGACTCTCTAGGTCCTCAAGTGAGGCCCTTTGATTTCACAGAACAAATTCCCTTAATAAGAAGATTTGTTCTGGAAAACTTAGACTCAGTCAAAAGGTACCTAGAAGGCCACAAGTGCCCTGGAAGCCGCAGGTTCCCTACCTCAGCGAGGCTGACATTCGGTCCAGGATCCGAAGCTGGTGCAGGCTTCCCAATCTAATGCTTTCCACTCGGGATCGCAAAGTGAGTTGTCTTGAGAATTCCAGGACCTGGGTCTGAAACCTACTTTTGTACCCGTGTGACTGGGCAAGTGCCCAAAGTAAAAATCAAGCGGTTACACTTGACTGTGACCTCTAGGGTCCCCTGCAGCTCCGGGTCGTTTGATTTTGCTCCCCTTCAGCACTGTACTAGGGCTCTGGGACGCTCAGGAGGTGGGATCAGTGTCCGGTTCCAAAGTTTGCATTCGCTTCCCACCTGTGCGCCGGGAGGCTCTCCGGGTCCGCTGCCTGGGCAGCTCCCTTCCATCCAGGTAGTGGGTGGCTGCGCCCTCCCAGCACCTCCGGGGCTGCGGGGCTGGAGCGGACAGCGCCTTGCCCCGGCCCAGAGCGGGAGGGTGCTTGCGTGTGGGCGCTCGCCAGTTTGTGGGTGTCGCAATCGCGGGGCCGCAGCGCGAGCAGCGCCGGGACCTTTGCTTGGCGAGTTGTGTCCGGAGCCGTGTCTCCGGGGGTGGGCACAGCGGGGCCGGCTCTGAGGCTGCCGGGATTGGGCTGGGGGAACCGGGAGGGCAGCTCAGGGCAGAGGGGCACCCCTGGCCAGGGGGTGAGCAGCTCTGGGCTGCAGAGAAGTGGCCTTGGTCCCGCGGGGGGAAGGGGAAGGGGGGAGGGGGTGGCGGCTGGGCGGGGGGAGGAGTCATGGGGGGTGGGAGGCTGCCCCGGGAACCCGGCCGGCGGGCAGAGCTCAGCCTGGCAACAGCAAGGGGTGTTCCAGGCAGACGCCCTCTGAGCCCCTCCCCGCCCTTAGCCTTTTCCCCACATTCACTTCCCTGGGGGGCTCTGGCTCCCTTTCCACTGCCCAGCTCCAGCTCCTGGCCGCCTTGCCAGCTCGGTCGCTCCCCTCTGGTCAGAGGGACTGCACCAGCCTGCCTTCCCAGCAAGGGGGCTCCAGAGGCATTGTCCAGCAAGGGCACCAGGCCTGAGGATCTGGTGGGTCATAGGTCTGGGGAGCTCGGGGGGCTGGGGGAGGGGTTCCCGTAGAAGTGGACTGGGTCCCTGAGGGGGTAATGGGAGACCTGGTAGAGTTTGGTGCCAAGGATGTGTCTGGGTGAGTGGGTGGGAGGCTGTGCAGTTGGACGCTTAATAAAGAGGGATCTCCGTGGGGAGGGAAGCTCTGTGCTGGCCGGCTCTGGTGAGATCCCAGGAAGATTCTTCCCAAGTACTAACTAGAGAGAAATTGTCAGTGGGGGCAGAAATGACAGGAGAGGGGGTTTGGTGAATTCTCCTAAGGAAGGAGAAGTCCGGGGTCCTATTCTGGGATGCCAGGAGGTGGCAGCAGCAGGCATGCTCATTGGAAGCTGATTCCTGAGGGGTTAAGAGGGTGACCTGTGCCATTGGCAGGGAGTTCTCATTCAGCTGTGGCAGCACTCAGAGCCCTAGACTGAAGGTTCAACCTTCCAGGTGGGGCATTGGGGAAAAAAAACTAGCTAGGTGGGGAGAAAAATGGAGAGGTACTATACCTAAATGGTCCCTATGCCCACCCAGCATCAAATCTCAGAGCTGGCCCATTCCTAGAGGCCAGAAAGGGTACTGGGGCTGAGCTTCTGGGGCACCTTAACCTTGTGTCCCTCCCACAGGACAGGTCCTTTGGGGATGTTCAGGACCTCAAGAGAAGATGTCCACATGGCTGGGACCACCTGTTTCTGACATCACTCCTGGTAAGCTTGGTTCAATCCCCTACAGAAGATTCCCAGAAGGATCCTCTTCTCCAGAAATAAGCTTCATTCTCCTTCTGACCCTGTCTTCTCTCTGAAAGTCAGTTAGCAAGTATTTATTAAGGATCTGTGAATGCAGCATACTAAGTGTTGAGGATACAAAGAAAGACAAAAAAAAAAATCTTTGCTCTCCAGGACCTCACAGTCTGGGGAAGGGAAGGATTCTTCCTTGGATTTCTGGGTCCTCAATGGCTAGACCAGCCCTGTCTTGCCCAATGGTGTTTCCCATAACTGTTCTCATCTCTTCACAATGAAGTTCATCGGAGCATAGGTTTTGAGCTGGAAAGGTTACCTAGTCTAACTGCTCCATTTGAAAATTAAAAATATATATATATATTGAACCCTCCCATTGAACAAAGAATAAAGGCGGGGAGGCGGAAGCAGCTCAGCAAAACTAGCCACCACATCAACCGAATCTGTGTATGTGATGTTCCATACCCATAGTACCCCACTTCTGCAGGTGCATTTTCTTGTCTTGTCCTTAGAACTTTAATCCTTCCCCTCATATCACTGGTGGAGATTCTGAGGCTCAGGAAAGTGAGATGATAGGACCGGAGTCATAGGTAGTAAACAGTAGGGCTAAGATCCATGCTTGGATCCTCCAAATCCAACTGAAGTCAATTTCCAACATACCATGTTTTAGAAAGAGCTGACAAGCCCCCCCCCCCCCCCATGCTTCTCCAGCTTCTGTCTTTGAGGAATAATGGATGCTCCCTGAGACAGACTTGTACCAAACTCGTCAGGGGCAAAGGGAAATGTGCCCATTTAACGGATTAGGAAATTGAGGTAGCTAAATCAGAAAGGAGGGACTGGTCTCTACCTATACCTTGGTGGCCAGACTGTCCAAACTGATGCTCTGCTGCCCTCTAAGGGTGGAAACAAGACAATCATTTCCCAGGGCACTGGGGCTGAGTTGGGGCTGGCTCCTTCTGTCTTCAGATTCAGTTGTGGAGCTGTGGAAGACTGAGACCCAAGATGTGGTGGCCAGCCTGGGAAAGGCTGGTAGCAACTTCATCCTTGGGGAGAAAGCCAGGACTTCCCATCCCAGTGTGGGAGGCTCAGAAGTGGGGCAGGATACAGGACCAGCATCCATCCTGTTCTCCTGCTCAGAGGTTCCTCTGGAGTCCACAGGTGAGGGTGGTGTGTGTGTGTGTGTGTGTGTGTGTGTGTGTGTGTGTGTGTGTGGTCCTAGTAAGCCCTAATGTTGGTGCCCAACAAAGGGCATCAGGGGCAGGTAGTTTGGGAGGGGGGTGGAATTGGTAAATACAGATGTCTATGATGGCAGGATTGCTGAGGAGACCACTAGTAATGAAGAACCGGGAGCCTAATTTGGAGTCCAGGGATTTGAGTTCAGATCGTATACCTGCTTATTAAGTGCCCTTGGGTCAGTCACTTCCTCCCTGGGCTCCATTTTACCCTGGTAAAATGAGGGTATCCTCCAGCTTTAAGTTCTGTGATCAGCTGCTCTATGTCAGTAAGCGTCTGTCATTCCCCTACTTTGTGTGGGGCCCTTTGCTAAGAACAAATACAAAAATGAGGCACTCCCTGCCCTCAAAGATCTTAGTCTACTGGAGTGTTACAGCATGTTCACAGAGAAATACATATAGGATATGTGTGAAACATCTACACAGAGCCGGTGGGAAGAACGAACACTCGAATGCATCAAGAAAGGCCCTTAGAAGGAGGCGGCATTTAAATAAGCCTTGTAAAGAGCCAGGGTTACAGTGGTCACTGAGGGAACGATTGTGTAGTGCTCCACTACCTGCCCAGCAGGAGGCAGAAGTGAGCAGAGAGTGCATTCCAGGCATGGGGAGGAGTCTGGTCAAAGGGAGTGAGTGAGTGAGTGAGTGCTGGGAGAGGCAGTGTTGACTTGGGGGAAAGCCAAGTAGGCCTGTCTGGCTAGAAGGGACGGTGAGTGGGTGAAAGTAGCTGCATCTGTGGGAGGTTTTCAATGCCAAGCCAAGGTGTTTTATGTTTCATCTCTCTGCCCTGCCCCCCCACATTAAACAAGCATTTATTAAAATTATGTGTCAGGCACCGCTTTTATCTCCAGGAATATGAAGAAAAAAACAAAAATTTTCTGCTCTCAAGGAGCATGTTTGCTATGGAGGGTTTTTCAGTTTTATTCTAGAGGCATTTGGGAGTTTCTTGAGCAGAAGGACATGGTTAAGACTTCCAAATATCAATTTGGTAGTTGGGTGATGAATAGATTAGAGAGAGGAAAGACAAAGGGTCAAGAGGTTATTCCAGTAGTCCAGGCTAGAGAGGATGAGGGTCTGACCTTGCACAGTCATGGTAGGAATAAAGAAAAGAACTACAGATATGAGAGACGGTGAGGAGATAAACTAGGCAAGACTTGGCAATGGGGAAGGTGGAGTGAAAGAAAAACATGGAGAATGACTCCTAGATTGTGACCTTGGGTGGCAGGAAGATTGATTGTGGTGCCCTCAACAGGACAGTTAGGGGAGAGATGGGTTGGAGGGTTAGGAAGACAAGCCATGGCCAGGATCACACAAACCCAGGGAGGAGAGTGTACTCAGGAGGTGGGGGAGTCACCAGTGTTGTTGAATGCTGCAGAAAGGTCTAGGAGGATGAGGACTGAGAAAAGGTCATTGGTTTCAGCAACTGAGAGATCACTGGTGGCCTCAGAGAGAGAAGTTTCTGTTTGGTGGTGAGAACAGAATCCAGAGTGGAATCCAGAAAGGACTAGGATTCATGTAATATACTTCCTTCCTGGTAGAGAGGTGGGGGACTGTGGGTATGGAATGTTCTATGCATCCTCAGATTTGCATTGGACACACCATCATGGGCAAGCCATCCCAGCTAGAATGTAAGCTCTGTGAGTGCAGGGAGCTTCCTTTTTGCCTGTGTACCCCTGAGTAAGTGGAGGCAGTATGCACAGGGCCTTTACCTCCCAGTGCCCCCAGGCAACATTCTAAAACAATTAAGTTGCAGAAAATGCGCCCATTGGTAGAGAAAGTGTTACCCATAGGTCTCCTAGTGCCAGTGAGATCATGGGCCGGTCCCTAGCCTTCTCCCCCAGCATATACCATGGACACAATAGGTGTCCTCCTTGTGTTCTAGGCATCTAACACTAGCAATCCATCAATCAGATGCAGCTGCTCTGAGGTAGCTGGCTCAAGGTCCCTGCAGAGAGGAAATTCTAGGGTTGGACCAAAACAACAAGTACGTACAAATTGTAAAACAATTTTGCATTCCTATAGAGCGGCGGCCCCTGAAGAGGAAAAAGGGGCCTGCTCCCAAGATGCTGGGGAACGAGGTCTGCAGTGTGTGTGGGGACAAGGCTTCCGGCTTCCACTACAATGTTCTGAGCTGTGAGGGATGTAAGGGCTTCTTCCGCCGGAGCGTGATCAAGGGCGCCCGCTACACCTGCCACAGCGGCGGCCAGTGCCCCATGGACGCCTACATGCGCAGGAAGTGCCAAGAGTGTCGCCTGCAGAAGTGCCGCCAGGCGGGCATGCGGGAGCAGTGTAAGGGCTCTCTCATGCTATGTGCTCGGAGGGAGGGACGGGGGCAGCTGGGCCTGTGCCTTGTGGGATTGACCCCTGGCTTCCTCTCAAGCACGGCCTTTCCTCACCTCCCTCTCCCCAGTTATTCATGTTCTTTCCTTCTGGAAACCTTTGGAGGGTCTTTCCATTTTCTCACCCTCTGGTCATAGTGGGGAGGAAGTGTTTTTCATTCCTGCCGCTTTGCCCCCAGTGCCTGCCCAAGGCCTTGTTTCTCTTTCCCACATGGCCCGGTTGCCCATCCTCACCCCGTGCCTGTCTTTAAGTCCTTTCCTCCCTGAGCCTTCTTCCCCACCACCAGCGTAGGCCTCCCTTCCCGCCATGCCCCTAGGTGTCCTGTCAGAGGAGCAGATCCGCTTGAAGAAGCTGAAGCGTCAGGAAGAGGAGCAAGGCCAGGCATCGTCACTGACCCTGCGGGCCCCCTCACCACCCCTGGCCCTGCCTCAGCTCAGCCCAGAGCAGCGAGGCATGATTGAGAAACTGGTGGCTGCCCAGCAGCAGTGTAACCAGCGATCCTTCTCTGACCGCCTCCGGGTGACGGTACCCCTAGCACGAGGAGGGAGGGGCTGGGGACAGGGTCTGTGGCCTCCTGGCCCCTAGCTCAAAGTGCCTTCCCCTTTCTCCGGCCCTTCCTGCTCCTGTTCCCTCTGCACAGCCCTGGCCTCTGGCCCCAGACCCCCAGAGTCGTGAGGCCAGGCAGCAACGCTTCGCCCACTTCACAGAGCTGGCCATCCTCTCCGTGCAGGAGATCGTGGACTTTGCCAAGCAGCTGCCCGGCTTCCTGCAGCTCAGCAGGGAGGACCAGATTGCCCTGCTCAAGACGTCAACCATTGAGGTGGCTCCAGATGTCTGTGGATTGGGGGAGGTCTCTGGGGAGGCTGGTCTACTGTGAGGGTGGAGATGGTCAGCAAGTACCCACTGAGCACCTACTGTGTGCCTGGCCCTCTGCTAAGGATATGGAGAAAGGCCAAAAGACTATCCCAGCCCTCCACAAGCTTCCATTTTAATGGGGGAGACAGCATGTGAACAACTTTGTACATGCAAGATGTATCTAGGGAAAGGGGGAGGCCATCTCAGAGCAAGGGCATTAACAGGAGAGGAAGGCCTCCTGTACCCGTGGGATTGGCGTTGAGTCTGGAAGGCAGCCGGGAGGCAGAGGTGAGGAGGGAGGGCGATCTGGAAATGAAGGATCCCCGGGGGTTCGGCCAGGAATCAGGACGCCTTGGCCAGGCCTCCGAGAGCAGGAGTGACCAGCCTGAGCTCCACAGGTGATGCTCCTGGAGACATCCCGGAGGTATAACCCTGGCAGTGAGAGCATCACCTTCCTCAAGGATTTTAGCTACAACCGCGATGATTTCGCCAAGGCAGGTGAGGACCCTTGGGCTGGGGCAGGTTGGGTTTGGACAAAGCCAGGAGGCCTAGAGGTCTCTCTTTTGTTCTGGAGGATTCAGAATGGTGGCAGAGCCAAAGGGACCGGGGAGGCCTTGAAGGACAATGGAAAGACTGCTAAACTGAGTCTTGGACCTGGGTTCAAATTCCACCAGTACCATGTAGCACCTGTGTGATGTCTTCCTCATCTGTGAAATGAGGAAATCGGACTAAATGCCCTTAAAGTTGCCCCCCAGCCCTGGATCTCTGATCCTGTGATGTGGGGTGGAGCAGAGAAGAGAGGGCAGAGGAATGGAGAGTTTTCTCCCAGCCAGGAGAGAGCTGGGAGGAGGCTGATCTGCAGTCGCTTTAGGCCTTTGAGTCCCGGACACACATGTGGGCGAGGCCTTCTCCTGGCTATAAGCAATTCCTTCTCCTTCACGTCCATGAGGCCCTTCCTATTATTCCGCCTAATCCAGTCTAACAAACTGGGTGGTGGAGTGAAGCAGCTGGCCCTGGAGTCAGGAGGTCCTGAGTTCAAATCTGGTCTCAGACACTTACTAGCTGTGTGACCCTGGGCAAGTCACTTAACCCCAATTAAGCCTCTACTACGGGGAAGGAGAGAGGCCTAGCAACTAGGGGTCAGCATGAGCATCAGGAAGACTTGGGTTCATCCTACCGTTGACACATGATAAGTCTGAACGACCCTGGCCAAATTGCTTAGAACCTGAGGACTAAGTTGTAGAGAAGGTCCTGCCCCATACTGGGAGAGTTTCCTCATCTGAAAGTTCCCTATGCCTGTGAATTCGCCAGTCCAGTTCCTATGCCCCTGCACAAAGCAACACAAAATAATTACTACCCGTGAATGGAAATTTGGTCTTCTAGAGTATCTTCCTACATCCTGACCTCTTCTCCCAATGTTTCCCTGAATATTTTAAAATTGTATTGATATGGGGGCAGTGGATAAAGCCCTAGCTCTGGAGTCAGGAGGACCTGAGTTCAGATCTGGCTTCAGACATGTACTAGCTGTACGACCCTGGGCAAGTGACTTAACCATTCTCTACCTCCTTCTCCCCATACCACCCCCACTGTAGTGATATCTTTTTTTTTTTTCCAAAAATATATCCTTCCCCTCTGCTCTACCCCTTGAGCCATCCCCCATAACAAAGAGTTACAAAATAACATAAAAAACAAAAGCAATTCAGCAAAATTTACCAACATACTGACCATTTCTGACTGTGTATGCAATGCTCCACACCCCAAGACCCCCACCTCTGCGAAGGAGGAAGGAATCACCCTGACCTTTTAAAAAAAATTTTAAAATCTCCTTTCTCTAGTTGATTTTTCCCATGTCATTCTCCACAGCTCCCCATCTCGGAGTCAGGGAATTAACTGTCGTAGAGGATAAGGACCATTTTAGGGTGGAGAATTGGGAGCTGCTCCAAGCCTGAAAGATTTTTCTCCAAGAATTAGTTCATATTGGCAGTTTCCAATAAGGCTGAAACAGATGTGACCCAGAGCTCTTTGGGAAAGAGATTCTCCTGATATTCCATTATCACCCCCTTCCTCCTCATTATTATTTTATTTTATTTTTTGGCGATTTCATCAGTGTGGGAAATCCTCTCCACTAAATCAATTGGCTTTGATCTGTAGCTTAGAGTTTCCCAGAACCCTGAGAAGTAAGTGACTTGTCCAGGGTCACACAGCCTGCATGTAATGCAAGACTTGTGACACCAAGGCCAGCCTGCTTTTCATTACACTAGGCTGCCTCTCATTATGTTATCACAAAAGGCAATAATATCTAGCACATTTAAGGTTTAAAAAGTGCTTTTCTCACAACAACCCTGCGAGGCAGGGAAAAGAGGGATTATTGTGCCCATTCTACAAGTGAAGGAAGTGAGGCTCAATGCCTTGCCCAGAGTAACCAGCCAGTGAGTGGTAAAATTTGAACTCAGGTCTTCCTGATTCCAAGCCATTCATTACACTCTCTACTAGGCCACTTCGGCGGTAAGTGGAAGAGCAAGGTCCCTCCAGATGCCAAGGCCAAGGCTTGTTTCACTCCAGGTTGCTTCACTTAGCAGGCCATAATGGGAGCCCTGGGTTCACAGACTTTGTGTGGGACATTAGAGGATGCTAGATTTGGAGATAAAGAGGCTGCTGAGGGCACCTCATCTGACTTTCATCTGCCTCAGTTTCTGTGTCTGTAAAATGGGCTGGATGTTTTTAACCTCTCCCCAGGGTCAGTGCCATTAGACAGCGGTTTGGAGCTTCACCCAAAGGTGAAGGCACTTCTGTCCCCTGGCCGTGCCCGTCCTCACAGAAAGCTGATAAAAGTCAGGGTGAAAGTACGGGAACTGACTGAGCCACAAGCCTGGAGCAGCAAAAAGAAAAGCAGTTAGATCGAGTGTGGCTGACAGGCAGGCCGGGGGCAGGGGGCAGGGGCGCTGAGAGCCCAGCAGACCTGCTGACATCCACAGTGAACGCCAACACCCCCGAGAGCGCTGGTTCTGGGGTCAGGAGCCCTGGCAATGACCACCTGTGTGACTCTGGGCAAACCGCTGGGCATCCTGCCTTGGTTTCCTCATCTGTAAAATGGGAGGGTTGACCTAGATGGCCTTTGGGGTCCCTTCCAAGTCAGCACTACGTTCCTGTGACCCTATGAGTGCAAGTTTTAGAGGCAACCCAGGAACATTTGTTTCAGTCAGTCATTTTCAGGAATCTCCAACACTTCCTGACTCCATCTGGGGTTTTCTTGGCAAAGATACTGAAGTGGTTTGTCATTTGGGTAAAGTGACTTGGCCAGGGTCACACAGCTAGTAAGTGTCTGAGGCTAGATTTGAACTCAGGAAGATAAGCCTTCCTGACTCCAGGCCCACAGCTTTATCCACTGTACCACCTAGCTGCCCCTCAGTTTCTCTACCTGTAAAATCAGTTGGACTGGCTGTCCGATAAGGTCCTTTCAACCTCCCCTTGCTTGGGCCTCAGCCAGGCATTCCAGCCCAGAGTCCTGGGGATGGGTCCAAGGGCCTTCATGAGCTTCCCCAAAGGGCCTGTGGGCCCCCCTGCTGTGGCTGCTTTAACCCCTCCGGTGGCCTCGACCCTCAGGGCTGCAGGTGGAGTTCATCAACCCCATCTTTGAATTCTCCCGTGCCATGAACGAGCTTCAGCTCAATGATGCGGAGTTTGCCCTGCTCATTGCCATCAGCATCTTTTCTGCAGGTGTGTATCAGGGCCAGCGGGTGGGCGGGCAGTGGAGGTGTGTCCCGAAGGACTCTGGAGGCTCAGGGCCAGACAGGGGATGGTGGGGGAAGCTCCTCCATCTCATGGGCGCACCTGAGCTCTTCATCAGACCTCCTTGTCTCTGCGCGTGCCCCACAGACAGGCCCAACGTGCAGGACCAGCTTCAGGTGGAGAGGCTGCAGCACACGTATGTGGAGGCCCTGCATGCCTACGTCTCCATCCACCACCCAAATGTGAGTGTTTCCCACGGTGTCCTATCCCTTGAATCCCGAGTTCTTGGTATAGCGAGCCAGCAGAGCATCACAGAAAGAGCATGGGGCTTGTAAGGAGCAGGACCTCGGTCCACGCTTTACCTCTGTTTGACCTTGGGCAAGCCACTTAACCACTCTAAGACGCGGTTTCTGTGTCTGTAAAATGGGGATTATTGCAGGCACACGCCTCACAGGGTTGGTGTGGAAATCAAACGACTAGAGGGGCATTTAGGCAGTGCGTGCTACCAGGTACCTCGCGGCGAGCCAACCAAACAGTCCCTGCTTTCAGGAAGCTGACCTGCCAATGGGGGAAGGAAATGCAAACAGAGAAAACTGGAAACAGGGGAGGCAGAGAGGGGCCAGGCACCAGGGAGATAAAGCATGGTGGTGGTTCCCTGGAGTGAGTCAGTCACCAGGCAGGAGAGAAGGGCTTTAGGGGAGAGACTTTTCCAGGGTGAGGAGGAGGAGAATCATGATGTCTGTAAAAACACTGCAAACCTGAAGAAGGCACAGGAAGCATGAACTGTTCCTGATGATGGGAGGGGGTATTCCCTCAATCCGCCCCATTTTCTTTTGGAGCAGCTCTCTCCGGCCACATAATTCCCAGCTGTTTGCTGGCTCTCCCACAACTTCCCCTCACCCTACAATATCAACAGCAAGAAATAGCTCTCGGTTCTTGGGTCACCCTCTAGGACCCCTTGATGTTTCCACGGATGCTGATGAAGCTGGTGAGCCTCCGCACCCTGAGCAGTGTCCACTCGGAGCAAGTGTTCGCCCTCCGCCTGCAGGATAAAAAGCTGCCACCCCTACTCTCGGAGATCTGGGATGTTCAGGAATGATCCTCTTCCGAGTGCTAGCCTCATGAGTTCTGGGCGCAGGATGGACCTTGGTCTCAGCCTGGGCTGCCTCCGGGTGGGGGGCTGATATGTGGCTTTGGGAGAGGGTTGCAGAACGAGGAGTGGAGGACATCTCTCTGGGCTGGGCTGGAGATTCTAAATGGGGCATTAAAAGAGAGTTGAAGGGTTGGGAGTTTTCTGGCTATTAGGGGATATGGGAACACAGAGAGGGATGCCTGTTTTGCACAGGGCTCTCCACAGCCCACTCCCATTGTTTCCTGCCTTCCTCACATCCACTGGTCACACAAGACAGTCCTGGCTAAGATAACTGCCCTGGCAAGCCTTGCACCACCTCACACCCTAACCAGTGGGGCGTCCTTTGACCAGGATGACCCACAGGGATAGAAATGGAGACGAGAGGGTCTGGTTTCTAAAGAGGGGGGAGCTGTGTGGAAGAGGACATTCTTGGAGGTCAAACCAAGGACAACGCCTCTGCTCTGGCCCTTCCTCTTCCCTCCACCCCAGGTGACAGTCTGTGTGCGATGTCACGAGCTCTGCCTATCTTGGGCTCTGTACGGGCGGGCAGACACCGGGGGACCCTGGCCAGCCCCTTTTGCTCTGGAGTCTCTGGATGTATCCAGAATGTCGGGGTGTCCGGTCCTTCAGAAGATCGGGGCTCCTGGCCCTCCCTGTCACGGGAATGGAGCCCCAAAAAGACGGATAAGATTTTTTAAAAGTCCGAAAATCATAAGCTTAGAGCTAGAAGAGCCCGTTAGGGTCAGGCCGAGACCCTCATTTCACAGATGCGGATGGGGGCTAGGAGGCGGGTGATCCCGGGCTCATGGTCCCATGGCAGCAGAGCTGGGACTCGTACCCAGAGACGCAGGAATCCTTTCTCCCTCGCCACAAGTCACCGCCACGCCCACTCCGCCAGGGGTCCCTCTTCGCCCCTGGCGGACTACATGTCCCGTCATGCATCGCGGGCGCTCCTTACCGCGTGCGCCCTGCTCAGGAGGCGCTAGCTTGCGGCTGTCCTTCCCTGCATCCCTTCCCGACGTCATGCAAGAGTAGCGCGTTCTGCTCCCCACACCCCGCCTTTTCTGGAGCCGCAGCACCTGGGCACTTCCCACACCGTGACGGGGGCGGGGGGAGGTGGGGACGGCAGTGCGGAACTCCGGCCAGCGCAGCCACTCGTTTGTTCTCAGAAGCAACTTCCAGGTATATCGGCGTTTTGTCCCCAAAATGGACGGTGTCAGCTTCTATAATTAAAAGCGATTTGCACAGTAAAAATTGACGCCAATGAGTCCTCCCCTCCTCAGCCGGCCCAGTGGTGTGTGCCCCGGGGAGGCGAGCCAATAGGCGCTCCCCACCTTCGCTGCGGTGCTAGTGGTACGGTCCGCCCCGCCCGGGCCCTCCCGCCCTCTCTCAATGGTACACCCCCCCTCCCCAGTACAGATGCGGAACTGGTGCGAGGCGCGGAGCGCAGGGAGTCTGCGCAGCAGGTCCCCGCGCGCCCCCAGCCCGGCCTCGGCCTGCGCGCCCCCAGCCCCGCCCCGCGCTGCGCAGCTCCGCCCCCCGGCCCAGGTGAGGAGACGAGCAGCTACCTCGGACCGACCCGGAGCGCGGAGCCGGGAGCCCGGAGCCCGGAGGGCGGGGAAGGACGAGACTGGAGGTTCGAGGGGCCCCGCGGCGGGAGGAGTGTCCGGAGGGGTCTGGGGGGGATGGGAGCAGGGGAGATGAGGGCAGGGGCTCTGGGGATAGGGGCCGTCAGGGAGGATTAGAGCGAGGAGGGGCCGGGGTGAGGATGGGGCCCCGAAGGTTTGTGGGGGATAGGGGCATGGAAGCTGGGGCTGCCAGGAAGCATTAGAGGAGGGGGCTCCCAGGGGGAGGGAGGTCTTGGCTGGAGATTCTGAAGAGGGTGGAGGGGGATGGTGGATGGGACTGTCAGAAAGGTTTGGGGGATGGGGGTTCTATGAGGAAAGGGGGGTCTTGTGCTGGAGGCTCTGAGGGGATGGGGGATGAGGCTGCCAGGGAGGATTAGAGATGGGGGCTCTGAAGAGGGTGGAGAGGGATGGAGCTGTCAGGAGGGATTAGAGGAGGCGGCTCCGAGGGGGGAGGGGCTCTTGGGCTGGGGGCTCTGAGCGGATGGAGGGGTTTGGAGGATGGGGAATGGGGCTATCAGGAAGGATTAGAGGAGGGGGCTCTTTGGGGGAGGGGGATGTTGGGAGCATCAGGCAGTAGATATTGCCAGAGCAGACAGGGTGGGTGGGGTGTCAGGTGGGGGGGGGGGGCTTTCAGGAAAGACAGGAGGACGGGGCCAGAAGGGGGCCGGAGGCTCTGAGCAAGGATGGGGTCCTCAACGAGGAACCCAGCCCAGGGCCTGGCACGCAGTAGGCACCTAATAAGTGAGCGATCCTGCGGGAGGGGGGTCCTGAGGAATGCTGGGGGTCAGGGCTTCTGATGGGCTGGGCTGGGGAGGCTGGAGGGCCCGAGGCCGCAGAATAAGGGTGAAGGATGCCCAGGGGAGAGGGAGCAAAGGGGCAGTAGCCGGAGAGGAAGGAAGGGTGCAGATCGGCGGCCGGCTTGGAGCAGGCCGGGCCTGGGGAGGGGGAGCGGAGCTGTCCAGCAGCATAGAAGTGGGAGCTCCGGGCTGCTCAGCGGAGACAGCTTCTGGGCTCCTATCTCTGGGCGTAATTGAGTTTTTTCTGGAGAGAGGAAGCGGAGCTCCCCGCTATTCTCTCCCTGCGACCAGCCTCCCTCAGGGCATCTTCTGATTTCTGTCTTCTCTCCCCACCTCCCCCATGCACCCTGGACCGATGGGCTGATGCGATTGCAAGGTCACGGCGTGGGGGAGGAGGGCTTCGTCTGCTGCTCACGTCAGCAGAGATGCCATCTCTCCCTCTGGCCCCTGTGGTTTTTATTGTGAGATACAGGGCAGCGTGGGGGGGGAGGGGGCTGAGGCCACACCACCCAGTTAGGGGTTCCTTGCTCCTAGCTGTGCCTCTAAGCAGCTTCCGTGGTGATTCAGGCCCCCGGTGTCATGAGCGTCCCAGAGCCTCTGGTCTTTCTGAAGGGGATGGAAGCAGGAACCAGGGGCTTTTGAGATTAGTAGATGTGGTTGGAGCAGGGGAAGACTCTGAGTGTGAAATTTGTAACCAGAAATTGTGTAGGTTAGAGGCATTACTCACAGAGTTGGACTCTTAGGGGAGTAGTGCTAGCAAAGACCTGACTGTCTCTTGCCCATTTTAACCAAAGCTAGTGACTGCTAGTAGAGCTTGAGTTGTGAGATGGCATCTGGCCCCAAGGCTTCTCTGTTAGTTTAGGCCATGAAGAGAGTGTTATTGAGTAGGTGTTATTGCTCCTCTTAGTAATGTTGGGAGATTAAGGAGTAGCCATGATAAAGATCTAACTGCTATGAAATGGCTCCCCACAAGAAGGAGGGGTCTACTCTGGACAGGCCTGTTGCTCGAGGTGCATTAGTAGGAGCTACAGTGAGGTCCCTGAGATTTCCCTAAGGGGTGGCTTGCTGAACAAGACTCGGTGTAAACAGACTTCGTGGCTCAGCTTTGAGCTCTGCTCCTGCAGATTCGCTTGTGCACTGATCATTTTATCATCCTCTTTCTCCCAAGGCATTTTTCAACCTTTATCATTTTTCTGAGGGGATTTTTTTTACCACTTTTCCCAGACTGTTCCTTTCCTTCCTTCCTTCTCCATGCCCCTCCCCAGTTGGATTTGCTGATCTTAGTTTAGTTCCTTAGTGTTCCCCTACCCTCTGCAGTCTGCTGATGTCTCTATAAGAGGAGAGGGGACAAAGGGGTGGACTGAATAGATAGCTAGCTTGATGATGGCCCCCGGGAGGCCTTGGTTTTCATTATGCAGTGGAGAGGAATTGATGACAAGATCCAGACTGGGGGAATGCAGATGCTGAAGGCAGGTGGTTCAGAGAACAGGCTAGTCATGAGAGCTGTAATAAGGAGAAGAGAAAAGCTCGTGGGTCCAGGGAGGATGTGTGATCATGGACTCTGGGCCACTCCAGCTCAGCTTCATCATTTGGTCACCAAGCAGGGGAGGAGCTTTGACTGCACTATAAATAGTGCTGGGAGCTAGAGTTGCTATGGAGACAAAACTGAATCCTATTACCTGTAGGTCCTACTATCCTGTGTTTATTGGGGGGGTTAGAGGAATGTCAGAAGAAGCTTGTGGGTTGGGTGCATGAGGAGGGAAAGCTAAGTCATGTATGTTCTTTTGTAGGGGAGAACTGAATGTTGACGTTACCAAGAAGACCCTAAGCATATAGTAAGTTTACTATGTGTCTGTCAGTCTATGTGCATGTCCAAGCAGCGGTCAGGGGTGTGTGTGTAATAAATGGGGCTCTCATCCATGGGTGTGATGGATAAGGCCCTGTGTATTTAGTGTGGGCACATGCAGAACTCTGGCACATTGTAAACCAGCCCTGCAAAGAGTTGTGGAGAAAGATGAACAAGTTGGTTGGCATTACTCTCACTTAAGACTTCTCAAGTCTTTCCTAACTTTGGACACATAGCTTAGTAATTCACTGAGCCTCCCTTCCCTTTCCCACTTCCCACTTCCAGGGGGTAGCAAATACACTGCTAAGTGTTCCTGCTTTCATTTTCTAATGTTCACAGCATACAGTAGAGGGGAACGATTCCATGATCTCCTTTGCTCTCTGCTATGCTTGACTTCAGTACTGGGCTCCCTGTAGAAAATTCAGCACCAAGGGCAGAACTCTTGGCTGTGACTCCTTGGCCCTAGAGCAGGGGAGGGAGACAAAAGGAGCATAGAGATTTTGATTTTTTAAGCTATTATGTTGTAACACTGCTTATATTATAACAACTACTGCTGCTAGCCCACCTAAATTAGATATACAGTCTTTATAATAGTCTGAATCAAGATGAATCCAGGATAGCGGTGAAAGTAGGTGGTATGGTTTGATCTACAGGGTCACTGATTAGGCAGACTTGAAAGCCTTGTTTGGTTCAGAAACCCATTGAAATGGACCTAAAATCCCAGGGCTGTCCTGAAAGTGACCTTATTTCTCTTAATCAGGAAGACAGAGGATCAGACTGGACCTGCTATGAAACAGATCACTCCCCCGCCCCCAGGTGGGGCCAAAAATAAACTAGCTGGAGGGGGAGGGGAGAGCATAGTTTGTCCTTCTACATTACATTTGACTCATTCTCAGCTCAGAAGCCAAAATGGAGCGCCAGGCTGAGAGAATGTTCTTTTCTCCATCCCTGATTCTGCTGACTTAGAGGACATGATGACTTGTTCTCTGATGCCCCCATCTAAAGATGATGGAGTTAGGGGAGGGTTAGTCACCCAAGTACAGCTATGGAGCCTCTCAGTACCTTTCTTCCTTTAGATTGCCATCATCAGCTATTTCCAGAATTTTCCCTGATTCCCAGTCAGATGCCCTGAAGTTTCTCTGAGATGAACAGGTGATTTGGAATCATGGTACAGAAGAAGATTTGTCCTCGGTTACTTGACTACCTAGTGATCATTGGGGCCAGGTAATGTTGAAGGAATTGGTTTTCTAGACTTCAGACTCCCACCCCTTCCTCCTTAAAAATATTCTATTGGAGTTGTGTGTTTTTACATTGTTCTCATTTCCTGTGACCCTTCCCCCATTCTCCCCTCACATCCCAATCCAGACAAGAAAGCTCATTAGAACAAAGAAATACAGTGAAGCCAGTCAAGTCAGTACTTGGCCTATATCCATTCCCTCTGGGCAAGCTTGAAGGCCTGGTATTTTCTCCATTCCCTGCTCATGTTGAGTTACATATCAGTTTTACTGTGCTCTTTAACCATGGTAGGGAAACTGAGGCAGATAAGTAAAGAACTGACAGGGGACTAGGAGTAAGAGTATTAGTACATAGGAGCAGATCCTAACACAGGGGATCTTAACCTGAGGTAAAGAACTTGTAAACTTGTTTTTATATTTCGATAATTATGTTTTAGTAGAATTGGTGTCCCTTATAATCCTAGGTGTTTCATTGTATGCATTTAAAAACATTATTCTAAGAAGTGGCCCATAGGCTTCACTAGACTTCCAGAGAGGTCATGACACGAAAAAGGTGAAGAAACCCTGTCCTAGTAGCTTTGTGGTTCAGGGCAAGTCACTCAGTTTTTCATATTTCCATTTTCTTATCCTACAAGAGGAAAATGATAGTTTGTGCTCCATCCATTTCTCTGAAGGATCTTTTTGTAATTATTGCACTATGAGCTTCTCAAGCACAACTGTGTTAACTTCCTATCTTTCCTGTTGGGTTCGGTGTCTCTGGTAAGGATAGAGTCTGCTAAATGTGGATCCTCTATTTAGCGAAGCCATTATCTGGGGTCACGCAACACCCAAGATTTTCTAGGACTGTGGGTTTAAAATAGAAGTATGAGTTAATTTATTGATGCATAACAACAGGACTGGTAGCTGGCATTTCTACAGCTCTTTAAGGCTTTCAAGAGTACTTTGCAGATGGGATTTTCATTGATTCTTATAACAATCCTGTGAGATAGGTTCTCTAAGTATTATGGTCACAGTTTTACAGATGAGGAGACTGAGAAAGGTTTGGTGACATGCCCGTCTAGAAAGCATCGGAGGTAGGATTTAAACTCTAAGCCTGACATCAGACCCACGAGGCCACGCGGCCTCTTCTGCTTTGTGATGACTGAAATTGGGCAGGCCCTTTGGCCTCTGTGTTCCAGAAGGGTGACCAACTGGTTTTGTGTTTCTCAGGCAACCAAGCAGTGACAGTGTGGCCCAGACCCCAGAGTTGCTCCGGCGCTACCCCTTGGAGGACTACCCTGAATTCCCTCTCCCTCCAGATGTGGTGTTCTTCTGCCAGCCCGAGGGATGTCTGAGTGTGCGGCAACGGCGCATGAGCCTGCGGGATGACACCTCCTTTGTCTTTACCCTCACTGACAAGGACACTGGGGTTACTCGCTATGGCATCTGTGTTAACTTCTACCGCTCCTTCCAGAAGCGGATGCCCAAGGAAAAGGTGGATGGTGGTTCAGGGCACCGTGCAAAGGAAGCTGCCAAGGCCACTCCTGCTCCAGAGGAAGCAAGCATAGAGAAGTCGGAGAGTGGCCCTTCCTTGCAGCTCCCCAGTGCTGACTCGACCCCTGACGGGAACCAGTCTCCCTGGGGCAAGCGCCGTGCTAAGGGGGGAAGCCGCTCCCGCAACAGCACCCTGACATCCCTGTGTGTGCTCAGCCATTACCCTTTCTTCACGACCTTCCGAGAGTGTCTCTATACTCTCAAGCGTTTGGTGGACTGCTGTAGTGAGCGACTACTTGGCAAGAAACTGGCCATCCCCCGAGGGGTACAGAGGTACAAGGGTGCCATTGATCCAGCCATCTAGTCCCAAGAGGCATAGAGAGGATGTGATTGGGGCTTTACCATAGCTGATGACCAAAGGGTGTGAGGGGCTGGCATTCTCTCTTGTGTAAAGGCCCTGAATCCCCCTTGATCTGGTTGAGTCTGAGGTTAGAGGCGAGTCCAGGTGAATCTAGCCCCCTTGTTAAGCAGAAAGGCTTTAGAGAGTTGGGCTCTCTACAGCATTCCCATGTGGGAAAGAGACAATGGATTCTATGTTCATGGTCAGCAGTGGAGCAGCCCCTCCCCACCCCGTGTGCTGTCATTCCTCCTTAACCTGCTTCTTCCTGTGCTCAGATCATGACTGAGGCCAGTGTGAGGCTGCTTTTGCCGTTTCTTCCACTCTAGTTACAGATCTTCTCTCCTTTGGATGCAGTGGAATAGTCAGTCACCATTTATTAAGCACCTACTATGTGCCTGGCTAAGGATTGGGGATATAAGGGAAGGCAAAAGACAGTCCTTGTTCTCCAGGAATCCTGATGGTTAGATATCTTTTTTCTGCTGGTTATGTCTCAGGGACACCATGTGGCGCATTTTCACGGGTTCACTCCTGGTAGAAGAGAAATCCAGTGCCCTTCTGCATGACCTTCGTGAGATTGAAGCCTGGATCTATCGATTATTGCGCTCTCCAGTGCCCATATCTGGCCAGAAGCGAGTAGACATTGAAGTTCTACCCCAGGAGCTACAGCCTGCTCTGACCTTTGCCCTCCCTGACCCATCTCGGTTCTCTCTCGTAGATTTCCCATTGCATCTGCCCTTGGAACTTCTGGGCGTAGATGCCTGTCTGCAGGTGTTGTCTTGCATCCTGCTGGAGCACAAGGTAAGAGGGCCATTCTTCTCGGGGAGAGGGAAAGAGGCAGACAGCTCAAGGACCCTGACCTTCTCAGGATAACTCTAAAAACTTATCACTCAGGGGATTTGCCATAGACTACACTGACCTAATCCTCTAGAGAAAAAGATCATTAAACTTCTTTAAGGAGGAGCTCTAAGACTGGGGGAGTAGGAATGAGGTTGTTGAGGCAAAGGAGTGCATTGGGAAAGAGTTGCTGAGGTCACAGGGAGTCAGGGAAACTTTCTGGGCATTGTGAGGGCGATTTGGACATGGTGGAAAAATATCTAAGTTGAGGGTTGGTGGCAGGCATGTCCTCGATCTTGTGCTGAGGTGTGGTCACTCTTGGATGGCTCTGTGTCAGGTGGTGTTACAGTCCCGAGACTACAACGCGCTCTCCATGTCAGTGATGGCATTTGTGGCCATGATCTACCCCCTAGAGTACATGTTTCCTGTTATCCCGTTGCTTCCTACTTGCATGGCCTCTGCAGAGCAGGTGAGTATCATTGTGGCTTTTGGCTCTTTCACCTCTATTGTCCCATCCTTATACCTGGATCTAAGAGAGAAAGGTTCAAAGGACAGGAAGGTTGTGGAGGCACGTGATAAAATTCTGTCTTGGTGTATGGGATCGACTAGGTTGGAGTGTTCTCTCTGTGCCTCATTCTGTGTTCCACCCACAGCTGCTTTTAGCCCCAACCCCTTACATCATTGGGGTCCCTGCCAGCTTCTTCCTCTACAAACTGGACTTCAAGATGCCAGATGATGTATGGCTAGTGGATCTGGACAGCAATCGGGTGAGACACCTGGTAGGGGATGATGGGATTGTCTGCAGTGGAGCTCAACTTTTTGTCTTCTGCCTGAGCCTAGGCTAGTCTTTGTGGTCACTGCTGTAGTTGAACAAAGAAAAAAAGTATTGCTCCTACTTTATTAATTAGTGGGAGAGTAGTACAAATGGAAGGCTCTTAGCTTTGTCCTAATGGGTATAATCATCCAATTTTCCCCCAGAATTAGGTGCTTTTTCTTTGTCCTTTGAGAGCTGTCAGGCAGTGGTGACTGCTAGGAAGTCCAAATGTAGTCCTAAATTATAGGATTTAAAGCTGGACATCCGATCTCCTAATTATATAGGTGAGGAAATGGGCCTCAAGAGGGGAAGAGGCTTTTCTGACACCACATAGGCAGGTATAGGCAGTTGACTCATGGCTTACGTTGGGGATTGGAAACAGTAGACATCTATGTTGCCTTTTGGTATAGACTGTGGGAGGAAGCTTCCACATCAATACTCTGTAGCCTTAGTGGGTTCTCATTGTAGTTGGTGCCTCAGTTTAGGCATTCAAGCCTGTGTACAGTTTAGTTCAACAAACATTTATTCAGGATCTTTTTTTGTGTAGAGCTAGGTTGTTATTAGTATGAATAATGAATTTTCCAAAGTTGTTGCATGTGTTTGAATTCCCCCTACTCATAGTTACAGTTATATAAAATATGATTGTTGGTTCCCCTGGAAATATGTTGTACAAATTCAAATCACACAACCACTTAAGGGGAACTGATTCTTTGCCCTAATCAGGACTTAGCTATATAACACTGTGCCCAGCTCTAGGGGAGATAACAGCATTTAGACAAAACACAGTCTGCCTCCATGGATCTCATAGTTTAGCCATGTATACAGATCATACTACAGAGGTGAAAAACAGGGGAAACAGTGACTACAGAATGTGGGCATCAGAGAAGGCTTCATGGAGAAGGCAGTCTTGGAGTTAGGAGTTAGTTAATGGAGTTACCCATTAAAGAATGGGTAGAAGGGATTCAACAGATGAACAGCATTGATTTAATGTTTTGCAAAGCATTTTGGCTTTCATCTGTTATCTCATTTGATCTTTAAATCAACCTGGTGAAATAGGTATTATTCTCCCCATATTCCAGATGAGGAAACTGAGATTCAGGCCTGCCCATGGTCACCCACCCAGTCACTGCCAGTGTCAGGATCTGAACCCAGGTGTTTTGGTCCCAGATGTCAGACTCTCTCTGCTAGTTGATCTTTTGGTGACGTGCTTCTGACACATCCTAAAACAGTCACTGTGCTCTGCCTGTTGTAGGTGATTGCCCCAACCAACGCAGAGGTGTTGCCCATCCTGCCAGAGCCTGAATCCTTAGAACTGAAAAAGCACTTGAAGCAGGTGAGTGGAGGAAGGAGAAGGAGCCCCTCGGGGTGCTCCAGTACAAGCCTGCTGCGGCTGGGGGCCAGCTTAGGGTGCTCCAGTGCAGGCCTGCTGTGGGCAGGGGGCAGCGCAGGGTACTCCAGGGCGGGCCTGCTGCTGGCAGGGGGCAGCTTCGGGTGCTCCAGTGTGGGCCTGCTGTGGGTGGGGGGCAGGTCTGGGTGCTCTAGCACGGGCCTGCTGTGGGCGGGGGGGAGCTCAGGGTGCTCCAGCGCAGGCCTGCTGTGGGCGGAGGGAGCTCGGGGTGCTCCAGTGCAGGCCTGCTGTGGGCAGGGGGCAGTTCAGGGTGCTCCAGCGCAGGGGCAGTTCAGGGTGCTCCAGTGCGGGCCTACTGTGGGCGGGGGGCAGCTCAGGGTGCTCTAGTGCGGGCCTGCTGCTGGTGGGGGGTAGCTCAGGGTGCTCCAGTGTGGGCCTGCTGTGGGCGGGGGGAGCTCGGGGTGCTCCAGCACGGGCCTGCTGTGGGCGGGTGGCAGTTCAGGGTGCTCCAGTGCGGGCCTGCTGTGGGTGGGGGGCAGCTCAGGGTGCTCCAGTGTGGGCCTGCTGTGGGCAGGGGGCAGCTCAGGGTGCTCCAGCGTGGGCCTGCTGTGGGCGGAGGGCAGCTCAGGGTGCTCCAGCATGGGCCTGCTGTGGGTGGGGGGTAGCTCAGGGTGCTCCAGCACGGGCCTGCTGTGGGCGGGGGGAGCTCAGGGTGCTCCAGCACAGGCCTGCTGTGGCAGGGGGCAGTTCAGGGTGCTCCAGTGTGGGCCTGCTGTTGGTGGGGGGCAGTTCAGGGTGCTCCAGTGCAGGCCTGCTGCAGACTGGGGTGGGTGTGGACTGATCTCTAAGAAACAACCTCCCACCTTATTGCAGGAAGTCAGGATCATCTCAAATACAACTTCTCTTAGCATCCTGGGCATATTCTGCCCCTGTCTAATATGTTCCTTATATTCCAGAAATCTATCAGTTATTGTTTCTCTGCTGTTCGCATGGCCTTGGAATTATTGCCGACTCAAGGGATGTGTATGTCCAGAATTGGACTCACTGCATTTCATGGGGTCTTTCCTTATATTTTCCTCTTAAACCCCAGGTCTCTGTATTATTTTTCCTTCAGAGATCCCTTTCCCAGTTTGGTCCATTCTATCCATTTTTCATTGGTTTCTGTTCTTCCTCCTCCCACACGCTGCATGCAGTACTTGAAGGTAACACGTGTGAATTCCCTGTCTTGGGCTTTGTCCTGCTATTCCTCTGGGGTCATCCCCTCGAGGCTGTGCTTCTCATCAGCACTTCGCTTGTGTTCCTGAGGCATTCTGTGGTAGCTCTTAGTGATAGCGGTGTCGTTTTAAGTGGGTCACCCTACATCTTTCATTGCTTTCCCGTTATATGATCTACCTTTTGCTGTAGGGGCCGGTGAGGGTGAGTGCAAGTCATTCACTATAGTTTTCTCCTGATGTTTCTTCACCAGTGATAACTTTTTAGCAGGCATCATGAGGGAGAAATGAACAAGGAAGGAACAGGAAGATAAGTATGTTCAAATGTTGATGGAAGCCAGGACTAGACTTACCCCTTTGGGACTCATTGGTCTTGAGTCTGAGATTTCAGCTTTGGTGCTTATAGATGACTTGGTTAAGAATCCCTGTGCCCTTAGGAAGAGGTGCCTATATGACTGGGATTATCTTCCACTCTCTTAGGCATTTTGATCCATATTTCAGGACAGAGATCTTTGGGATAGCTGGGTCATGGATGTATGGTCTGTAATTTGTGAGGACAGTTCCACTCCACAAGTCTCCACTAGCCTAGGCTAGAGTGAAAGGTAGAGGCCCTGACACTGAGGAGGCCCTTTTCCAGGAGACAGCTTCTATTTCCCAGGATTCTGTCCTTGATAAAATGCATCTTTTTCCACAGGCACTGGCCAGCATGAGTCTGAACACCCAACCTATCCTCAACCTGGAGAAGTTCCATGAGGGTCAGGAGATCCCACTACTCTTGGGAAGGCCATCCAGTGATTTGCAGTCCACACCTTCCACTGAATTCAATCCCCTCATCTATGGCAATGATGTGGATTCAGTGGATGTGGCTACCAGGTGAGAGATCAAGCATGTCTGCATGGTGAGGGGTTCTTGAACCAGTCCCCTTGGTGCTCTGGACAAGCTTGGAGCCTGAGTACTTCTCTTCTGTTGAGTTTTTAAATATGTAACATTTTTAATATTGGATTTTAATATTGGCTTTTATCTGCCCACTTTAAAGTGTCTGATTGCTAAGATAGGACGAAATAGTGAAAAAGAAATGGTTTAGAGTACCATAAAGCTTATCACACTTAGAGACCTTTTAGGTACATCCAAGTATTATTAAAAGCCTACTATGTACCAGACATTGTACTGGGTGCTGAGGGTATGAAGATAAAACATGGCACCATTCCTGCTGCCAAGAAGATACTCTCCTGAGGGAGACACAGCATAGCCTTGGATAAGCATGATGCCAGGTAGGGGGCAAGGAGGGGAAAGGGGAGGTTCAGATTAGACTTTGTTCTGGACCATCTGAGGAGGGAGAAAAGTTTGTCAACTGGGGGAATTAGTAGAAGGAGGAGGTAGCACCAGGACTAAGTCTTGGATGATGATGAGAATCCTTACAGGTAGAGGTGAGGCACATTCTAGGCAAGTGGAGGTGAGCATGGAATGGGGCAGAAGCTGATGTATTCCAATTTGGATGGAAGGAAATAATGTGAGAAAGATTGGGATGCTAGCTTGGGGGCCAGATTGGGCTTAAGGATTTTACCCTAGTTGGAGCAGGGTGCCCTTGAAGGCTTTTGATCAGGACAACCTCGGTCTTAGATTTTGTCAGCTGTGTGAAGTTGATTTTATTTATAGGGAGAATGTCAGCACTGATCTGATTCACTTTTTATAGATAGCCACTCATTGGGCATTGGACAAGGCTCTCCCATTTGCAGTGCCAACAGCTAAATTAATGGCTATAGATTGTCTGAAAACTAAGACTTTTTTTGAACACCAGTGTCCCCTTTTCTGCCACTCGATGCCCACTGCTGAAGGAGAGGAAGGGGGCCGCTTAGGCCTGAGGGATGGACCCACTATAAAGGAAGTGAAAGGGAATTGAAGTTAAATGAAGACTGACCCATAGGCTCTCCTTGGAGAGGCCAGTCTAGGAATTGGCCAAGTTGGCTTTATCCTGAATTCAAAAGCAATAAGAGACATCATTTGGGGGATGTTTGGTTACTGAGTGCTCATGGTAAGTCATTGCAAAAAATTACCATGAAAATAACTGAAGCTTATAGGGAAGCACAGTATATGTATGTGCATGTATATATGTGTATGTATATATGCATATATAGCCATGCATATACACACATGTACATATGTGTGGGCACAGACACACACCTGTATGCATGTATGTCAGAGTAAGGAATGAGAGAAATTGAAGACTTATAGATTACACAGGAGCCTCACATCATGAGTACTTGTACATCATGCAGACTCACTATCTGTGTGACCTTGGGCAAGTCACTTAACCCTGATTGCCTACAAAAAAAAATTTAAATACCAAAAGAAGAACGTTTCCATACATCAGAACGAATAAAGAGGATTCTGTATGCAACTGAATCTGAGGATTTATTCTCAAGCTATCTGGAGGGAAAGCTATCAAAATCTTCAACATTACCCTCAAAAGAGGGTAAGGACAGCTAGGAGTTCAGGGCCTGGAGTCAGGAAGACTCGTCTTCCTGAGTTCAGATCTGGCCTCTGACACTAGCTGTGTGTCCCTGAGCAAGTCACTTCACCCTATTTGCCTCAGTTTCCATATCTGTCAAATGAGTTTGAGAAGGAAATGGCAAAGCACCCCAATATCATGACCAAGAAAACCTGAAAACGGGTCATGAAGACGCAATTAGAAACACAGTTAGAAAATAACTTAAGCAACAACACAAACAACAACTCCCAAAACAAAAGTGAGGGAACATTGTGACTATTGCCTTATGCACCCACTCTTCTCATCACAGCACTTTTATAAGAGTGATCTGCATGCATAGTGAGGGCATCTTTGCTGAGGTTAGCAGAGGGGGATAGGCAGGCTTTCTCCAGTGATATTCCGTGACAGACCACGATGGACCTTTACTGTAACATAATTGCAGGATAGGTATGATCCTACTGTATTGATTATTTGACTATAAGAAGGAATTTCATTTGGTAATGCAAAATTCCACCTTTTAAAAGGCTCTTTCTCCAACAAGATACATTACCCATATGTATATCAGGATTATGCAAGATTCCTTGAAAGATGTAACAGAGAACCTGGTTTGGTTTCCCTTTGATCCTTCATATTAGACACATGCTCACCAGAGATGAATTTCATTCCTCTAAAGGAGGCATCCAGCATAGGATTCATGTTAAAGAGGACTTTCCTAGAGAAGGAAGTCTTCCAGTTGCACCTGTGTGGGGATAACATTGTACTGATTCCATCAAGTGCCGGAAGCTATGCAAGGAAGTTTCGCCTAAGGTCTTACCCAGGAAAAACCCAGGACATAAAGAATGGCTTTTATGCCAGGAGTGGGGCCACATGTGGCCCTCTAGGTCCTGAAGTCCAGCCCTTTGACTGAATCCAGACTTCACAGAAGAAATCCCCTTTATAAACGGATTTGTTCTGGAAACTTTGGACTCAGTCAAAAAGTTGCATCCAAGCACCTTGAAGGTCCCATGTGGCCTCGAGGCCAAAGGTTCCCCACCCCTGATCCAGACTATGATGTATACCAATGACAGACACTTGTTGAGTATTTCCATTGGTGTATCTATCTTGGGCAGACCTTGCAAATGGATATTATCAAACGAATGTCTTGGATATTAGACCTGGTGTTGAACTGAAACAAAGACTAGTTTTTAAATACCAACATTTTCTAGACCCTGATGTTGGGAAAGGTTGAAAGCAAAAGGAGAAGGGAGTGGCAGAAGGTTAGATAGACGTATAGTGTCATGGAAGCAACAAACATTAACTTGGGCAGACTTTAGGAAATAGCAGAGGACAGAAGGACCTGGTGTGTGCTGGTTCATGGCATCACAGAGAGTTGGGCACAACTGGATGAATGAGAAGCACAATTTTTCTAATGTCGTGTGACCAAGAGTAATGAAATGCTGTAGTCTTTAAAGAGTGAAAAAAATTACCCAGAGGACAAAGAGAAGAACATGATAGGTAAGAGAAGACGCTAACACATTACCAACAAGTAATTACAAAGGTGAAAGGAAATAAAGGATGTATTCAGAGAAATGTATGAGCAAGAAAGATGATGGGTTGGTCACCTGGTGAGTGCAAGAGATAATGGAGAGGCTTTGTGTTTCGTTGGCTCCTTGGGCTATTAAGAGAAATTGAGGAAGGCGCCAGCACATTGAGAGGAACCTCTAAAACACTTCCAAGAGGATATGGAGAAGAATGACCCAGGATGGGCATGTGTGGATGGGCTGTGCTATGCACCAGGGGAAGGAATGCCTGTATCAGTGATGTCATAGATACATTTGAATATCTAACCGAAACGTGAATTAAAGATAATATTAAGAATGGAAACAAAGAGACCACTTAAATGCTTTTACAGTGTACCAGGCAAAAGATGATGAAGATCTGAGCCTGGACTCGAGTGGTGGCCTAGTCTGAATGGAAAAGAGAGAGATGCTAGATTTTTAGATGGGATCAACAGGAATTAATTGCTGATTGAGTCTTCCCGTTTTTTCATCCCTGAATCCAAAGATTCTGAGATTTCAAATCAGTGATTTGAAGAATGTCAACATTCATCAACAAAGAAAGGGGTGTTTGGAGAAGGGTAGGTTTAGGAAGAAAGAAGAATTTCATTTTTTGTATGTTAAATTGAGTTGAAGATACTGGAGCAGATATCTCAGTAATGTGCGGCAGATAAGTAAGGATGTTGGTTTGGAGTTAAGGGGGAAATTAGCTCTCTCCGTGTGTGTATATATACACGTATGTGTTTGGGAGTCTTCTGTATAGTGGTACTAATTGAAGCTATGAATGTGGTGTGTGGAACTCAAGGTGGAGAGTGTAGAGAACAGATCCTTGGAGAACACCTTGTTTAAGGAACAGGAGATAGGTGATTAACCAGCAAAGGCGACCGAGGAGAAGACAGGCAGGAGGAATGTGAGAGGAGGGCGTTGTCACCCAAGTCACGGGAAGAGAGAGCATCTGAAAAAGGGTGTGAGCTACAGAAAGGCAAGGAGGATGAAAATGAAGCAAAGGCCACTGGAGCTAGCTATCAGAAACGACTGGAGCCTGTAGAATGGGGAGGGGGAAGCTCAATTTCAAGAGACTGAAGAGTATGTGGATGGTGAGGAGGTTCAGGCAGAGAGTACAGAGACCATTAGTGTGAAAGGGATGAGATATGGGATAATAGCTTGAGAGAATGATGGGGTCAAAGGGTGATTTTTTTTTTAAGGACAGTTTAAACCTGAGCCTATTTTGGGGTGTGACGGCCATGGCTCATTCCCCTTCACCACTGGCCACAGCTAAATGTTAGCCTTAGGGAATTGTCTGCAACTGTGGAGTTTGAGGGCTATCCCTCTGTAGGATGTTGGATGAATTAGATAACCCCACCATCATCTTTCTCTTCAGGGTGGCCATGGTGAGATTTTTCAACTCCCCCAATGTGCTTCAGGGTTTCCAGATGCATACACGCACTCTGCGTCTCTTCCCCCGACCTGTGGTAGCCTTCCAAGCTAGCTCTTTTCTAGCCTCACGTCCTCGACAGACCCCCTTTGCTGAGAAATTGGCTAGGACCCAAGCTGTGGAGTACTTTGGCGAGTGGATCCTCAACCCCACCAACTATGCTTTTCAGCGAATCCACAACAGTGAGTACAGCTGCCCTTTCATCTTCGCTCCCTTCCCTTTTCTTTTTCTCTCCTCTTCTTTCCTTTCACCCTACTTGTGCTCTGCCTTGTTCCTTATTGTTCACCACTTTCCTCTCTTGTCCTGTCTGCTGCCAGCACTCACTATTCATATCTCCTTTCTGGACAGACATGTTTGATCCAGCCTTGATTGGTGACAAGCCAAAGTGGTACGCACACCAGCTGCAGCCAATCTATTACCGGGTCTATGACAGTAACTCCCAGCTGGCTGAGGCACTGAGCGTGCCCCCTGAGCATGACTCTGACTCTGACCCAACTGATGACAGGTAAGCAATGCCTGATGGAAAATGAAGTCTCGTGGCCTTAGGGAGCTGGCTTCTGCTCTTCACCCAGTGTCCATGATGGTCCTTAGGACCCTGGGCTGAATTTTGGTTCCTCTTTCCTTTTCCTCTTTGTGTCAGTAGCCAGGCCCTGGGCCAGGAGGTCACCCTTCTTTCTTGCCTCCATCCTGAACTGTTAGTGTGCCTTTTGTCTATCCCTCCCCACCTTCCCCACTAACAACTTTCTCTTGGGTTTATCACTTTTAACTTGGCAGTGGCAGTGATAGCGTGGATTATGATGATTCAAGCTCTTCCTATTCTTCCCTTGGTGACTTTGTTAGTGAAATGATGAAATGTGATATCAGCGGTGACACACCCAGTAAGTGTCTTATGGGAAAGTGGGCCAGCCCTGGGCAGAGTGTGGGGCATTAGAGGGAGGATCCATGCCTTCTCACCCCTAGAATCTTTGTAGATGTGGATCTGCTAACCCATGCAGCCCTGGGGGATGCCAGCGAGGTGGCATTTGATGAGCTGCAGGGAAACCAGGGGGATTTGGATGAGCCTGGGCCAGACAGTGAGAATTCCCAGGACAACCCACAGCCTCGTTCCAGCTCCAGCACCACGGCCAGCAGCAGCCCCAGTACCATCATTCATGGAGCCAACCATGTGCGTAGGGTTTTGGAAGGGAAGAAAAGTAGCAACTGTTGTCTAGGATTTGGGCCCCTTCTTGTGAGAAAATGACATGGCCTAGTTCCTTCCTCAGCACTAGATTGGACTGGGTGTTACTCATCCCTCTTTTCCCTATGTAATGTCAGCAGGCTGCTTTTAAGTCTGTGACTGAAGCCCATTTCCACAGATCTTTGGGGAAGGAATGTAGTTGGGAGGGATGTCATAGAGACATTTTCCCATAAATATTTCGTATCAGAACCATGAGATTAGGAGCCTGGGTGGACTTGGTTTGATTCCTGCTGAGGTGGGAATTGCAAGAAGGCTTAATCAGACTCTGCTGACCAGAGCTTGTGTGCCGTGGCCTGCAGGAGTCTGCTGATTTTACAGAGATGGATGAGAAGGCAGCAACAGGATTCTCCAACCCTCTCCGCACTTTGCCCCCCAGTTTTGGCAAATTAAGCTTGGATAAGCGTGAGGCAGAGAGTGGGCCCCCCCCGGAGGGCTCGGGATGCAGGCATGACTATGACAATCCATACTTTGAACCTCAGTATGGATTTCCCACTGAGGAAGATGAAGATGAAGATGAGCAGGAGGAGAGTTATACCCCACGATTTAACCAAAACCTCAATGGCAGTAGGTAAGAGTTTGGATGACTTTTCTGGGTGTGCCCACTAAAGAGCTTACCAACGGGCCCCCTCACCAGCAGCAGCCAGGGGAAGGAGCAAAACCAGAAAAATTGATGAGTCAGAAGGCTTTCCCATCTCTGCCGTTCCCCTGGTATAGGGGCTGGGGGTCAGCGGGAGGAGCTCTGGTCGTAGCGATATAGCTGGGGTCCACACTTCTCTGAAGGTGGGCAACTTGGTCTGGAGCTGACAAGTGCCACTGTGCATTTCCAAGGGCTCAAAAACTGCTGCGGCCCAGCAGCCTAAAGCTGGCGAGCGATTCAGATGCAGAGTCCGACTCTCGGGCAAGCTCTCCCAACTCCACTGTCTCCAACCACAGCAGCGAGGGCTTCGGGGGCATCATGTCTTTTGCCAGTAAGTGCCTCGAGCTCTGTGGGGCTTTTTGTAGATGTACATGTCTTATGTAAGTTACTTAATGAATGCTGATTGAATTGAGCTAAACTGAACTCCTCATCTGTCCCATTCCTCGCATCCATGGCTGGGCCATAATTGAGTTAGAAGTCATGCAGAGTGTCTTCTGGGAGCTTGGCTGGCACTGGCCAGCCACCTGGAGATTTTTGTCATGCATCATCGTGAGACTTGCACTCTTGCAGGGGAGAGGGGAGGGGATGGAGCCCTAGAGGGCTAGAAGACTGTGCCTACTATGTTGGGCATACTGGCAACCCTCACTAAATTCTTTCCCCCTCATTCGTCTTTTCATTCGTACCTTTGGAATTCACTGGAAACAAGCCAGCTGCGTGTTTACCCAAGAAGGTACTCAAAGGAGACATTTCCATAGCCATAGTCACCGATGTTTTTTTCTAGGTTAAGGTGCCTCAGACAATTGGCTTGAGATTTAAACCCATTTCTTTTTCTTTTGAAAATTTGATGCCTTTTGTTTTTTCATCACCTATATTTCTGAATATATTCCTCCTCCCTCTACCTCCCCATTCTCTACCAAGAAAGCCAGTCCTTTATAGCAAAGATTAAAAAAGAAAGGGATCAAAGCAGTTTAGCAGAACTAACCAATCCATCTACCACATGTGACAGGAGAGGCAGCATTCCGTACACAGTCTCCACTTCTGTAGTGCGGGGAGGGAGGAGCATATTCTCAGCCTTTCTCTGAGCCAAGCCAGTTATTATAATTGCCCAGTGTTCAGATCTTTGTGTATTTTGCTTGGCTGGTTCTGTTTACTTACCCTGTGTAAATTCATATGAGTGACCCTGTGCTTCCCTGATTCTTCATCCCCACCATTTCTCCTGGTGCAGTGATATTCTGCCACAGTCATCTAGCTCAGTTTGTTTAGCTGTTTCCTAGTTGATGGCATCTACTTTTTTTCTAGTCCCTGGTGACTACAAAAAGTAAATGGGCCTTTTCTTTCTGTCTTTGACCTCCTTGGGATCTAGTAGCAGGATCTCTCGGTCGGAGGGTGTAGATGTTTTGGTTACTTTAGAAGCATAATTCCAAATTACTTTCCAGAATTATTGGAGTAATGCATAGCTCCACCAATACTGTATTAGTGTGCCTGCCTTCCTGTGGGCCCAACAACATTGACTCTTTTCACTCTTTATCATCTTTGCCAGTTTGCTGAACATAACGTGAAAACTTAGAATTGTTTTGCTTTTCGTTTCTCTTTTATTAGTAATTTGGAGCAGGTGCTGTAGAAAGGCTCATTTCCGTACCCATCTTTTCATATGGTGGGTCATAGTGGGAAATTTTTATTTGGAGAACTATTTGTATTCTTCGACCACTTCTAAACTGGGAAAATGTCCAACCCTTTCTTTGCTTAGTGAAAAAGTCTTTAATGACTTTGGAAGCTGTGTGAACCCATGTTTGGTATATGGAGAAGAGATAGTTATACATGTGGGGAATGATGTAGCCTGAGGGTTGATAGTAGATTTAGAAAGTTAACTTATAAGCAATGTGTGAGATCAGTCAGACACTGGGACAGCCCTTCATCTAGAACTATTGCCATTCTAATTGCCTTTCATATATTCCAGTGGCACGGGATATTTCATTGATATTTTTAAGACACCGTCTGTTTTGTTGTAAACAGCACTAGAAAAGTATGACCCAAATAGAGATTCTATGTTACCAGCCTCTAGGCTTGTTTAGAATAGATTTTAAAAGACACTGGGGTAGATGGTGGATAGAACCTTGGGCCTAGAACCAGGAAGACTCATCTTCCTGAGTTCAAATCTGGCCCCAGACACTAGCTGTGGGACCCTGGCAAGTCACTGAACCCTGTTTGCCTCAATTTCCGCATTTGTCAAATGAGCTGGAGAAGGAAATGGCAACCTACTCCAGTATCTTTGCCAAAGAAAACCCCAAATGGATTCACGAAGAGTTGGCCATGACCGAAATGACTGAACAGTAGCAACAACAGACAGTAATTAGTAAGACTAATTGGACTTCTGAGGCTGGGCTGTATTTGAAAAAGGAAGGAAGTGGGGGTGATTTAAAAAATGACAATTAGGGGGTGGGGAAGAGGGTGGGTTAATACATTATGAACTTTGAAAATGTAATGCCATGATCTTTGAGCCTCATGATCCCTTGATCTAACCCTCTTCCTTGTAGGCAGCCTATACCGGAACCATAGCACCAGCTTCAGCCTCTCAAACCTTGCACTGCCCACCAAAGGGGCCAGAGATAAGACAACACCCTTCCCTAGCCTCAAAGGTAATTGTAGTTAATGCGTCCGATAAATTAGGGTGCTTCAGGAGCGATATCGAGGGTCTAGGTGCCGGATGGAGTTCTACGCGTCGTGGGCTGTTTGTTTGGCCATTGTCCCCACATAGAAATTCTCATGTCTTTCTCTGCTCGCTGGGTGGCTGTAGTCTATGGAGGGTTGTCAGGTGGATGTTGTTCTTAATCTCAAGGTGAGATGTTGCTCTGTTACTTTGGATTGTGGTGCTTTGGGCATACGGGACTTCTGCTCTCTCTGTCACTGATATGCCCTCATTCCCTGGCACTCAGCCCAGTGCCTGGCACACTGTGAACCCCAAAGGTGTAGGAGGTCAGAGCGCTGGACTTGGAGGCTGGAAGGCCTGGGTCTAATCCTGCCTCACACCCTTACCAGCTGTATGATCTTGGGCTAGTCCTTACCCTTTCTCAGCCTCAGTTTATCTGAAAAGTGGTAATAATAATAATAATGGTACCTACCTCACAAACTTGTTACGAGGCTCAAATGATAGACACGTCTGTGAATTACTCTGCAAATCTTAAAGTGCTACATAAATACTATTGTTCTTGTTCTTGTCATCTGATTGAGAGATTGGCCACTTGTTTGCCCTGCCTCACTCCCAGACCTTTGAAGGAGCTGGCTCGGGAGGGTGGTAGAGGACAGACGGCCCAGGGCTGCCGATAAGGTCAAGGAGCCTATTGCTTTGGCTTCCTGTCTGAAGCCTGGTAGTTGGTTTGTTTCTGCTTGAAGTTCTGATGTTGAGGAAATTGCAGTGATAGTTAATGAAGCCTGAGTGGGTCTTTGGGAGTCAGTATGATACTGGGATCAGGCTAGACTGAGAAGGGGTTTGACTGAACCCGAACTGAACTTTTACTGCCAGAAGGCCTACCATGTTTCTTGTTGGGGGTGAGAAAACCGGGAAAACGGGATAACATGGTTTGTGCAGCTAGCTAGTATTTCTGGGACCCAGGTGATGCCATTGCAATGTGGGTAGCCAGAACGGGGTGCAGTGGGGGAGGAGAAGGGCTTATTCATATTCCTGGCATGCCATTTCACACATTTGAAGGAAACAGCAATTAATGATTCTCTCACTGCATGACCACACTCCACCTCTCATCTGCTTCGCTTAGCCCCTGCTTCTCTCCCGCTAGGGTGTCTGTTCAGGATGAGGATCATTTGAGGGGGCCTTGAGCTGGGTATTTCATGCCAGTCACCAATCTCTCTTCCTTCCAGCATGTGGCTGTGTGGTAACTGGAGCTGCCAGGCTCCCTGTGCTATTTTCCCTCCCAGCTCTGGCTTTGAGCCCTTGCTCAGCTAGCTCTGGGTCCCTGCAAGTGAGGCTACCAAATATGGCAGCTACTGGAAGCAGGGCTCTGGGGCCTAGCCCCGAGTGCTTGGTGCTTGGCATATTTCTGGCTACAGCTCCATTGAGGGGTTTAGGGGTTGGAGTATTGTGGTGCACCTACTAATTGTGTTTTTATGTCCCAGTATTTGGGCTAAATACTCTAATGGAGATTGTTACTGAAGCCGGCCCCGGGAGCGGTGAAGGTGGGTTTTGCCTGCGAGCTGTGCATGACCTTCTTTTCCTAGCATCTTCTGTGCCTGCCTGGGGGCCACCCTACTTGTGGGGCAAGCAGCATCAAATGAGCAATCTACCTCCCCCTCTCCCTCATGATGCCTTTTGCTTGCCCACAGCGTGCTGCTGGTGCTGGGGACATGCATGTGGAGTGGCCTTGTCTCCATTCCCACCTCCTCCATGTTCCCTTGGCTGGTTTCTGCCTATGTGTGATGCCTTGGGACCACTGCCACCCAGCCTTTGTTAGGAATGGGTGTGGACCATGGCTGCTCAGGGCTGTGTGGCACCAGCTGTCAACCCGTGATAGTGACCTGTCTTGTTTCTGCCTTTCTGCCTGGCTGTAGGAAGCCGGCGAGCTTTGGTGGATCAGAAGTCATCAGTCATCAAGCATAGCCCCACAGTGAAAAGAGAGTCTCCATCACCTCAGGGACGAACCAGCAATTCCAGGTAATGAATGGCCGGGCAGCCGAATCGGGAGAGCAGTGTTTGAAGGTCATCGGCGAGAGAGGGAGGGGAGAGGGGGAGCCTCAGAACCCCTAGGCCCTCCCAGAGTGGGCAGCTCCAGCTTTTTGCTCAGGCCTCTCACTCAGGTTCGGTTGGTGAGTTATGGTGATTGTTAAGTGGGCCACAGGGCTTGGGCCGGGGGTGGGGGCCACACCTGTAGGGTGGCTTGTGTCCCCACAGTGAGAACCAGCAGTTCCTGAAAGAGGTTGTGCACAGCGTGTTGGATGGCCAAGGAGTGGGCTGGCTCAGCGTGAAGAAGGTGAGGCGTCTACTGGAGAGTGAGCAGCTCCGAGGCTTTGTCCTGAGCAAGCTGAACCGCTTGGTGCCTCCGGAGGATGGCGCTCCCCAGGACACGATCCCAGATGTGGTCAGTGAGCTGTCTGGGGCGGGCAGTGGGGACCAGGCGGGGTTGGCAGGAGCACGTGGGTTCTAGCCCCTGCCCTTGTTGTCTCAGGAGATAAGCCGCAAGGTCTACAAGGGCATGCTAGACCTCCTCAAGTGCATGGTGCTGAGCCTGGAGCAGTCTTACGCCAACGCTGGCCTCGGCGGCATGGCTAGCACCTTTGGGCTTCTGGAGATCGCCCAGACCCACTACTACAGCAAAGGTGAGGCCTGTGCCTGTCGGACAGTTGGCCATCCCGGGCTTGTCTCCTCTGCAAGCAGCGTTCACTCCTGGGCTCTGACAAATGTCTCCTTGGCTTGTTCCAGTTCTCTGTCTGTAGCTTGTTTGCACATTGTGATCTAAACGTGCTCTCCCTGTGAGACTGTGAGCTCCTTGAGCTAAGTGTTCACTGGCCGGGGCTGGGCTTGGGGGTGGGCCCTGTGCCGCCTCCCTGAGACACAGGACCCCGCACTAGCACATTGCAGGTTGGTGCCTTCTCTGCAGCTCCGAGTGTTAGCACCTCAGGGGCCTGGGGCGCTTGGGAAGTCCAGTGAGGGAGGGAGGTCACTCGGCCAGGAGGAGCAGAAGCAGGACTCAAGCCCAGGCCTTCCAGCTCCCGGCCGCTCCACCGAGCCGTCTGCATTGTTTTCACACGAGCAGGCAGTTCACGGCCTGTTTCCTTTGCTCTTGAGCCTGCCTCTTCTCCCTCATTTGCCTCCGTCTGCTTCCCTCACCGCTGCCCTTCGTCCTCCCCAGTCTGCAGACCTTGCTTTATTCTTCCTCTTCTCTGGCCTGCTCACTCTGGTATTCTTTTCCTCAGAGCCAGATAAACGGAAGAGAAGTCCCACAGATAGCGCAAATACACCAGTTGGCAAGGATCCAGGCCTGACTGGACGGGGAGATCCAAAGGCCATGGTACAGCTGAGGGTTCCCCAGTTGGGACCACGGGCACCAAGTGCTACAGGAAGGGGCCCCAAGGAGCTGGACACCAGAAGCCTAAAGGAAGAGAATTTTGTAGCTTCTATTGGTGGGTATTGCCGTGCTTGGTGCCATGGACAGGCGCCAGTTTCCAGATCTTCCTTCTGTGCCCACATTCCATCCAGAATCCTGTCCTTGTCTTTGCCATACTTTGCTTCTCAGAGAGGAAGGCTCACCTAGTGATGCCTCCCTGTCCCTTCCCAATACATCCTCATACCTTCTTCTGTCCCTTAATGCACCTTGACTCTGCCTAGACAGCGGGCACAGGGAAGGGCAGCTAATGAGGCTCCATTTTGGATTCTATGCTGCACTTCTGACTTCCTTGACTCATTGGCATCTGGAGTTTCTTTTCTGTAAAGAGGTCACGTGAGCCCTAGAAAGCTAGGGGGGAGTTGGGAGACGTGTCCAAAGTAAAGAAGGTTCTCTGGGCCTCTGGAGCCCATTTTGTTCCCTATCCTACTTATTCACTTCCACAACACAGTGCTGACTCCCATGGGGACTGTCCAGCAACCCCCATACTCCTCTTCATCTTTGGGATCTCTATCACAGAAGTGTAGCAATCTGAGCCAGTTTTTCTATAAGTATTTTAGCCTTGGCCTTGGCTAAGAGCTTGACATTCTGTTACTTCTCCAGTCCCCACTAGAGAAGGACAGTGCACCTCCAGCCGTAGAGTGGGGAGCTCTCTGTGTCCTCCCCACACACCCCTTGACCTTGAGCTGCCAAGGCCCTGGCTTGCTTTTACCTTGGCACTGGGTCCCTGAACAGCACACTTCATGCTGTCAACTGCTTGTCACAACCCTTAGTAACTGCTGCTTTATCACCAAAAAGTGGTTATGGATAAAATTCAGGTCCAGCGGGTGCTTGGCCTTGCCCAGTGGGAGCTAAGCCCGCCGACTCAGTGAGAGGCTCTTCTCAGCTGATGTTTCCTGAATCGTGAGATCAAAACTCTCTTCTTGAGCTCTAAAAAAATGCAATTCTGTGCTTCTCTTATATTCCCTCTTACATTTGCCAGAAGGGAAGGGGGAGCTTAGCTTCCATCGAACTTCCAGACAATCTGGAATGTTCAGTGCATGGATCAGGCGGAGCAGTTAGTCCAGCTGCCTAGCTAAGGAATGAGGCTTCTGGAGGGGGGAGTGCAGACTTTGAGTGGGAAGAGCTCTCTCTCCAGCAGCTGGGGGATTGGTCAGTAGCTGAGTAAATAGGCCTCCATCCATCCCTGAGCCCTCAGTGAGTTAATCATGTCTGCATTCAAGCTCTTGAAAACCTTACATTACTTGTTTGTTGCCTAAAGTGGCACTTTCCTTTTTTCTTTAAAAATTGCCTTGTCCTAAAAAGGCAATTTTACATCCTTTTCACCAAGACAAGGATCTGTCTACCCCTGATGGGGTAGGACCAGAGTTTTGTGCCCTCCATTCTTCTTTAGTGTGTGGAGAGGCATTGGGACTCTCGATTTGGAATGCTGTACCCTGACCTGGATCTCCTGGGGTGGGGTGGGTTTCCATTCCGCCTGTCTGACCAGCCTCTGACTCTCTCTGTCTTTTTCTCCTGCTTGCATTGCATCTGGGGTAGAGTTGTGGAACAAGCACCAGGAAGTGAAAAAACAAAAAGCTTTGGACAAACAGAGTAAGGAACAAACGCCCCCCTCCCTGCCCCAAAGTCCCCCATACCTGCCAACTCCCCAGGCCCAGCTGGAGCAGGCTTACTGCGTCAACCCCATCCAAATTTGCTCTAGGGGATATTTGGAATAAGTGTGAGCAGGTAGGTGGTATGTGGCCTGGAGACCCCTTCTCCCCCTCATAGCTAGAGTTCCCATTGAGTAAACCCTGGGAGCCTGGTTCTCTGTGCTGTCAGAGTTGGTGGGGAGAGTCCCTTGTTGGATGACATCTCCCTCACCTACGAGAAGGCTTCTGGGCACAGTTGGCAGAGATGGGTACTGCCCCTCCTGTGTTGAGTCTGTAGCTGCACCTCCCTCCCTGGTGCCTTGCCTAGGGGTGCTTTCTTGCTTTCTGTCATTCTGTCCTTCTGCCATCCCATTGTTTGGGGTTGGGGGGAAAGAGGAAATGTGGGAGGCCTTTGTCTTAGACCTGGAGACTTTGAGAAGGCTGAGCAATGTCCAGTGAAACAACTGCTGTTTCTTTGTCTCATTGGGCATTACCCTCTCAAGCCCCTTCAAACATTCACTTGGGAGCCACTGCGTGACCCATCACTTTGCCTCGGGCACCAGTGGAGTTCAAGCTGTGAGTGCAGTGGCGTGTGGTCTCGACATTTGTTTGTGGGTCTTTTTGTGTTTGGGACTGGTTTACCAAGGGTTGGCCTAGGGTAAGAAGAGGGGTGCAGAGCCCCTTGGATCCAGGTTGGATGCTTCTCAGTGGATTTTTAAGGAACTGGGGGCTTGTTAATCCAGTGGCACGCTGAGGAAAGTAGTCCATGGAAAGGTGATCAGGCCTTGCTGACCAGTTCTGAAACCGGTTTGTTCTGTAATCTCTGTCCCCACCATCCATGGGCCCTGGTTAACCAGATATCATCCTCCTTTCCTCAGGGCCTGAAGGAATTAAACCTGTCTTTGACCTTGGTGAGACAGATGAGAAAAAGTCCCAGATGAGTGCAGACAGTGGTGTGAGCCTGATGTCCAGTTCTCAGGTTTGTGATGACCCACTGGGGCTGGCTCTAGGTGGTCTTCTCAGCCCTTTTATATGATCTGTCCTGGGAGGGAGGGCATAGTGGGGAAAGGGGGAACGAGTACTTCTTAAGGAGACTGTGGCTAGAGCAGGTAACTTGCTTAGCCTTGTCTTTTCTCTCTCTCATTTCAGAGAAGTGACCTGGAATCCACCATTAGTGTAGGCCCAGCAGTTATGATCCGAAGCACAAGCCAGGATTCTGAAGTTAGCACTGTGGTAGGGGAACACCACACTGGCATCTTGGGTGTAGGGAATGGAAGAAGACTGCTTTCCTTTAGAGACTCATCCTAGTTTCAGTTCACCAGGGTTCCTACTTTGGTCCTGCCTGTTCATGGAGAGATCTCTCTGTCTTGGACCAGACCTTAAGACCCCCATGCTCATAATTTTGTAAATAATAAAATAATGCTTGGGAGTGCTTGGTACTTCTGGGTGACGGCATTGAGTTCTGGCAACTTAGAAATTCTTAGCTCCTTGTTAGAAGATTTCTTTGCCGTGGGGAGTATCCCTTACTGCTTGCTTCCCCCCCTAGGTGAGTAACAGTTCTGGAGAGACACTGGGAGCGGACAGTGACCTGAGCAGCAATGCAGGTGATGGACCAGGTGGTGATGGCAGTGCCCACTTGGCAGGACTTCGTGGCACTGTGTCTGACAGCGAAATTGAGACCAGTTCTGCCTCAGGCGCCATCTTTGTAAGCTATATTTTCTGCCCAGGGAAAGCCATTTCTCTTGTCCAGAATGGAAAAAAAAAAATCAAAGCATGAGGAAGGAGACGGAGCCAGGGATATGGATATCCTCGAAATAATTAAGAGTCGATTTTAATGAGAATTTCTTCAGGCTTTTTTCTCCCTCACAGAACTATTAGGAATCCATTGTCTGGACTTTTCAGAGCAGAGATTTCAAGCATGTGACCAACAGTACTGCTACCGAGTGTGGCCCAAACCAGAGAAAAATAGAATGGGAAAATATTGATCAAAATATGTAAAAATCCAATAAAATATAGATAATGCCATATTCTAAAACTAAGTCAGTATGTGGCCTTCAGGGATCTTTATGTATGGGTTAATGGTCCCTGTTTCCACTGGAATTTGACTCCTGTTTTCAGTAACAGTCTCTTCACTCAGTGATCATTTGGATGCCTAGCCCAGTTTGATAAGGGCTTACTCATGTGATAATAATGTCAGTGTGTGAAACACTCAAAGCAATTACCCTAATTTCAGGGCAGAAATTTCAGATCATTGAGGACTAATCAGCAATAACAAGGTCAGAACTGAATTGATCTTCACTCTTGTAGAATATCTCAATCAATCAACAAGTACTTATTAACTTCCCATGTGCCACATTCGGTGCCAAGCTCAGGAAATACAAAGAAAAAGCAAAAAAGAGACTCTGCCCTCAAGGGCTTATGTTCTACTGAAGGAGACAATTTAGAAATCAGAATTTACAAAATAAATTAAGAGTTGGGTGAAAGAGGAGGTAGAATTGACAGCTTGGGGGAAGAAGAAGGCCTCTTGGAGGAGCTGATGCTTGGGCTAAGTTTAAAAGGAAGCTAGACCTCCTAAGAAATGGAGTTTAGGAAGTGTTCTAGGCATTAGGAGACAGCCATTGCAAAAGTGCCAGGAGGTGAGATGGAGTGTTGTATGCAAGGAACAACAAGAAGTCCAGTATGGTTGGCTCATCCGTTGCCCAGAGGGGAGGAGAATATAAAAAGATTGGAAAGCTAGGAATGGTTTTAAATGCCAAACAAGACTTTTTGCTTGATGCAAGAGGTAATGGGCATCATTGGAATTTACTTAATAGTGGGGTAGCATGGTCAGACCTATACTTTAAGAAAATCTCTCTGGCAGGTAGATGGAGACTGAATTGGAGAGAGGAAAGCCTTGTTGAAGTAGTCCAGATAATGAGGGTCTGAGCGAGGTTGGTAGCTTTGTTCATGTGGGAGAGACGTTTTAGACATTGAAATTGAAAGATTTGGAAACTGATTGGATCTTTGGGATAAATGAAAGAGCAGTCAAGGATGATGCCATGGTTGTGAGCCTGGACGCCTGGGAGAATGGCAGTGTCCTCTACAGTAATAGAGAAGTTCAGGGGAGGGGACATGTTTTGGGGGCAAAATAATGGGTTCTGTTATGGACATGTTGAATTTGAGATGCTTATAGGACTAAGTTCGAAATGTCCAACAGGTAAATTGGTGACATATGACTGGAACTCAGAAGAGTGACTGGCCCTGGATCTAGATCTGGGCCTTGTGTGCAGAGAAATGATTATTGAACCCAAGGGAGCTGACAAGATCGCCAAGTGAGAAAGAATAGAGAGAAGCCTAGGATAGGCCTGAAGGGACACCCACAGTTAATGCTCCTGACCAAGAAGAAAATGCAGCAAAAGAGACTGAAAATGATTGGTCAGACAGGTCAGAGGAGAACCAAGAGAGAGAAGAGTTGAGAAAACCCAGAGAGGAGAGAATATTCAGGAGGAGAAAACAGTCAACACGGCAGATGCTGTAGAGGGGCCGGGAAGGCTGAGGATCAAGAAGAGGCTGTTAGCTTGGGCCTTTAAGAGAGCATTAGTTACTTAGAGTAGAACAGTTTCAGTTAAATGATGTCGGAACCAGAATGCAAAAGATTGAGAGGTGGGTGAGAGGACAGGAAGTGGAGATACTACTGATTATCAGTCGACTAAAAGGTATTTATCAAGCATCCTACAGTGTGCCAGTCACTTTGCTAAACACCAGGTATATAGAAAAGGGCGAAAACATGGTCCCTGCTCTTAAGGAGCATACATTCTAAAGGATGAGACAACATGCAGCTGTGCACATACAAGATGAACACAGAAGAATGGTTGCCTGGGAAAGCTCTTTCAGAATGGCTTCTGTTTTAGACATACTGAGTTTGAGATGCTAATGGGTCATCCATTCAAAGTGGTGGGGTGGAGAGAAAAACCATGAACCAAGCACAAAAGTCATTGATAAAGGAAGTGGGATGTCCTGGAGGACAGGAGAGAAACATCTACTGGAATGGAATTGGAGGATCACTAGTCTCAGTTATTCCTGCCAGCTCGCTGAGGTAGGTCTTTGTGGCTGCCCTCTTCTGGCAGGGCAGGCTGTAAAATCCTGGAAGGCAAAGGGAGTCACACCACAAGTACTAGCCAGGCTGGTCTAGGCTAGACCGCCTTTTCCATGATAGTTTCTCCTTAAGTAGCCAATTTGTAGAATTCAGCGCTCCAGCAGGCTTGCCATTTTGTCAGTCAGACATGGGAAAGGGAGATCCCTAGGAGAGCCTGTTAGTCTGTGGGAGGCTAGAACGTGACATTTAGACAAAATCAATTATTAACAGTGGTGATTGTTCCCACCTGCAGAGCCTTCTGCATGTTCTGTTCATCTAAGAAGGTGCCATTATCCTGCAATTTAGGGTGGAGAATAGAACTCAGAGCCAACAAGATTATGCAAATGTGTGGGATTTGCCCTTCCCTAAATCTAATCCAACTGGTTTTAGGGAGCATTTCATGTCCTCCCATAACTTCTTTGTGAAGAATTCGGGATTTAGATGGGATGGCGTACCTTATAGTCTAGCAAGAATCTGCTCCATTGCATACCCATGAATCCTGAAGGATTTCTGACTATTTCTATCATTGAACCTGGCATGAAATCCCTCCTTTCCATGGGGGAGGTAAACATCAGCTATTTGTGAGGCTGGCTTGCTGAGAACAATTGCCCAGACCTTTTGACTGGGAATCGTTGGTCTTAAGATCAATCATATTGAGTCACCACTGTCTAGGAAATAGACTACAGGGCTGTGAACCGAGAGGTTGTGTTTTTAGGAATGCTTTGTCTTCATTTACAGAAACTGTTTCAGTCTCATTTCCTCCCTTTATCTAATTGATAAAAAATACTGTGAGAATGAATATGATAATGTTCTTGTTAATGCTATAGAAAACCTATCTGGCTTTTCCTTGAGTCAGGTGGGTACTCCTATCAAGAGTGAAAAGGAGGAAATATTAGATTGAAAATGTAGGTAATAATGTAAATGGTAGTAATGGAAACTAGCCTTTTAGACAGGTTTAGCGAGATCCAAGAGAGCGGAAAAACAGCAATTATTTACTGGACTGTTTAGAGTAATACCCACTGATGGTCTGACTGGTCTGTGGGGACCCACACCTGTGGCAGCTGATTTCTCATCTCCTCCTTGCAGGGCAAAGCCCACAGTTTGAAGCCAAGTACAAAGGAGAAAGCAGTGGGCAGCCCCATTCGTCCTTTGGAAGACGTGAGCCAGCGCGTCTACCTCTATGAGGGACTCCTAGGTGAGTGGGGGTAGAGCCTCCCTGAGAAGGCCAGGCTCAGACAAGCTAGTTAGGCCAAGGCTGAAGAGGTCATCCAAACTGATCAATCCCCTGGGAACTGATACAGTCACCCAGGTCTTAGCTGATCTTTGGTGACCTACAGTGATCATATATTTGAAGGCAAACAACTTGCTGGGGTAGGAAGGAATAAACCATGAGTGATCCTGGATGAATGTGCTAGACTTTGGTGTTCATCAACATGCTGTTTCTCTTTCTTTTCCTGTATTCCCTCCTTTGCTGCCATGACCCCTCCTGCTAATAACTTGGTAGGAAGGGACAAAGGATCCATGTGGGACCAGTTAGAGGATGCAGCTATGGAGACCTTCTCTATGAGTAACCACCTTTCCTTGTGTACTGTGTCTTTTGCACCTCTCGGGAGGGGCTGGCCTCATTGAGAGGCAGCTGGGGCAGGTGGCAGCCATGCCATTGAGTGGGGGCAGAGTCTTGTGCTCCTTCTTCCCTGGGGTTTGAGTGACTCCCTTTCCTAAGGAGAACACTTCTTCCTGTGGTTGAGGAGCTACCTCCAAATGGCTCATGTGATCCTCCAAGCAGCCCCTCTGGTATTCAGGTAAAGAACGTTCTACCCTGTGGGACCAGATGCAGTTCTGGGAAGATGCCTTCCTTGATGCTGTGATGTTGGAGAGAGAAGGCATGGGCATGGATCAGGGACCCCAGGAAATGATCGACAGGTATAGAACCACCATTTGGACCACATGAACTCAGATTCTTCTGCTTCCTCCCTTGGTACTACCAGGCTGACTTGTCTCGTCCTTGGCTAGGTACCTGTCCCTGGGAGAACATGACCGGAAGCGCCTAGAGGATGATGAAGATCGATTGCTGGCCACACTCTTGAACAACCTCATCTCCTATATGCTTCTGATGAAGGTAATGAAAGCCATGGATTCTGGTGCAATTGAGCCTTGTTTTTCCTACTACTGGAAGGGCCAGGCCTGTTCCAGGTCCCTGTAGAGTCTGTCTGCTGAGTCAGACCATCTAAGTGCAGCCCTCTCTAAGGCTGTGAACGTCTGAAGCCTAGTTCAAAGGCTTGTCACAAGGCAGTGAGCAGCTCTGGAGCAGGTGAAAGTCATCAGGATCTCAGCCAGTTATGACTGAGTCCAGAAAATGCCAGGACGCTGAAGGACACTCACTTCTCTGTGAAAGTGTTATGACTCGGTGCCATGGCCTTCCCAGTGCTCTCTTCTTTCCTATTACTCTGGCAAAAAAAAATCACCATGCTATTACTCGAGGTGATCTTTGCCATGACTCCTTTCTTGATGCCAGGGACATACTCTCTCCTTAGTCCTCTATTCCCTCCAGAGAATCGAACCTTTGACTGGGGACTGACCTCTCTCCTCCAAGGTCTTCCTTTGGCTTCCTAGGTAAACAAGAATGACATCCGAAAGAAGGTGAGGCGCCTCATGGGGAAGTCTCACATTGGGCTCGTGTATGGCCAGCAGATAAATGAAGTGTTGGATCAGTTGGCCAGCCTGGTGGGTACATGCTGCGTCACCCTTTGGGCTCTTCTCTACCTCTTCTTCACCCCTGTATTTAAGAAAGGCAGATAGTACTGGTCCTAGTGAGGCGGGGCAGGGGGGGGGGGAGAGGGGGTGGGCCAGGCCCTGTAGAGCTGGGCCCCTGGGGCAGTCTGCTGAAGCTCAGGGGCTTCTTGTCGGAATAAGGTTTTTAAATGCATAAAACACCTAGGCTTGCAAAGGAAATCGACTATATTGGAATACAGGTATTAGAATGTTAAAACACTAAGATTGCCTTCTCCCAAGAGCTTGCCTCCACTATGGAGATCCAGGCAACCCTGTTGGGCTCCAGAGGTTTTAGTTTATTCTGATTTGGAGCACTGGCCGGAAGTCCTTAGCCCAAGAGCATATGTCTTTAAAAACAAGAAGTCTTGTCGATGGTACAAACTCTCTTATCTTTAACATATCCTTTCAGGGAGTCCTGATAGGTAGAACAGGAGCTAGCAGTGAGACTGTGCTGAATAGGGCCCTATTCTTAGCTCCAGGACTGACCAGGGCCTTGCCCAGAGCCCTCTTTGACCCTAAAATGTGTCTCCTCCACTAGAATGGGCGGGATGTGTCTCTCCAGCCAAGCGGCAGCCGTCACATCAAGAAACAGACATTCGTGGTGCATGCAGGGACAGACACCAGTGGTGATATCTTCTTTATGGAGGTAGGTGTGGACCAGAAACATCGAGAAGGAATAGAAAACTTCCAGCCAAGAAGCCAGAGGACATTTGTCCATGCTGTCGTAGGATTATAGGAGACTGGATCCAGAGTGGAAGTGCACTCTTCCAAAATCACTTGGCTTTTGCCTGAATAATGGCGTAAAGGTGACAAGTGATTGCTTACCATAGGTTGGTTTCTTTGAAATTTTAGGATCCAAATATAGCCCCCCAGAAGTGGCACTGGGTTAAAATAAGTTATAAGAGCACTCCAGTTTGGCTCATTTGGGCTTGTTTTTCATGATTGTCAGAAGAGGCCAAATAGAGAAGGGCTGCCCTGAAAAAGACGCAAGCCATGGGCTGATGGGGCCAGAGAAGGGGTTGGCAGGTCTCACTGACGGACTGCACCTGCTGAGTCCGTCCTTGCTTGGCATGGGATTGGAGACATTTCCCCTGTGACACAGTTGCCAGGAACCTCGTTCCCTCAGTGCCAGCCAGGCAGCATGTCTAAGGGCTCAGAGCTTGCTACCTCCCTCCCTGCCAGGAGTTCTAAGCCATCCTCTGGAGATAGGGCAATCCCAGCCGCCCAGAAGTGGGCCTTCCCAGGGACCAGTGTCCACATACAGCTGTGCCCTTTGTGTGTCTGACATTGACCACGAGAAGGCCACGGGCTCTCAAGGCATCTTAGAATGTTGCCCAAAGCTCATCAGAAGCAGGGGCCGCTTCCACACCCTGAGCTTCATGCACACCATTGTACTGGCATCTTTTAAGCATCTGAGCCACACCCTGGTCCCCTGAACATCTCTCTGCCTTCTCTCTGGCCCTTCGGATTATTGCTCCATAAATGATCATGGAGTGTGGGATAGTGCCGCTCTTTCCTTTATCTAGGCTGTGAAATAGAAATGTGGTGTTTGGCTTAAAATCAGAGCTGAGCTGGACTCGAATTTAGGAGCTTACAGTTCCCATTGAGCAGCTTTGGCCTTCTCTATTCACGATCATGTATCTCACAGGGTTCTTGGAATCTACAGTAAAGTCTCTTGAATATTAAAATTCTTTTTGACAGGCCTCAGGTGTCTTTGGTGTAGACCATTTGGTATTTCTGCTGTACTTTGTTGGGCAGAATACTTAGAAGTCACTTATGAAAATGAGATGTTTTCTCTAAAATACATTCAACTTTTCAAAGTTAAATTCAGTAGTCATAGGAATGAAATATTTGTTCAGTGGAATGATACCTGGGAAGGCTTACAGGGAAGGGAATGAGATTTATTCTGAAGTGACTGAGGCAAAGACAGAAGCCTCTATCCCCAAGGCCACAGAGGGGGGAGGGGGAGGCAGGTGAGGCCTCCTGGAGGTGGGGGCCGCTGAGCCCACCGTCTTCTCCTTTGCAGGTGTGTGACGACTGTGTCGTCTTGCGCAGCAGCATTGGGACGGTGTCTGAGCGTTGGTGGTACGAGAAGCTCATCAATATGACCTACTGCCCCAAGACCAAGGTGCTCTGTCTGTGGAGAAGAAATGGGCCTGAGACGCAGCTCAACAAGTTTTACACCAAGAAGGTGCGGGTCTGGTGTCCTCTGCCGTGGTGGGTGGGAGAGGGCAGGAGCTCCCGTCCCAGGATGCCAGGGAACTCCTGGGCATGGCTTGGCTCAGATCTGGGGCCAGGCCCCCGGGAGCCAGACGCTGGCCTGACTTCCCCCTTGTGTAATGCAGTGTCGGGAGCTGTACTACTGTGTGAAGGACAGCATGGAGCGGGCCGCGGCTCGGCAGCACAGCACCAAGCCAGGTGAGAGCCTGAGCGGCACCTCTGCCAGGCGGGAACTTTCTGGGCTGTCAGCATTCCGACAGGGAGCTCCCCGGGGCCTGACAGCCTCCTTCCTCAATACAGGTCCAGAGCTGGGCGGTGAGTTCCCAGTGCAGGACATGAGGACGGGCGAGGGTGGCTTGCTTCAGGTTACGCTGGAGGGGATCAACCTTAAGTTCATGCATAGCCAGGTAGGTTGGCAGGAGCAGCAGAAGGCCCTGCAGCCCACCAGAGGGGCAGGGCCAGGGCCCCCAGGGCCATACTAGGGAAGTGAGAAAGAGAGAGAGAGAGAGAGAGAGAGAGAGAGAGAGAGAGAGAGAGAGAGAGAGAGAGAGGACAGCGGGCCCTGGTGGCAGACCCGGGCCAGGGGGCCGTGGCCCTTCCAAGCCGTGGGCCGCTGAGCACGATGAGTAAGGCTCGGCAGGTCTCCTGAGGGCAGTGTGAGGGGGAGCGTCTCCCCCAACCCCCCTTGCCCACTCCCTCCGGCTCTCTTGGCTCCTGGGCTTTTCTTTTGCTTGGTGTCGGTTTGTTCTGTGAGTGTGGCCCTGGCACGTTTCTCCGTGTGTGAAGCTCATGTCTGTCCTCTCTGTAGTGGGTGGGTTTTTGCCTCTTCCTCTCCTGCAGATTCTTCCCCTCCCCGGCTCCCTTTCCCTTAACCGTCCCTGACTCCACAGGCCATCCGGACAGAGCGGCCCGCCCTGCGCCTCTCCCCCGTGTGCTTCCATTATAGGACCCACGACTTCTTCCTCTCGATCTTTTTTAACACAGAGCTCCTTTTCATCCAAGTGACATTTCCTTAAGCTAATTCCATTCTGCAGCCAGCGCCTCCTTCTGGGCCCCTTTTCAGCTGTCTCTTCAGCCAGGTGTCTTCCCTCCCCTTCCCTTGGTGTGTTCACTCCTTTCCCTGGGGTTCTGAGCTGCCCCCTGAGTAGGCAGAGGATGCCCAGGGAAGGTGAACCTGCTGTTGGACGGGGACCTTCTCTGTGCTCCTGGCGTTTCACCGCTACTGATTTCAGTGGGGCCATCAGGGCATCACTGGGGTCCCAGATGGCCTGGCAGCCCCAAGTGCCTTCTCATGGTGGGGTCTGGGAGGATCTGTCTAGGGACCTGACCTGAGTGCTTTTCATATCCATGCGGGTTCCAGTGCTTTCTGGGAAAAGGACTCTCTATGGTCCTCTTCCAGCTGGATGAGATTTAGCCAGCATGCCAGGCTACCCTGTCCTGGTTACTGTCTCCTGCTTCTCCTCTTAGGCCTCATAAATACTTAATGCCTGACTTGACGTCTATGCAGGCTTGTGTCCTCCATGGTTTATCCCAGAGGGAAGGGGGACTGAGCCCTGACTCCTGCCCTTGTGGCTTCATTTCCTCTTCTACCACCTAAACTTGAAGCAGTATGGCCCTCAGAAGCCTATGGCCTCGCCTCTTGCTAAAACCCCTATTCCCAAGGGGCGTTTCCCTACCCCCACCTCACCCCCCCTCTCCTGCCCACTTCAGTCCAAGGGGAGTCTCCCACCCGTGCCAGCCCTCTGCGCCGGAGGAGGATGCATGGTGGGCCACGTGGGAGGCCCTTGGGTATGGATAGAGGCCTGCCCAAGGCAGGGGCCTGGGTGGAACGGCTCAGGCCAGTAGAGGGGCCGCAGGGTTGGGGGTGACCAATAAAACTAACAACTTCATTTCTCTCCCATGCTTTCTCCTCCGGCCAGGAGCGGAAGGTACACGCCCTTTCTGCTGTCTTCGCTTCTTAGCCTTTTGAGTTGTGTGTGTGTGGATTTTCCTCTCCTCCTCTGGGGAAATGTCTTCCCTATGTGCGGGTGGGGCTGCAGCTGGGAGGCTGGGCTCTTGGGGCACAAGCGGAGCCCGGGGCCTGACATCATCCTTCCTCCCTCCTTCTTTTGCAGGTTTTCATAGAGCTGAATCACATTAAAAAGTGCAATACAGTTCGAGGCGTCTTTGTCCTGGAGGAATTTGGTAATTACACTCTTTTGCTCTTAGGTCTGGACTCACATGGCAGTAACTCAAACCTCTGAGCGCTGGAGGAGGGTCTGGCGGGGCAGGTGCTAGGGGATTGTGGGGTCAGGATGGAGCCCAGAGATAGTAGGCCTGAGGGAAATAAGGCTCAGAGAAGGGAAGAGAGCGGAGCCGCAGGGACAGCGAGGCAAGAGCCAGATTCTAGAGAATTAGGTGCAGGGAGTGAAGGAGAGGGCCTAGGGACCATCTGCCACCCTCCTCTACCTGGCCTTGCCGCCGCCAAAAGCTCAGCGCATGGAGTGTTGCCCAGGCGCTGTGCCACCCAGCCCATCCCGGAGCCCTCCCAGCCTGCACCTCTGCCCACCCTGTGTTCTCAGGCTGCAGGCTGGGAAATCTCTGTGCTCCAGAGAGTCACCAAGGGGGGCACAAGGAGATGAAGGAGAGGCTGAGTCCCTGAGGAAATGGAAGCCAGAGACGGTCAGGGCACCCGGGGAGAGCTGGGAGAGGGGCTGGTGACCCCCAGGACAAGAGTAGTGAGGAGGGGGCTGTCACCCGGGGCTTTGAGTTCCTGCTGTGTTTGTGCTTCACTCTCTTGTGCCCCTTCATCGCTGCTATGAAAACCTTCGTTCTCCAGCAGGTAAAGTGATCTCGGCTCGTGCTGGCCCCTGGCCCCTTGCCTCAGTCCCTGCCATGTGCAGGCACATTGCTGACTCTTTCTTCTCTCCCTTTCTCTTCCCACCCCCTGTCTCCCCAAACCTCACTCCACCCCTATGCTGGCTCCTTGGTTCTGTGAGTTCTCTTCCCCCTCTCTTCCTGCCAGACTCCCCACTGAGGAGCCTTCCAACTGGGGAGAAGGACTTGGGGGGCCTCTTCTCCCTCCAAAGATACTGTTTTCTCCTCCCTGGGTCAGGATTAGTTGTGGTCAGCTGTTATTCCTCCTCTCCCTCTCTCTGGCACCAGGGGATGCTCTTCTGCTCTTGGACTGGGGGGCCCTGGTGGCGGCTGCCCCGGCTCAGCCCGGCTCCCCGTGGCCCCTGCATGGCGGGAGCAGGGACCATTCTCGGCCTTGCGTTCTGGGCTGTGGTCGTGTGTCTATCTTGCTTGTTGCTCCCCTTCCTCCCCACTACCTGGGTGCTGTGCTCGCCTGTACCTTCTGCTCGGTGTGTCTGCTCCAGAGCCCTCTGACGCTCTCCCTCACACGGGCAGGCCTGGCTAACTCCCACCGCTCAGGGAGGAAACCATTACAAGCCTGGTGGGTTTAGCATCGCCTCTATTCTTCCTCTTCTTCTAGCCCTGGGGGCTCTTGTGCAGGGATCTGTGGGAGATGGGGGAAGGAGGGATTGTGCTGGTCACCCCAGGACCTCCGGCTCAGACAGGGGGTGAAGCAGCAGCTCCCCCAGGGCAGGCTTCTCCTGGCCCAGCGCTGGGTGCACCAAGGGAGCTGACAGCCAAACACTGCTCAGGCAGGAGGGGCCGGTCACCTCCCAGACTTTGGCTCTGTGTCTATCCCCCACAGCAGCTGCAGAGCCCCAAGGCCCCGGGCAGGGCCCCATGACTGCCCATCTCTCTGGCCTCGGCTGACACAGCCACTGTGTGGGGCCTGGAGGGGAGGGAACGCCGGCCCCCAGTGCTGCTGCCTGGGGGGCCCGCTGCCCCGGAGCTGGGGCTCTCCGTTTTGAACTCTCTGTTTTGTCTCTTGCCCGCCCGGTTTTAGTTCCTGAAACTAAAGAAGTGGTGAGCCACAAGTACAAGACGCCCATGGTGAGTGTCCACCCCGCCCCACCAGACTGCTGGGGTCTTTTGGACTGGGGGGGTCCTGCCGAGCCCAGGGGAGGAGCAGGAAGCATGACCAAGCTGGAAGGAGAGTTCACTTGTGGTGCCAAGGACCCGAGAGGGCCAGAAACAAGCCCTCCCTCTTGAGGGCTGCGTAGCCCACCCCCTCCCACTGCCAGGCAGGAGGCCCCACTGGCAGGTGCTGCACGTATGTGGCAGGACGTGTACCCCTGCCCGGAGCCGTGACACATCTGGGTGTTCTCTCTCCGCAGGCCCATGAGATCTGCTACTCCGTGTTGTGTCTCTTCTCCTATGTGGCTGCTGCTCAGAGCAAGGAGGCCGAGAGCAGGAGCAAACCCCCCCGGCCAGTCTCTAGCTGATGAAGGAGAGTTTGGCAGCGGCCCCTGCCCAGGGCCGTCTCCCTGGCTCTGGCTTCCTTTACAGTGCACGTTGATGTTGTCCCCAAGACTGGATATTTGTGTGTTCTCTGCGAGCCCCGTCCCTGGCTCAGCTCGGGATCCAGCCTATGCCTGTTCCAGTGTGTGTGTGCGCGTGTGTGCTTGTGTGCGTGCGTGTGTGTGTCTCTAGCAGGGCCAACCTGACCTCTTCCTTCCCTGCCTTGACCCCCACCAGGCCCAGTCTGCCTGCTCCCCAGGACTACAGTCTGTAGGTCTGTCTGCAGTCCATTGACTTCCAGAAACTGGGAGTAGCCTCGTGTGTGTACTGCTCTTGTGTCCTTGTGACCTGTGTGTTTTGTGTTTCCCTCTCCGTGTCCTTGGCACTTTAACCCTCCAGGGAAAATTTCTGCCCCTGCCCCTAGACCCTCTGAGTGTACTCCTGGTCTTCTGGAATAGCAGGCGAAAGCCCTCCCCTGCCTGGCAGGGGATAGGGGAAGGTGGGGACTCAGGAGCAGGCTGGTGACTGGAGAGGTGATCAGTCATGTCCCCTCCCCTCCCACTGTCTTTCTCAAGCAGGTGGCCCCACCCCGGCACCTGCTGCCCCCACCTCCATTCAGTGGTGTGAAGAGCTTGAGAGTGTGGGGCCGCCTTGGGCCCAGGTACCAGTGGCTGCTCTGCCTGGACCAAACCAGAGAGGGGCTGAGAAGGGCTGAGTTCAGTGTAAATATCTGTCTTCAGATGTCCTACCTGGGCTGCTTGGGCGGGGAAGGGATGGGTGTAAATATTTCTGCTCCACATTATTTATAGACAATGTACAGCCATGTCTGTGAATGTGAAATAAACGTCCTCTCCCCTTAACTTCAGGTTCTGGGCCCCAGGGCCGCCCCGGGATAAAGCAGCCCGTCTCTGCCCTGGCATTCTGTGGCTAGCAGAGGAGGCTGGGGCCTTTTGTTGGAGGTTTTCATGCCTCTGGGGTTAGGGGCCGGCACTCCCTGGCCTTGGACCAGCTCCAAGGGCTACAGCCCACAACCAAAGTTCCCTCCCATGTAAAGATGGTAGGCTTGTGCAGTTCTGTTGTGAGTTGTGTGGGCCACCAGAGGGACCTTGTGGCCCATCTGTCCACTGGTCCAAGGCAGACTGATTGGGCTTTGGGCTCTGAGCATTTGGGGCTGGGGCAGAGGAATGGGAGTGGCAAGGGGCCTTTAGAGATTGTCCAGCCTCTGTCCCTTCATCTCCCATAGGAAACACAGGCTTCAGGCAGTGAGGGGACTTGGCCTCACTCACCTACTCTCCCCCAGAGTTGGGGCTGGTGCTTGTGTTTGGTCAGACCATTACACTCCACTGCTTGGTGGGGTGGAGGTCTTGGACCTAGTCAGGAGGCTCCCATTATAGGTTAGATTTCCAAATAAGTTTCCCTCTTCACTATTGACAATTAACCTCCACATCTCAGGGACACGTCCTCTGGCCTCCTTATATATGGGATGACATCCCCATGGCGAGTGCTGCTGGGGGATAATGAAAGTGGCTGCCACCCTGCAGGGTCTCTTCCCCTGCCTCACCTGGAAGACAGTGGTGGCTAGTGACCATAGAAACACATCGTGTGGGGCTTTGGGGTCTCCCTGACTCAGCAGAGGAGGCAAAGGGGAATTCCAGTTACCAAGCAGATCACCCCTGGATGTGAGCAGCAGCAAGACGAAGGTAGGGGGATTAGCTTCTCTTGCCGCAGTTCAGATCCCAAGCTGGCCACCACCCTGACAGGCTGTCAGGCCTCCCAAAGAGCCCACGTCCAGCCTGGGCCTTGGCTTGACACCTCCATGGGTCACTTTGGCCAAGTGCCACCTTACCTGAACCTCATCTGGAGGCCATCCTTCCCCACGGTTCCCCTGTGACCGGGTTGGGCAGTAATGAAAGCCAGGCCGATGGGCTGTACAGTGTGTTTATTAGTCCAGTGTGCTAAGGTGAAGCTCTGACTAGCCTGCATTGTGTACATGGCCCTCCTTTTTAAAGCAGCTTCTCTGCTGGCTGGCTTCCATAGACAGGGAGACAGTAGAAACCTGCCCAGTGCCAGTGTGAACAGCAGCCTCAGCCCCATCCCCCACAGCTGCCTGAGGCAGCAGGGCCTGCGTTTATTAAGGTGCCCTGTTGAGGTTCCCTCCCCCAGCACCCACCCACCCACCCACACACACACACACTACACAAACACCACAGCAGAGAGACTGGTTTCCTCCAAGGTCAGGGCTGGGGTCCTGGTAGCACCTGTGAGAGAGGGCACAGCTGTGAGGTATGTGCTGAACACCCGCCTCCCTCCGAGCTTCTGTCCCCCCAAAACAGCTTCAGCAGAGACATCCAGAGGAAGCTAGCTAAGAGCCTGTGGCCAAGGGTCCCTCAGGGTTTTGTGTTTGCAGTGGTACTTACCTGGCCTTTCTGGGGTCTCCAGCCTGGTTATGGAGGCACTGTAGGAGAGAAAGAGATGGGCAACTCCCAATCTGATCCAGTTCCACAAACACTACCTTCCAAGTGATTCTAGCTTTTCTAGAGAACCTTTTGGAATACTTTCTCCATGGTGCCTGCCTCTCCACGCTCGCCTCCACCTCCACCTCCACTTGGCTATGTGGGCACACCTCTGCTGTGGGCTAATTTTCCCAGTCAATCCTCTTGGCATCATAGAGCCACAAAAGACCTGAAGGAGCAGCCAGTCCAGCTCTAAAGGGGATTTACAGATCTTTGTGCCTTGCCTAGAGGCCCAGGCAGAATCTGAAGCCAGACCCAGGACTGCAGACTCGGGGTTTTGTGCTCTGCAGCAGCTGCCTCATTCTTATCAATGACTTGGATGGAGCTCCCGTTAAATGTGGAGCAGTGATTCTGAGCCTTCTTCAGAATGGAAGGGATTGAATGAAGGACGGGCTTCAGGGAGGAAGAAGACTGCGTGCGCAGTGGGAAGATCACTGCGTTTGGGGTCAAGAGCAGCCGGGTTCACATTCCAGCTATGCCACAACAATGATAATATTATAGCTGACATTTAGAGAGCACTTTAAAGTCTGCCAAGCACTTTACCTCTATTATCTCATCAGATCCTGATGACAAGCCTGTGAAAGATGTGCCATTATTGCCATTTTTCAGTTGGGAAAACTGACGCCCAGGCGAAGTGACTTGCCCAGGACCACACAGTTACTGTCTGAGGCAGGATTCATACTCGGGCCTTCCTGACTCCAAGCCCAGTGCTCTAACCACTGCCCATCTTGGCTACCTATTTACTACATGTGTTAATCTGAAGAAATCACAACTTCTCTGGGCCACAATTTCCTCATTTATAAATAATTTTTAAGGTTACATGCAGCTCTAAATCAGTCGTCCTATGAGGAATCAGAATCCAGCAAAATGCTGTACTGATGCCTTTCTAAGAGCAGCTTCTTGGCCTTCAAGGAGGAACATGGTGTCCTTCCCATTGATAGAGTCCCTAATTCTTTCCTCCCTTCACCTGTGTCCTCCATTATGTCTCTCATCCCCGTTGCCCAGGACCCCTCCTCACCTCGCACCTCCAGGCGGCACTCACACTGTGCTTCCCCCTGGGCATTGATGGCACGACAGACATAAGCACCCCCATCAAAGGGACACGGTTTTCGGATTTCCAGAGTCAGCACGCCCTGCTTGCTGAACATACGGAAACGAGCATCCTCGCCCAGGTTCAACCCATTCTTGAACCAGGAGATCTTGGGCTGTGAACCATCAAGGCAAGAGAGAGGGAAATGAAACAACCATATCTGCCAGAAACTCTGGGGAAACTGGTACCTAAATTCCCCCCTTCAGGGATCATTGAAGGGCACTAGGGTCACCAGATACGTGATTCGTGCTAAGCCCTGCCAAAAGCCTTTAGACCTAGTTCCTGTGGATGATATCTAGGGGAACCATAACCATGTGTTATGGATAAATACTGTATTGGGTCAAGCTGACAGTTTAATATTTTATGTAAAAGCAGAATCTTCCTGTGGCCTCCTGAAAGGTCTGATGAACCCCTGTCCCATTTAGCTTCTTCCTAGGGACCTGTGGTGAATTCAGCCAGGAATGAATTTTGACCTGCTCTCATGGCAATGGGTTCTGCTCTTTGGATAGGAAGTATAGCCACGTACCTTAGGGCTTCCTCGGACAGCACAACAGAGGACCGCATTGTAGCCAGCAATAACTGAGCGGTTCACCAGGGGCTGGGTGAAACTTGGAGCCTCAGAAAAGTCGAGGTTTTTATATACGGGGGGCTGATATGTGAGACCTGCCAACAGCAGAGGGGTGTGTGAGGAAGGGCCTTCCTTCTGTGGCCCATGGTCTCCCCTCGGTGAGAGATGGCACAGGCCTCCGACTTGTCAAGGAGGAACTCTACCTATTTTGGGGATGAAGACTGGCTCCTTGGTGGTGGCTGCTTTCTCACTGGCGCCCACCATGTTGTGGCTGAAGACCCGAAAGTGGTAGCTATTGCCCATGATGAGCTCAGAGACCACACAGTGCGTACGCCGGTAATGCTCTAGTACTGTGAACCATTCCTGGGCAACAGAGACAATAAGGAATCAATAAGTATTTATTAAGCTTCCACTCTGTGGCAAGCACAGAGACAAAAATGGAACAGTCCCTGACCTTGCGTAGCTTACGTTTTATTGGATGGGCAAGAAAGATTGTTGGGGAAACAGTGCTGGCCCCATTGGCCACCACCTTGCCTTAGTCCCTGGCTCTGGACCTCTGCTGGAGCCGACTACCATCTCAGCCTGCATGGTGAAGGGGCAGCTAACTGGGAGCAGGAAGACTAAGCCTATAAGCCTTCAGTAAGAGTTCCCTAGGTGCCAGGTACTGTGCGGGTTCTAGTGATACAAAGGTGAAAATGAAGCCATCCCTGTCCTCAAGGAGCTTACAGCCTATGGGGGGAACAACTCAGACATTGATAAGTAGATACAAATAGGCTTTGGTGGGGAAAAGAATGTGCACGTGAGCCTGCTTACACACACACACACACACACACACACACACACACACACACACACACACTCACTCTCTCTCTGTCTCTCCTCTCTCTCCTTTCCTCCCTGCTCTTTCTGTGTCTTTCTCTCTCTGACTCTGTCTCTGTCTCTGTCTCTGTCTCTGTCTCTCTTTCTCTTTCTCTCTCTGAGAGAGATCAGAAAAGGTCTGTAGAAGGGTGAGGTAAATGGAGTTTGGGATTCCAAGCAATAGAGCTCATGAGGCAGGAGAGCTTTCTGGGGGGAGGCAGGGCTCAGCCTAAGTAAACGAAGGCAAAGGCGGAGGTGGGAGCCAGAATCTTGATTACAGGGGACAAAGCCCACCCGCAGGATGACAGCTGGGCCCTTCCCATACTTCTTGTCTTGTCATAGCAGAGGGCAGCCATGGCCTGGCATTGGGAGAGGAGCCCATCCCCCCCAGCTGATGGTTCCCTCCCTCGGCTCATTCCTCCCCCACATCCTCCCAGGTTTATGGGAGAAGGACCATCTTACCATGGTCTTCTTGTCAGCCTTCTGCACCGTATAGCCCCAGAGTTCTGTGTTGCCATCATCCTGGGGGGGTTTCCACTCCAGGGCCACATTGAAGCCCCAGGTTTCAGTGACTCGCACCTCTTGGGGTGAGCTTGGTTTGTCTATGGAGAGTAGGGTCTAGGTCAGCCTAGAACTTGATTCTGTAACCTTCCCTCTATCTTTCCACCCTCATTAATGGCATGGAGGAAAGTGGCCTCTTTTCACATATTCCCTGGGTCATCCAAGGTACCAGGGACCCAATTGACCCCTGCCAACTGGGGCCTGTCCTAATTTTTTATGGGATGGCTCCATAGAGCCAAGAACCACAAAATCCTGACCTTATCTCAGGCAGGAGGTGTAGGCTGCCATTGGAGGGCCCTGCCAGTGGAGAGTCTTTGGGAACCCCTGAGATATAGGTCACATGGCTTCTGAATTCCCAGAAAAAATTCTGGGCCTGAGAGCCCCCAAACCAACACACCGACAATCTGTAGGACCAGAATGGCTTTGTCCTCCATGTTCTCAATCTGCACAGCCACCTGGTAGGTGCCTGAGTGATCTCTGTGGGCAGCTCGGATGAACAGGATGGTGTCTGTTGGGCTGTTGCGGATGCTTACATCATTCCCGGCCAGTGGCTGCCCTTCCTTGCTCCAAGTGACCTGGGGCCGAGGCTTCCCCTGTGGGTCAGTGTGAGGAGAGTGTGGGGGGGATTTGTGAGCAATGGGAGGGGCAGTACAGGAAAGGTAGGGGGCCAGGTACTGGTTGCCCAACAACCCCCGTCTTCCACCAAAACTCGTAGTCTGGAGTTCTTGGCCCAGCCCACAAGGCCACCTGGCAAATGTTGCTCAAGCTAGAAATGAAACATAGAATTCCTAGGGCCTGTGGCACCCCAGAACCTCAGCTTCTTGGTCTGGAAAGGGTGATGTGGCTGGACAGTCCCAAAGTGAGGAGAGGCAGGGAGAGGTGGGGCACTCACCTGGAAAGGGATGAGAATATTCACAGCTTCACCCACTTTTCTCTGCACGGTCTGGCGCAGGTGCCGAGGAAGCCGGAGCCTGGGACGCTCTGTGGGTAGAGAAAAGCCATTCATCATAAAGCCTGATCTTGGGTTCTGTCTTGGGCGGGCCCTAGGAGAGGAGGAGGCCCTAGCCCTGAGTGTCTGAAGAAGCCAGTATGTTGTGGAGGGTAGGTTAAGGGCCATAATAGCTGTCTTCAAATGCCCGAAGGGCTGCTGTGTGGAAGAGGGATCAGACTGCTAGGCCTCAGAGGGCAGAACAAGGGAGGAACAGTGGGTGAAAGGGTGGGTTTGGGTTTAATGTAAGTAATGTCCTATGATCAGATGCCGTACAAAGTGGAATTGGGCTGCTTGGAGAGGTCACAGTGCCCTGCTTCACCCCCATGTCCCCCACATCTCAGCCTCCCCCCCAACCAGGGTCTTTAGGCAAAGGCTGAGTATGCTTTACATGGGATTCCTGTTCAGTTATGGGTTGGACCACCAGGCCCTGAGAAAGTCTGTGATTCAGAGTCTGTCCCACAGACAAAAACAGAACTTCCCCAACCCTACCCCCATACCCTGCACGGGAGGCCAACAGAAAGCCCCCATGGAACAGCAGCCTTTCTAGCACCTAGAAGCTGGTCTTCTGCCCACTACCAGCCTTATCTTTTCTCAGCTATCCCCACCCCCCACCATCCCCATTCCTTTATAAGTCTTGGGCAGCCCAGGGACCTAGAAATAGTTCAATCAAGACCCTTCCTCTGAGCATCAGGCTGTAGGATCATAACTTCAGAATTGGGAGGGCCAGTAGAGGCCTGATCTGATGCTCGTTTTATACTTGAGGACATGGAAGGACCTGCCAGGTTCACTGAGCAGTACATAAGGACTCTGGTGTTCTGTCTCCACAGCCAGCGCCTTTCCCTACTCCATTGGTCTCCCTAGGAGGCCTTCAGGCTCAGTCCATTCCCGGGCCATCTTTTCCGTCTGATAGGGATCTGAGGGTCTGGGGGGACCACATGGTCACTTAGGCCTCTTGCATTCTGTTGCTAATTGGAGTTTCAGGTGGACTGGATGGGATAAAGCCCCTGCTGCTCTAGGGTAAAAGATACCCACTTGCCCATCCCCTGGCACTCACCCAAGATCTCCTGCACAGTGATGGGCTCCTTGGTGATGGCAGGGGCACCAGGCCCAGCCATGTTGTGTGCCCGTACTCGGAAGAACATCCTGGCCCCTGTGGGAAGCTCCTTCACTAGCAGCGATGTGCGCTCTGTTAGACCCTGCAGGGCGCTTACCCACTCAGAGGCTATGGGAAGGGGAGCCTGGCATCAGCATCAGCATCCCCTCCAGAGACCAGGAGAAAATGAGGCTGAGCTGAGCCTGTCAGGGTTGGGGTGCAAGGGGGAGGAGGAGCTGACTTACATCCCTCTCTGCAGTACTCCACACTGTAACCGTCCAGCCCCCCAGCCCCAATACGCTCTGGGGGCCGCCATTTGAGAGAGACAGTGCTGTCTGAGACATCGTCCACGCCCAGGTGGGTGGGCTCACTGGGAGGGCCTGGGGAGTGAGAAGCCAGAGGTCAGGGGGTATACTTACCTGTAACACATACTCAGAATCTCAGAGGCAGAAGGGACTTCAGGGCATATTGTTAAGGGCCTGCTTTGTGCCAGGCCCTGGAAAAGGTGATGAAGGTGAATATTCTCATCTCTTTCTGCTCAGGGCCTGGCTGCCTAACCTTCCCTCTGTCTCTCCTTGGCTGAGCAGAAATCCCCTCTGAACATCCCCATCTGTGGTTTATCCAGCTTCTGCCTGAAGACCTCCAGGGAAGGGGCATTCACTCTCTGGCCTCCTGGGGCATCCCATTCCACCCTGGGGCTTCCTAACAGTTAGGCATTAAATCTGGGCCTAAATGTGGGTCTTTGTATTTTTTTTCCCTCACTGCTTCTAGCACTGATATGGCTCACTCCCACACATGCTTCTAGCTTGGTTCCAATCAAACTTGCTGGAAAGACTTGACTTTCAAAAGTCCTGGCGTTAGACAAATGGGCAGTCCCTACCCTGCCCTCCAAGATCCAGCTGACACAGAGGGTAGGACAGTGACCTGGGGGCCAGGCGGAGCCTACCAGAAGAGAACCCTAGTCTGATGAGGAGTTGACATATCTAGCTGTTCCCAGACCCAAATAATAACTGTTCTATGTTTACAGGGCTTTACAAGGCGCTCTTCAAACTCGGTTGTGTCCAGTGTAAACAATAGCCCTGTGATGGCTTAGGTAGTGGGGCAGTTAGCTAGCCCTTATGCTCATCTCACCGATGAGCCAATCAGAACTCAGACCTAAGCTTTCCCACAGCTGGTAGGGGGCTGGGCCACAGCTGGGGCTGGCCAGCGTGGGTGGGGGACTGTGGAGAGGCCCTGGAGGACTCCAGGCCCCTTATCCCAGGCAGCACCAGGCTCACCTATGGGCATGAAGGGCTGGGAGGCAGGGCTGGGCCGAGACATCCCAATGGCATTGACTGCATAGACACGCATCTCGTACACCACACCCTCAATCATGCGCCTGGCTTCGTGGCTCAGCTCCCGGAGGAGGTCAAAATTCAGCCGCATCCATCGGTAACTCTTCTTTTTCTTCCGCTCCAAGATATAGCCTGGGGAAGGAGAGAGGGAAGGAGAGAGAGAGGGAAGGAGAGCCTTAGGGAAGGAGAGCCTTATGGAGGCCAAACCAGGGGTGCTCTCCTATCCAGACCCCATGGAAGGCTCAGCTCCCCTGCCTTTGTCTGCCTGGGCTCAATCAGCATCCCTCCAACTGCTGGGGCTCCCCACTTCCAAAATCACTTTGCTTTTACTTGCCTCCATATAGCTTGTTTCCACCCAATAGAATATAAGCTCCTTGTGGGCAGAAATGGTTTCATATACTGCCAGTGTCTAGCCCTGTACCTGGCACTTGGTAGGTGGTTAATATTTGGTGAATGAATGAATGAATGGAGATGTGTGAGAGATAATAGATGAAGGGACTTGCTGGAGAGAACCCAAGATGCCCCTCTACTTCCATCTGGACCCCTAAGCCAGACTGACCCAGGACAACCGACAGGTTGGGGTCATAGGATCAAAGGGATCTTGAAGGCCATCTAGTTCAAACTTTGTAGATACAGACCCAAAGCCCAGAGAGGGCAGAGATTTACTGGAGGTCACATAAATAGAAAGTGACTGAGCCAGGATTTGAACTCATATCCTCTGACCTCTAAACCTGGTACTCTTTCCAAGTCCTGATGACAATGTCAGGAGAGGATCCTGGTCTTCTAATGGGTCCCGGGCCAGCCCTAGGCCTGCAGCTGATCAGTCAATCAATCAGTATTCCCGTCTCACCTAGGACAGGCTGTCCGCCATCATAGGCTGGGGGCTGCCAATGCACGGTGCAGGAGTCTTCCCCTACATTGCTAATCTTCGGGGCTGCAGGTGGGTCAGGGACATCTGAGATGGAGAAGCAGATGTTTGATTGTCTTTTAATCTCAGGGCTCCTAGCCCTGGATCTCAGAGGTGCATCTCTATCCTCCAGGGAAGAGCCCTGTGCCCAGACCCCTGCCTCCTTGCCCAACAGTGCCTGCCTCACCGATGACCTTGACGGTGATGTTGACCTGGTCTTCACCCACCGGATTCTTCACTGTCACAGTGTAGACACCCTCATCCTCCTTCTCAGCCCCCTCCACTGTGAAGATGCTACGGTCCTTGTGGGTCTCCACATGCATCCGTCCCTCAGTTTCACACAGCAGCTGGGAAGGTACCAAACAGAGGCAGGAGGTCACTGCTAGGGGGGAACCCTACATCTGGGCATGAAGGTCTTCTCAGCAAAGTCAAAGTCATAAGCTAACAAAGGAGGTCTCAGTTTCCTGGTTCTCTCCTTGGGTTCTTTATATTCCAGAGGTAGGTCAGGAACAACCCTAGGCCCTGGCACAAGAAACCACCCACAGTCCAGGCTTGAGAACCAGTTAGTACCACCAAGAGGGTACCTATTGATTTCAGAACCCCATGCTAGGCACAATGAGGGAAGAAGGAAAGAACATTAGATTGGAGACACAATGTGGTGTGGTAGAGAGACCAATGGACTTGAATCCAGAAGATTGGGTTTGAAACCTGGTCCTGAGGTTTGTTAACTCTGTGACCTTGTACAAGCTACTTCCCCTCTCCTGACCTCAGTCTCTTCATCTATAAGATGGCCAGGCTAATGCTTGGACTACAGGGTGAGGAAATGTGAACTTAGCTCTGTAGAACTTCTCTTGAAAAATGATAGATCAAAGGTCTCAGGGCACTTGGTGACTCCTGAATTCACCCAATTCTGGGTTCCAGCAAGGAGATCCAGGTTCTAGTGCAAAGCTGCTACTAATCCAGTGTGGACTAATCGTGGGGAGGTCATTGAACCTTAGGTCTCCCTGCCTGGGAGGAGAGTCTAGGGCTTGGTCCCTAGCATAGGAAGCACATGAGTTTTTTATTCATTCACTCACTCATTCATTCGTTCCAACAGATGAGAAAGGGCTTTATGGCCAATAGGACTATATAACCCATCGGACATTGTTACGGAGCTAAAGAAATCAGAGGAGGTTATCTCTGTGTCTACCCCACAGCTCCTCGAACACATGAGAACGGGCATAAGCAATCAGACAGTCACAGGGGGAGGAGGACATAATTCTGACCAAGCCCCAGGGGTTGAGTGGAAGCCCAGAAAAGGAGTAGTAAGGATGCATCTACCAGGGAGGGCTCCCTTACAGTGATGGCATATGAATACCCCAAGATGGATGGAGAAAGGACTAAAGGAGGGCATCAAGGGCAGCCAGGGATCTGGGTCTGTCTTACCTTCTTCTCAAACACCCACTCATCATCGTCATTGGCATCGGTAGGAGCGCCTGGGGTCTCACCCAGACTTTTGCTTCCCTGAAAGGCAGAGTCTCAGAATGAGGATAAACAGAAGGGGAAGCTGAGCCTGGCTTGGAGGGGGTGTCCACAGAACACACAACCCCTCAGTTGTGTCCCCCAGCTAGCACCTTCCATGATCTCCTGGCTGCCCCTCCTTCCCCACCAGCTTCCTTCCCCTTGACAAGAGGTGCCCAGTTGTGTGTGTGTGTGTGTGTGTGTGTGTGTGTGTGTGTGTGTGTGTGTGTGCATTGGGGGTGGGGGAGGCACCTGTGCAGCCTTTTGCCAGATGACAGTCGGTGCCGGATCCCCAGAGATGGGCACATCCAGTCGTAGCTTGTTCCCAGCTACGACCACGATTGTGTCAGGTGTGCGTCCAGGACAGTCCAGGTGGATCTTGGGAGGTTCTGAGGAGGACATCCAGGACACAGTCAGGCATGGTTAGGAGCAGCAAAAAGAATCACGGACCATTTGAATGGGAAGAATAGGACTACTGTTCAACCTGGAGAACCTGAGAAACCTCGCATGACTTTTTGATCACAGAGCAAGTGCATCTGTGCCCCTCTCCTAGGACCTGACTTCCCTTCACAAAGAGTCTGTGGTTAACACACAACCCTGACAAATCTAAGCTGGAGCTCACGACACAGCCAGTAGATGCAACCAGAGCTCTGAGATGATTCAGACTAGTGTCTGCTCCCCCCCCCCCCCAGTCTGTGAGCTCACCATGGGCTAAGAACCCTGTTCATTCCCTCTCTGATGCCCTTCCCAGGGGCATTAGTGCCCAGCATGGGGAAGGCCCACAGAGAGGATTGGAAGGGAGCATCAGCTCCTGAATACTAGGTCCAGGATTTCGGACTTAGCTCAATGCCCAAACTGGTACCATGATTCTGGCTCCATCAATGAGATGGTGATAAGAGGGGGAAGGGATGTTGGGTGGCACAGGTGATTGAAGGGGAACTGGGCAGGAGAGGATGTACAACTCTCACCTTGTCTGGGAACAAAGTCAATTTTGACCTCTGAAAGAGAAGAAAGGCGGGAGTAGAGATGAGAGAGAAAGGACGATATCAAGGAGGGAGCAAGGAGGTTCCCTTCCCCCAGGCCTCATGCAGTATTGGCTCTGCCATACAAGCCAGAAGTTGTCCCATGCACCACCCCAAAAAGGTCACATGTCCTGCTAGGTAGATGCCCCCAGCATCCAGTACTGGCAATGCCAGGCTCACCCATGAAGTGGAGCTTGGCTGAAAGGTTACAGGCAAAGCCTTCTGGCACAAAACTGTAGTCAGCTTCATCAGCAGGTGTGACATCATCGATGGTGAGCTTGTGGACCCTGAGGGCAGAGGTCTCAGCTCAGGGAAGACCCAGGGAGCCAGGAAGTTGAGCATTAAAACCTCTCACCACATCTCACTATAAATAATAGACCTCTGACTCCTCAGCTCCCCCTTCCTCCCAAGAGCAAGGGAAGAGGGGAGCAGTAAGCAGGCAGGGGCCCAGAGCTCTCAGGGCTGTGGCCTCAGGCCCTTCCCCTGGCTGTCCACTCACCGGCCAATGTGGGACACCTTTATGCGGTTGTCAGGCACCAGCTCCCGCCCGTTCTTTAGCCAGACTCCTTTCACGTTCTCATCTGACACCTCACACTTGAACACAGCCTGGTCTCGAGCCCCCACTGTCAAGTCTGCAATGTTCTGATACACCTCCAGTGTCTTCTCTGGGGAGTGGACAGGACGGGTGGTGTGAAGGTAGGAGTGAGCACATGCATGGGGACCCAGTGGCCCTCTGAAGGGATTCAGGGCCATATGTGCGTACATGGATGGGAGAAAGAACAGCCCAAACCCTGCTTCAGATACTTGGAGCTGCATGACTTTGGGCAAGTCACTTATCTGCCCTCAGACTCAGTTTCCTCATCTGTAAAGTGGGAATAACCTTGAGAAGATCAAGAGAGAACTTATAAAAGCCTTTTACAAACATGAAAGCGCTATATAAAAGCAGCTGTTGCACTGGACAAGTTTCTATCCCTCCCTGGTCCTCAGTTTCCTTGTCTGTCCAATGAGAGGTTGGGCCCAATGGCCTCTGAGGATCCTCCCAGGTCTGCATCTATGGTCTCATGAAGTCATGGCTTAGTTATGTCCTGAGGCTACATCTCTGGGTCCTCAGCTCACCTCGGTGGCTCTGTACTGCCCAGCCCTGTCCCAGCCTCACCCTGCACTATGAGCTCTGCCAAGGCCTGGCCACCACTGGTACGGATGGCATAGTGGCCACTGTCCTCCAAGGTGGCCTCGTTGATAATCAGGTGGTGCTTCCGTCCATCCTTCTTAAAGCGGTATTTGAAGGTCTCCTCCCGGGTCAGCTCCACTCCATCTTTCAACCTGGCCCAGGACAAGCAAATCCTTATCATGGTGATGGTGGGAGAGGGGCCCAGAAGGATTGGCTAGGCTGGAGTGGCCATGGTCCAGGGCCTTATGCTACTGGGCGTGGGGGACCTTGCACTGAGAAGAGAAAGTCTATGATTGACTAACTTTGGACCACATGCTGGACACATTCCCAATGCCGACCCTCCGCCCAGGGGCTTTCAGGACTACCTTGTCCTTACAGAGTAGGGCAGGGATGGCCACCACTGACATCTCCTATCCTCCCAGAGTCCAGCCTTTTCCTCCTTCCACCAGTAACTGACCCAGGACTGTGCCTACCATTTCACTGGAGCTCCCTCCTCGGACACTTCACACTCAAATTCTACCCGCTGTCCAACAGTCACCATCTGGTCCTCCAGGGCCCTTGTGATCAGCACTGGGGGCTCTGCCAAAACACCACTGTTCCTTACCCTGGGCTTCCCTAACCCCCATGACCCAATCACCACAGAAGGGATTGGCCCTGTTAGGGGTGGCACATTTGGGAAAGGTCGTTAACAAGCTAGTGAGCCTCTGGAGGAGGGCGACAAGGATGAACCTTAGACACCGTCTGGTCCAGCCTCTTTATTTTACACAAGAAGACAGAGGCAGAGAGAAGTAGGGAGGGTACCAAAGACCATCATGTGAAGATCTGCTACCAGAGCTGAGGATGTTTAGCCTGGGGAAGAGAAGGCTGGGGGTGGGATGGGCTGGGGGGGAAGGGTAGAAGAGTGGGCCACCTCAAAGATGGACTAGAACTGTCTGCTTGGCTCCAGAGCCAGGAGCAGTGACAGGAACATGACCCTTAGAGCCATCCCAGAGTGGGATGGACCCTGGGCTGGGGAGGTGGCAGCTTCCCCCTCCCTGAAGGGGATCAAGGGATGAATGAGTGACCATTGGGGAGGAGAATCCTGTTGGGGTGGGGATTGGATCAGAAGGCCTCTGAGATCAGGAAGGGCCTTCAGCCCCCTGCTGACCTTTCACAAAGAGCTCAGTGCTGCACTTGTCCCCATTCACCACGCACTGGTAGGCAGCATCATCCGCCAGGAAACACTGGCTGATGGTCAACATGCGCTTGTTGCCAGAAGACTCAAAGATGTACCTGACGGGAGGGGGCAGACAGAACCTGACTAGACAGATCCCAGGAGCTAGACCAAGGCCACAGGAGAGGGAGGAGCAAGAACAGGGAAGGGGGACAGGCAGACGCAGAGGAAGTACTCACCATCTGCCACCGTCCTAGCTCTAGGGCTGGGAGGGCCCGCAGAGCCCAGGCAGTCACATGCCTCCTTTTTCAGGTGGGTTCTCTAGCTTGCCCGCTGTTCCACGCTGCCTGTACCATTGGACTTTAGAAGCACCTCCTCAAGAGCCACAGCCCACCCCCCCACCCTCGTCATAGCCTGGGGAAGCACAGCTCCTCCTTGCCCCTCCCTCCAGCCAATCCAACCCAAGAACTTACTTGCTAAAGGCCAGACAGAGACGACCAGTTTCGGAATGGAGGAGAGACAGATGGACAGAGAAAGAGAGAGAGACAAGGGGCATTCTCACACTCTGGTCAGCCGGCTCGCTGCCTCTCGGCCAGCCCGCTGTGTCTCCCCCACCCCAACTCAGCACTCTTTGATGTCCCATCTCCCACCAAGGTGCCTCACCAAGGCCCATCGCCATCCCCGCCACCAGACACACCTGCCACTCATCTGAATCTCCTGTCCATTCTTCAGCCATTTGACCTCGGCATCAGGATCAGCCAGTTCAACCACCAGCCGGATCTTCTGCCCTTTGTTAACCTGGTAGGCGGGGTCCAACTTCTTCAGAAACGCTTTCAGGGGACAAAGAGACAGCTTAGCTTCTCCTGGGGAACCTGCACCCCAAACCTGAATTAGTGTGTTCAAAGTAGATGGGGAATGAGATAGTTGTCCCCCCATCTCCTTCCTAGACAGGGAGGGGAGCATTGGAGAGAGAGCACTGGCTTTGAATGCTGGCTCTGACACTGGCTAGCTGTATGGAAACACTGACCCTCAGTTTCCCCATCTATAAAATGGAGGGAAATAAGAACCGCGCTCACAAGGATTGTTGTAAGAAACCTTTTGGACATTTTTTTTGTTGTTGCTTTTTTTGGAGGGGGGAGGGCAGGGCAATTGGGGCTAAGTTTCTTGCCCAAGGTCACACGGCTAGTAAGTGTTAAGTGTCTGAGGCTGGATTTGAACTCAGGTCCTCCTGACTCCAGGGCCAGTGCTCTATTCACTGGGTCGCCTAGCCACCCCTTTTTGGACAGTTTAACATGTGCTATAGAAACAAGAGCTTTAAACTTTCTAGGGCTCAGATTCCCCCTGTGTAAAATGAGAATTTTGGAGTAGATCATCTCGGAGGTCCCTCAGCTCTGACAATTCTGTGTTTTGTGTCCTGTACCTTTTGTGTCCTGCATTCCTGACCTCTTAGAACCCCCAGCTCCTGCCCTTCAGGTGGGGCCACACCCTCTCCTGTCTCAGTCTGTTTGGTGCTTTCTGTTTCTCTGGGTCCACATTGTAAGGGCTCTCCCTACATCCCCAGCACCTTCTTTGCATGTAGAAAGTGCTCGTTGGAATGAAGTGAATTGAGATCATAGGAGGATAAATTTGGCACTGGAAGGGACATTAAGAAATCAACCCTTCATTTTACAGTGGAGGAAACTGAGACCCAGAGAGCCATGACTTGCCCAGGAGGGGAGGGGCAGAGGCAGGATCAGCTCTAAATCCCGGGAGGCTGGCATGGGCTCAGGGACACTCGAGTGGCACAGACTAAGGGCTTCTGGGCTCCCCTGTGCCAGGGCCGCCCGGACAGAGCGTCCATTTCTGGCCTGCAGGAGCGGGAGGACTCACCTGTGCTCTTCTTCTCCTCCCTCTTCATGCCCTTGAGACGTTTCAGCATGCCCCGGAGGTCCGTGACGCCATGCTGGAAGGCAATGCGTTCATACTCCGAGGGAGGGGCTGTCCTGAGGATCTCCCACACGTCCTCCTCTGCTGGGGCCTCCAACTTCGGGTCCCTGGTGCCAACCAGATGAGTCCCACAGAGGGGGGCCTCCCCTTCAGTGCCCAGCCCTCTCCTCATAAAGGTCTCAGAATGCAAGAACCCCCACCCAGAGCCTCTCCCAGGGACTACAAGACCCTCTTGCCAATCTCCTCCACCACGTGATGAGTTGTGGAAGACAGCTCCCCTCTAGGACAGAGGTGGGGAGGGTCTCTGTGAGGTCAGGGAAGTGGAGGTGGGGGAGTGTGTGGCTCTGGGGCATCTTCCCCAATGGGGATTGGAGTAGAGAGGAGGAGGTGCCATCGGGCTCCAGTGTGGGGAAGGTGAAGTTGTTTCTGGGCTGCCTGATTCTAGAACTTTGTAAAAGTCAACTGGGCTGTGTCTTCAGCCAAGCAGGTTTGTGGGGGGGCTTTGGAGAAAGAGCTTTGGTTTCATGGTGGGAGTAGAAACATTCACGTTGGGCTTGGTTTGGGGTTTGGCCCACCAGTGGGACTCAAGGGATGCATTGGAAATAGTCAGGGCCAAGGGCACTCACTTAGATGTCCGAAGGAAGCTACTGTGCTCAAGTCATGGGTGGGGAGGAAGGAGGAGAGAAAGGGAAATGGGATGGGTTAATATCCGTCATGGCTCCCCCATCCCACCTGGCTTCTTCACCTCCTTAACACCCTCACACCAAGTGAAAGGGAAGCCATTTCATGGCGTGTTTGTTTTTAAGGGACCAGGGTGAGTTGGACCTGTGATTTCATTGGCATAGGAAGTTCCCTCTGTCAATGCAGATCCACCGCTTAGAATCTTAGAAAATTGCCTAGGGCACAGAGAGGTTAAGTGATTTGCCCAGGGTCACACAGCCAGTATGTGTGTCTTCCTTACTTGAAGGAGACCCACTAGGACCTGCTGCCTCTCAGTAACAGGGGCAGAGTGGTTACAAGGAATTAACCAAGTCCTCTGGTGAGAGTCATTCTCAAGGACACGTTTTCTCCTGCTTTTCACCCAAACTCCCCCCCTCAATGTTTTTTCCTTACTCTCTGGGTGTCAGAGACCACGGCAGCAGCAGCAGCAGCAGCAAAGGGGAGGGTAGAGAGAAGAAATGGAGGAGAAAAAAAGAGAAATGGTGTCAGGTCCCGTAGTTGGAGACCCTTCTCCCACACCCTTTCACCTTCTTCAAGTCCCCAATTCTACCCAGGCAGGCTGAGTATCCGGTGAGAAAGAGAAGTTGGGATGGAGAAATAGTGGACCATTGTCAAAGCCCTAACTAGGGATGTGGAACTGTCTCGGGACCTCGGAGCCTCCCAGCAGACGCGGAGGCGGTGATTCCTATTTTATGGCTGTGGCACTTCTCAAATTTTTTGGTGACTCGAATTCCTTTGGCTCAAAGCCAGGGTGCTGACCTGCTGTATGGAGGCTCGTGCTGGGCTCCCAGGGCTGGGAAGTGTCAGGGAGGACCTGAGCACAGTTCCCCGGACATCAGGCCCAGTTTTCCACCATCCCACTGCTACCAGCTCACCTCTTTTTCAACAAGGAGGAAAAATCCAGGCTCCCACCATCGTCGTGACCATCTGCACTGCAGAGAAAAATCCCCCCAGAGCCCAGCCAAGAGTGAGGCTAGAAAGCCAGTGTGGAAGAGGGGACTGGAAAGTTACAGAAACGGAATGAGGATACAAGCCTCCCTGCTGGATTCCTTGGGGGTTCAAGGTGGGTCTCTGGGCTAGACGCTCAGCCCCTGTCCCCCTAAGGGTCTTAGAGGAGGTGCTCTGACCCAGGTTCCACCAATCTCCACCCCTTCCCTGAGCTCCTGAGCTGGACAGAAGGGCTGGGGTAAGGATACCTGGTTCGACGACCGCCTCCAGGCAGGCTCCTGTAAGGACCAGGCATTAGGATCATCAGTTTGGACCTAGAAGGGGCTTTAGAAGCCACCTAGTGCAACCCCATATTTTGCAAATGAAGACGTTGAAGTAAGGTCAATGCCACTGCCCTGAGCTCCCAGAGCTGGCCAGGGGAGATGGTACTTAGGGAACCTCCCACCCCACACTCTCCCCCACTGAGGTGCCAAGTCCCCCCTCCCAGGACCCCTTGATGAAGGCAACTGCTGGTTTCATTCCTGCCCACCTACCCCCAGCCTTTGCCTCAGGCTCAGCCTTGGACTGGCTGAGAGGTTCCCAGGGGGCAGGAGTCAGGCTTGGGTAGGGACACCTGGGGCGCAGCTGGGGACAGGGGACGGGGGCACTGGGGAGAGGACAATATTCACTCACGGGCGACGAAATGCAGAGCGAAGGTCAAGGTCGGCTGGACCGATGGCCTCTTTGGGGAGAGGGAGGGAAGAAAAAAGAGAGAAAACAGAGGAAATGCCAAAGGGAGGTGGAGAAACGGGGCAGGGTGGGCAGAAAGCCCTTCTCTGTCTCTGTTGTCCTAACATTCCACAGAGGAAATGCTAAATCCTTTTCACTCTGGCCTGGGCAGTCGCCAGGCATTTAAAGGCCCCTCTTCCCCTCCTTATTTCCACCCCCTCCCCATCCCTGGGAAATTTCCTAGGATTTAGAGCAGGAAGGGGCTCTAGGAATCGATTAACTGTGGAGCCTCAGGATTGGAAGGGACCTCAGAAGGGACTATCTATCAGCCCTCTCGTTTTACAGATGGGGGGCCAAGGACACAGCTAGTGTCTTAACCTCAGTGGGCCTCAGTTTCCTCATCTGTAAAATGAAAGGGTTAGGTTCAATGGTCTCTAAGGAACCTGCAGATTCTAAATTCTATGATCCTGGGACTCTTGAGAGGTGACTCTGGGAGGAGCTAATAAAGGCAGAATTAGAACATGGGGCTCCCCACTCTAAATCCAGGGCTCTTGTCAATGCCCTACACTGTTCGTTTAGTCCCCTGATTTTCTGCCCCTTTCCAAGGGCAGGGAGAGAATAGTCCACAATTGGGGGCATGTGGGATGGTTTCATGGGAGAGAAGGCTCCTGAACTGAGCCCTTGTAAGGGAATGTGGTGGGGCCATGTCTCCCATTTCTCTTATCTCTCCTCTCTGTGCCTAGCATGGTGCTGGGTCAGTGTGGTTGACTAAGTCAAGGCTGGGAGAAGCCTGATAATGTCCCAGGTATATTCTAGGGACATAAGGAAGGGAGAAGACAAGGACCCCAGACCCACTGGACAAACTGGACGACCAGAGTGGGCTGGACTTTGCTCAAGTCAACAAGCATTTTTTAAGCCCCTACCATGTGCCAGGCACCAGCTGGTCATTCCCTCGATCAGGTAATAATAAAACCAGTTCACATCTCTATATAGTTCTTAACGTAATTGTCTCGCCTGACCCTCACAACAGCCTTAGGAAGTATCATATTTCCCCTCATTTTACAATTAGAAAGAAAGCTCAGAGAGGTTGATTGACTTGGTGAGGATCATACAGCAGATATGTACTAGAGAAAAGATTTGAACTCTGGTCTTCCTGATTCCAAGTCTTGGGTTCTATCCATCCCATTGCGCTGCCTGTTTACTCACCATGGACTGTGAGATTAAAGTTGCAGCTGTCAAATTTGTCCTTGGTAGAAACTTCACAGCGGTACCCGCCAGCATAGGCTGCCTGGACCTCGGACATGTGCAGCTCAAAGAGATAGACCTGTAGGGTGAGGAGAGTTGGAGTGAGACCAGGGGATTGGGTACCTGGGATACTCACTGTCGCTTCCTCTCAAAGGAGGCTCAGGCACAGAAGAAGGACCTTCACTCCACCTTGGCCACGTCCCTTGATCCTAAGCCCAGCTGCTCCCTCCCACTCCCATCCTGCCTCCATCCCTGGCCTTCCTGAGGCTGTCTGGATTTATAGGAGATAGGGGGTCTGGCTTGTAATCCCACTCTGCCTTGACCTAGCTGGGTGGCCCTAGATATGTCTTTCCCCTTTTCTGTCAAATGCGGGAGGAAGGGGAGGATTGCCAGGCTCATGGGTCAGGGCATAATCCATTTAGAGGTGGCTGCAAATCTTAGAGACCATCTCAAATCCCCTCATTTCATGGCTGAGGAAACAGAGACCTAGAAAGTTGCTATAATTTGCCCAAAATTGCACAAGGAATAGCAGAGACAGAATCTGGACTCAGGTCTGCAAGGGGAAATCCCTTGTCCCCTTCCATTAGAGGGTTAGGAATAGGGCTGGGGAGTGGGTGGGTGGGGCAGCTAAGGGGCACAGTGGATTGAACACCTGGAGTCAGCAAGTTTGACCTCAGACACTTAATAACTATGTGACCCTGGGCAAATCACTTAACCCCGATTACTTCACCACCACTCCCAGGATGCTGTGGCCTGTGACCAATGTCCAGCCCCTTTGGCATCCCTGCCCAAGGTCTCCCTTCTGCCACACTGACGTGGCCACCCCGTCAGCCGCCCACCTTGCTGGCCCGGTCATAGCTGTCATGCAGCTGCAGATTTTTCCCCACTTTGCCGCTCAGATCCATCCACTTGCCCTTGAACCACTTGACCATGGGGGGCTTCAGGAGGCTGGCCCCAGCCACCTGGGCTGAGAAGGTGATGCTGTCCCCTGGGAGGAAGGGAGGTGTGAGGTGAGGGACGGCCCCAGGCCCTCCTGCGCCAGTCCCTGGGGCACCATCTTTACATGAATTCTTTCTGGGTCTCCCCACCAGTGCTAGTGCTCTCCCTCTCAAACTAATTGGTATCTAACTCTGTTACATAAATATTTATGCATTTATTAACTTAATACTGAGACTGCACATGTTTTTTTTTCTTTTTTGAGGGGGGAAGGCAGGGCAATTGGGGTTAATAAGTGACTTGTCCAAGGTCACACAGCCAGTAAGTGTGTCAAGTGTCTGAGGCTGGATTTGAACTCAGGGCCTCCCGACTCCAGGCCCGTGCTCTATCACTGTGCCTCCTAACTGCCCCTGCACGTGTTCTTTGTGTGTTCTGATCTCCCCCATTAGGGTGAGAGTCATCGCCTGGGGGGATTGTTTCATTTTTTGGTGTTCGTCCCTGGTGTGTAATACAGTGCCTGGAAGTACAGAAACACTGCTACCTCTGACACTTCCTGGCTGTGTCACTTGGGCAAGTCACTTAACTTCTCACTTGTTCCTCACAACATCCCTGGAAGGTGGGGGAATTATTATGTCCATTTTACAGATGGGCAAACTGAGACTCAGAGAGGTGAAGTGACTGAAATTGTAAGAAGCTGAGTCAGAATTTGAACTCAGGTCTTCCTATCTCCAAGCCCAGGCCCAGTTACAGCATCACACCGTCCCTTCATTGGTAGTCTCGTCCTCTGGATTACCTCCCATCTTTTGACTGCCACTGAAAGTCAGCCTTCTCCTGAAGGTGCCACACCTCCTGACCCCTCTCCACTTGCCCCAGCATGCAGGACCTCCTGCCGCCAGCACTCAGCAGCCCCTTCTCCTTTGAAGGTCACTCCATCCTGCCTAGCTCCTGGCTGCTGTCATTTGTTAAGGTTATCTCCCTCTTTTCCTATCAGCTCAGCACTGACCTCATTGCCATCTCCACCCCAGCCTCTGCCTCCCACTTCCTCCAGTTCTCATGACTTCTGTCTGTCTCCCATATGCCTTGTCAGCCCCATTCTGCCCAAGCCTGCCTCAGCTGCCAGAATGCCTGGTTAGAGTGTGTTATTAAAAGAAGTTACTGGTTGTTCTTTTTATCATTCAGCCCCTGACCCCATAAGCACTCACCTACAGTCACCTCACCATCCTGGGGCCGGGTCACAAAGAGGCCAATGGGGTCACCAGAAACAGCTTCAGAGGTGGCTAGAAGAGACCCCAGCAAGTTGACTGCTCTCAGCTTTTGGCTTCAAAAGCCTCATTCCACCCCAGCCTCAGCCCCCAAGTCATCTCTCACCTTCACTGTTTGGAGGGCATCCTCCCGACCCTGTAGTGGGAGCATCACCTGTGGCAGGAGGCTCAGAGGGTGCTTCATGAGGGGCTGGAACCGGCTCAGGCTTTTCTGGGTGGAACCAGAATAAGGAGATAGTTAATGGGGAGGTGCCTAACTCCCGTCCCATATTCCCAGAAGTCAAGGGCCACTTCTACATGGATATTTCATGAGCCCATCCCATTCCCTTAAGCTCACCTGGCTCCCCTTCTTGACTCCCCAATTCCAACTAAAGGCACTTTCAAGCCAGCTTTGAATCTTCCCTACCCTGCTAACCAAAGCCTGTCAGTTCTTCCTTTGAAAAGACCCCTTCCATGACCATGGCCAGTACCCCAGCTCAGGCTTTCATCACTTCTCATTTAGACTCTTGCACCAGCCTTCTAACTGGTCTCCCTGGTCACTCCTCCCTCTAAACATACATACCTTACCAGGGCACAGATAATAAAAATAATAATATCATATAACACTAAGATTTGTAAAGCACTTTATGTGTGTTATTTTATCGGATCCTCACAATAACCTTGGCAGAGAAGTGCTTTTACTGTGCCCATTTCACAGATAAAGAGACTGAAACAGGGAGGGATCAGATGACTTGCCCCTTGTCACACAGTTAGCAAGTCCCTCAGAAGGGATTCAAACTCTGATTATTCATAGTCCAGGTCTGACCTGGTAGCCACCAGCCCACCTAGATCTGGAAAGTACTCTGGTGTAGCAGCGAAGGGTCTTGGAGGCTTGGGAGTTCCGGGAGGGATCCCTGTCTCTGAAACTACTAAATATGTTAAGCCTTCTCTCTGAGCTTTAATTTCTCCACCTGTCAAATGGAGACTAGTTGATCCTTAGGATAACTTCCAGTTCTAAATTTATGATCCTATACTGTGCCCAAAATGATCTTCTTCCACATAGGTTTAGAGGGGCAGCTAGGTGGTCCAGTGAAGAGAATGTCAGACCTGGAGTCAAGAAGACCCAAGTTCAAATCTGGCCTCAGACATCTACTAGCTGTGTGACCCTGGGCAAGTCACTTAACCTCTGTCTGCCTCAAGGAAATGGCAAACCACTCCAGTGTCTTTGCCCAGAAAACCCCAAATGGGTCACAGAGAGTCGGAAATGACTGAGAAATGACTCAGAAATAACAAATAGAGGTATGACCATATTTTCCCCCTGCTCCTGCTGGCTTGTGTTAGTCACACACAGAGAAGCTGACGATTTTGCAGGATCATTATTAAGCTACCACTTTACTAAAGTTACCCGTGCTTTTTTCTTGAATCTCTGGTGTTCTGTAAGCAATCCATCTTATCACCTGCAGATGGAGAGAGCTTGCCTCCTTTTCACCTTTGCGTGACCCTGTAATTTCTTTTTTTGTCTTCTTGCTATATAGTTAGCATTTCTGATACTAGATCAAGTAATCGGAATGACAATAGGCAGCCTTGCTTTCACTCTTGTCTCAAGGGTAAGGCATCTGGAGTTCCTCTGTTACTAATAATGCTGCCATGTGATTTTAGGTGCATAGTACTTACCCGATCAGAAAATGGGCTATTTTTCCTATGCTTTAAAAAAAGTAAATGAGTGCTATATGTTGCCAGAAGCATTTATTGATATAATCATGATTTTTATTTTTTGCAATTACGATGAATTTTACTCCTCTGCTTAATAACTTTCAGGGTGGCCCCTTATCGCTTCTAAGATAAAAATAAACTCTTCAGTCTGGCATTTTAAGTTCTCCACAACCTACTTTTCAAGCCTTATTTTACATTGCTCCCTATGATCATACCTGTCCTGTGTTCCAACATCTCCTTTCTTCCTACATAGATGTGCACAAGTCTTCTGCTCTGTCTAGAATCCTCCTTCCAGGCTCAGCTAAGGTGTCTTAATCTTTCCTGATCCCTCCATGTGTTAATGTCCTCACCACCCTCAAATTGCCTTACATTTCTTTATCTGTTTGTATTATATATTCTTCTTCCTCCCTGATAGAATACCATCTCTTTGAGGGCTGAGGTTCTTTTCATTGTATCCCCAATACCTGGCAATGCCTCCTACACAGTAGAAATAGGGATAGTGTCTGAACCTGTTGATTTTGTTGGTATATGATACTTCAGGATGAAAAAACTCTCTCCCAATGCAAGTTTGCATTTTCTCTGTAACTTAGTACCATAGAGAGTGGCCTACACACTGAGGGGTTAAATCTCTTTCCCAGAGGCAGATTTCCAGAGGCTGCCTAGGCTGGGCCCCAGGAAGCCCCCAGGTTCAGTTTGTCCTTTTGGCCCAGACTGAGCCATGGGACTCAGGAAGGGCAGGTACTCAAGTGGAGGAGGGTGACCCACCCTTACCCCTGAGAGTTTGTACACTCTGAGGCCTGAGAGGGAGGGAATGGAAGGCCACAAACCTGCTTCTTTGACCTTCAGCTCAAACTTGACCTTGGAAGAGCCTGCGATGGCGGCATACTGCCCCTGGTCATCAGACCCCACGTCCCGCACAGTCAGAGTGTGCCTGGTGCCTTCTGACGTCAGCACATACTTGTTGCTGGCTGCAATGTCACTGCCTGCCCTCTGCCAGCGCAGCTTGAGGCCTGCCCGCTCGGTCTCGGCTTCAAATAAGGCAGAGCTGCCCACCACTGCCTCGGCTGTTTTGGGCTTCTTGCTAAATGCTGAAACTGAGTTGGGGTTCACCATTCAGCTTTAGGAAGTCCCCCTCTGCTCCCCACCCCTGGCATGATCCCTTCATTCCCCCAACCCCCAGCTCCCTAGGGCAGTTCCAATCTTGTCTCCCCTTCCCCAAGTGGCTTGTTGTCAGTATGGGGCCCAGAGAGGGTTACATTTAGCCAGATTCCAGGCAGGTCATTTCCTGACCCTTCCCTCCTTGCTCAGAGTCACAGAGAAAGTGTTAGATTCAGATGGGAAGGGGGAGGTTGACTCGTGGGTGTAGGAGGGGGCAGGGGGCTTTCTGGTCTTTTCCGGATCTAGGATCCCAAGATTCTCCCACATTAGAGTGCTTTCCCCCCGCCCACCCAGGAGGGATTCCTGCCCTGTGCCTGTCCCAAGATTCTCCTTCCTTCAAGCCTGTCCCAGAAGCCCTCTGACTGGTGCCTCCCCTCAGGCACCCTGGCGGGCATGTCGCTCCCTCCAGGAATCCCAGGGTGGCTGCCTCCTGCCTTCACATTTCCCCGAGGCAGCTGGACGGCAGTGACTGTGAAGGCAGCAGAGTGGGGCCCTTCTGCCACTCCTTATGTATACAACATTCCTCATCAGTGAATAGAGGATCATCCTATTATCCTAAGGTGCCTTTGTTCAGTCATTTCAATAGCTTCTGACTGTGTGACCCCATTCGGGTTTTCTCAGCCAAGATCCTGGAGTGCTTCGCCATTTCCTTCTCCAGCTCATTTTACAGGTGAGAAGCTGAAGAAAACTGGGTAGAGTGACTTACCCAGGGTCACACAGCTAGTGTCTGAGACCAGAGCTGAACTCAGGTCTTCCTAACTCCAGGCCCATGGCTCCATCCATTGGGCCACCTTGCTGCCCGCTATCCTAATACAATCCTATTTCTCTTCAGGCCAGTATCAGTCTCTTTGTTTCTGGGGCTCTGGGCTGGGGGAAGGGCCAAGGGAAGGGGAGGAGGAAATGAAAATTCTGATCCTGCCTGGAATTTGGCTAAATTTATCTCCCTGGGCCTCAGACTGATAACAAGCAGCTGTGATAAGGCTTTGAGGGCTGGGGAGGGGAAGTGGCCAAAGACAGGTGCCAGGAGGGGCATACCTGGGTTCAGCTGCCCTGCTGCTGAGTGACCTCTGAAGGGAGAAGATTTGAGGAGTGGGGGAGTGGGAAAACTGATGGGAAAAAGAACCTGGGATTTGTAGAAAGCCCCCACAGTGGAGGTAGGAGATGAGGGACCAGGGGAACCCCAAAGTTAGGACTCTCTGGTTGTATCCCCCAACAGGGGTCCACAGGCCCCATCTCTATTCCACGAGCCTCCTATGGCATTGGGGAGTCTTGTCTATAGGCAGGGAAGAGGCCAGAATGGGCAGAGCAAAGCCACCTCCTCTCTTGGGGGCTGCCCTCTCCTGGAAGGTCATATTCTGTTATAAGTGGAAAGGACAATGAAGGCCTTCAAGTTCAACTTCTCATTATACAGATGAGAATACTGGGCCCACAGAGGTTAAGTGACTTGGCCAAGGTCATGCCAGTAGTAACTGATGGTCTGGATTTGTAGGATTCTAGGATGCTGGTCAGAGCTTAGGGGCCTTAGAGACCCTCTAATTCAGCTCTTCCCTCATTTAACTGATGAGGAAATCAATGGTTAGAGACAGAAATGGTCACACAGGCTGTAAGTTTCAAAGCCAGTACCTGAACCCTGGTCTTTGTGACACCAAATCCATCCCTACGTTCTGGGAGTGGCCGCCAGACCCCTGGCCTCTTCTTTTGCCTCGAACCCTCCCAGCTCAGTCCTTTGGCCCCCCAGGAGGGAAGAAGGGGGAGGACTGAGAAGTGGGGAGAGCTCTCAGCCCCTTTGCCCACATCCCTCCTCTAGGGCAGCAGGGCCTTACAAGCCTCCGATACCCACCTGGATTCCGGCACTGCTCTCCCTGACCCCCATCCCTACATGCACTGCTCCAGCCCCTCTCAGCCTCCCTCTCCCAGCTATCTTTACCTGCTTTCTTCCCCAGCTCTGGCATCCTGAGGAAGTCTCCTGGGGCCTGGGAGCTCCCCAATGGCACTGACCAAAGGAGCAGGGAGCAGACAGAGGGAATGAGAGCACCAGTGTCTCTGGCCCTATAAAGCACTCCCCCACCCCCAGCCTCCCCATCCTCCCCCCAGCTTTATCACCAGGGGCTCCTTATCAGCTGTGGGCTCTTGTAAGGACTAAATATAGACAAATTCCAGGGAGCAGAGAAAGCCCCCTCCCTGGAGTGGGGAGATGGAGACAGGGCCAGTAAAGGAATGTGACCAAAGCCCCGCTAAAAGCCAAGGGACCTCTCTCCCAAGGGAAAGCCTCCTCTCTGAGGTCAGTAGCCTGGACCCACCCCCTACCCTCCAGCTCAGAGCTTCTCCCTCTTCCCTAGCACCTGCCTAATGGGTCCTAGACCTAGCTGAGCCCCCAAAGAGGTTCTGTTAAATTGGCCGGTGTCATTCACCCTACCCCACACATGCCCTCTGTCTGGTCCTTCTGTCTGTCCTATTCAGGGGCCTCCCAGTCCCCGAGAGGTTCCCACAGCCCTCGACATTAAGGTCAGGGTCGTACTATAGAATACAAGGAGGGGGGCAGAGGTGGTACAATCCTGGGGTCACAGGCCCAAGATGTGAAGGCAGCTGGCTGTGGTGGAAAGGGGACCTGGCCCTTCAGCCTGAAAACCAGGGTTCAGCGGAATGTGGCACAGTGGGAAGACACCAGCCTCTGGAGTCAAAAGACCTGGGTCCAAATCCTGCCTGTGATGAATCTAACCATGCTAGGCCTCAGGTTCCTTTCTTGTAAAGTGAGGGAATTGGACAAGATGGCCCTTGAGGTTGCTTCCAGCTCTAAGCCACATAGATGCCTGCTCTACTGCTAGCTGTGGGACCAGAGGGAAGCTGAGTCATCTCTGAAACCCTGTTCCCTCAAATATAAAATGAAGTTAATAAATATTTTACAACCTACTTCATGGGGTTGTGGTGAGGAAAGTGCTTTGTAAAACTTAAAAGCATGAGAGGCATGTGAGTTATTAATAATATAATATAATATTTATCATATCATTGTTGATTCCCCTAGGTAGAATGCAAGCAAGTCCCATGAGGACAGGGACTGGTTCATCCAGCCCAATATAACCACCAACATTTATTAAGCACCCAATGTCAGGCACTGGGCTAAGCTCATACAATGAATAAAAAGAAAGGTGGTCCTTGTGCTTGGGGGTCTTATAATCTAAATGGGCAGACAATACGCAAAAAGAAGCAGGAAAGGGGAGAGACTGGACGCCAGGGTACCTGGCACAGGGAATCTCATTCCATGGGGTGGAAGCCAGGCAGGGCAGCAGATGCCAAATGGAGTGGTGCCCTGAGCGTCCACTTTCTGCCCTCTATAAAGGAAGGCTTCGGGAGGAGCTGGGTACTCCACCCCCCAGCCCTCCCATCAGAGGTGGGAGGAAGTTGTGGGAGGTGACGTCAGTCAAGGCTTGAGTGGGCAGTAGGGTGGTGGGTTTAGAAGGGATGAGCCCCCTCCTACCTGTCCAGTCTTCTTAGGCCTTCCTCCCTGCTACCTGCTAACCAGTGACAACGGCTGCTGAAGACAACACTCCAGTGCCTCTGCACCATCTGTCCCCTGTGCCTGGACTGCTCTCCCTCCTCACCTGGGCCTCCTGGCTTCCTTAAAGACCCAGTCTGCCTTCTGCGGGAGGTCTTTCCCATTGTCCCCCATTGCCAGCACCTTCCCTCTGAGATTTTCTTCCATCTACTTGGTATCTCTTGGATGTACAGAGCTGTTTTCAGTTTGATGGATATGAACTCCTTGAAAGTAGGGACTTGGGATCTTTAGAGGGGAGGGGCAGGGAATAGGTCAGCAGGGATATAGAGGGGTGTTTAGATTTATGGAAATGGGAAGGATCCTTGGAGGCAGAGTAAGTTAAGTGATAGAAGAACGAGGTAGTGGGTAGAAGTAAAGAAAAGGGGTCAAGAGATAGAAATCAGAGATACAAACAAACACAGAAACAGCCATCAAGAGTAAAATTTGTTAGGAAAAGCCTATGTCTATATACGTACCTATGTGTATGTAGGTGGTTGTATAAAGCTATATAAGAATATATCTGCGCTTAATTGTATCCTGGGAGGAAGGGAAAAGAACAAAGTAAAAAGGTGCACAACAGAGAACAAAAGAAATCTTACAGGCAAGCACAGAAAAGATGGATAGCTTTCAACACAACATGTAGCATTTATTATATGGGCTTTATTGAAATGGAAACATTGTTATGTATTTGGAATCCTCTCTTACATTCTGCTGTGCACATGACACACTTTTTTTTCTTTTCTTATTTTGTATATAAGTTTATAATGTTTCTTTTTCTTTTCTTTCTTGTGTATTTAAGTTTTAGTATTTAAGTCTAAAAATTTTTTTTTTTAATGAAAAGAAAAAAAGACAGTAGGGGCTATTTTTGGTCTCTCCTTGTACCCCAGTGCTTAGCCCTGGGCTCCACACACAGTAAACTAGAATAGCCAGGAAAGCTAGCATTCGCATAGCACTTCAAGATTAGCTGAGCATCTAAGAAATGCTTGTTCACAGACTGGATTCGTTAGTTATTAATACTGGTGAGTTTCCTTTGGCAAAACTAAGGAGGGGGCAAAGTTTGATGTTGGCAGCTACCATCCTCGGTCTTGGGATTCCCTCCTCTCTCCTTTTCTTCCCACCACTGCATATCTTCATGCTGCCCCCATAGTCCTGTCTTCACCCCTATTCCTTCAGGGTCTGCTCCCATAGCACTGCCAATGCCCTTGACCCTCTATGGCTCCCCGCCTATCCTTTGCTTTCCATCCCCAGGTCCATTCCACAGCTTGTCATCTTTCTCTGCTTTCCAAATAGACAAGCTGCTCTTCTGACAGCAGATCATTGGCATGGTTTTGTAAAGAAAGGCTCTTTCCCCCACTTGCCCTCCAACGCAATCTGGTGCATCTTCAGAGGAGCTTCCCAGAGGCTTTCTTCCCCCAAAGGAGCATTTCTAATAGTGGGATTTTAGGCAGGTGGCCCTTTCACACCACCAATCACACCTCATAAGCATCTGGTCGCTCCTTTGGAGCTTGGGGCTGAGTGCAAGGAAGAAAGGAGTGACTGGGCAAATCCTATCATCATCTCAACACTGTATTGGCGTAGGTCAGCAACGGAACTTCAGGTAGATCCTACTTTACATAGACCCCACTCTCTGCAGGGAACCGTTTGAGTAGAATAGTCCCTGCTTTGAGGGCAGGGGCGATTTGGGGTGTGGTTTTGAAGGGGTTTGGTTTTGGTTTGGTTTTGTCTCTGTCTTTTGATACTCCTCAGGAAATCAATTAATCAATGAATTTTTGTTAAGCACTTACTATGGACATCATGCTAGAGTCATGCAGGATAGGAAGACAAAGATGAAATCATCCCTGACCTCGAGGAGCTTCCATTCTGGCACATAGTAGGCATGGAAAATCCAGAAGGAGGTGAATGTGAAGTCAGCTGAGGGAGCTATTCTGCAAGGTTACCGGGTTTCATAGAACCGAATCTGACTCATTTAAGCGCCAAAAATCCTTTTATTTCAACCATTTCCAATGGCAGTATTTCTGAAATGTCTTTCTTATACATGTCTTCATATTCTTAAACCGAGGAGATGAGTCGTAAAGAACGCTTTTCTTGACGACTCAGGGTTATCATGGGAAAGAAAATTTTCTTGGATTTTAATACATTGGAGCTACAAAGGTGAGGGGGGCTGGCTCGCTGTCCCTGCACTAAGTGGCCTCAGACCACTGGCTATTTTGAATCCTTGTGTCTGTTTCTTCCCGCCCGTATTTTCTGTTGTCAGTGGGCCTACCTATAGCAGGCTGTTTCACTTTTAATTTGCTGTTTTTCTTCTGCGGTAGACTGGGAAGGAAGCTGATAACCAAGCACATTAGAATTGTGCCTAAAATAAGAGTCAATCAGCTCTTCTATTAAAGTGCCAGAGCTCTAGTTCACCCACCCTAAGACTTTTCTTACATTTCTTGGTCTTTAGCTAGCTTCCAGATTGAGGTTGATGAATACATGACTTCCATATAAATTAGCTGGTATTGGAAATCCAGAGTCACCTCAGATAAATTACAATGCACTACTTCATTTCATGAAATGATTTTCTGCTTTGCAAGAAAGGATTCGCTGGAGAATCCCTTTAATCAGAGAGCTCCTTGAGGAACATTTAACAGAGGATTCAATTTACAGAAACTTGATTTACAGGCAATTCCTGAGAAACATACCCAATTGCATGAAGCGAGGCCAACTTGGTGTGCATACCCCTATGGTCCAAGGTTAATGGGAGGGGAGACCCCTGAATGAAAGGCAAGGGCCAGAGTCCTGGGGAGCCAGGGAGGAAGACAAGCTAGGAGGTGACTGGAAATTCAGAAGAGGGAGGGGTTGTGGGGATTAGGATGATGGGGAAACAGACACCTCCAAGGTCTGTCACCCACTAAGGCCTTTTTTTTTCGTCCATAAGGCCTAGACGTGGGGTTAATGCTACAGGCAGTGGGGAAGCTAATGCAGCAGGTAGATGTGGGGGCTGGCCTCCCACCCTGGCACCAGTACCAGCCCCTCAGACTGGGCCTCCCCTTCCTGTCCCATGGAGGCAGGGGCCAGGGATGTGGGGTTGTGCCAAGGCCCAGCATTGGGGGGCATGGGCAGCCTAGCAGGCACTCAGTGGGGCTGGTGCCTCCTATCGACCAGGGTCACCCGCCCCAGCACCTCCCCGCTGAACTGGTAGGTGAGCTTCTTCTTCACCTTCTTGACCTCGCCCGTCTTGCCGTAGTTCCGAAGGGCTCGGGCCATCTTCTGATAGGTCATCTTTTTACGGTTCCCCTTCTGGATGCCCCAGCGATGCGCCAGGGCCTCCTTGTGCTTGGAGGAGAACTGGAAAGTGCCTTTGTCCTTGTCTACCCACCAGATGCTGTCCTTCATGTCCCCATTGCGAAGAAGGTCCAGAAGAAACTGGTAGAGACGGATCTTCTTTTTGCTGCCTGGAGGGAAAAGAGAGGGAGTTCAGCTTATCTTGACAGTCCTAGCTCCCCTTGCCCCCATCTCCTAGCCTCAGCCATGGTCAAGGCTGGGGATATAGAGAAGTCCCTCCTCATGCTAGGAATCCACAATAGCCCTAGATCCTCAGATTCAGGGCTAGAAGGGGCCCTCATTGTACCAATGGGGAAACTGAGACCACACAACCATTGGATGACAAAGCCAAGATTTCTGGCTTCTGGCTTGGGAAGGACGGCCAATACACTCAGCCACAGCACCCCGCAAGCTCTTGAGAGTCCAAATTCAGTAAGATGAACTTTGATAGGAACAAATGTCAAATCTGACACTTGGTGTTCAAATAATCAATATCACAAGTCAGAGAGAGAGAGAGAGAGAATGGATGGCATGAGGCTGAGGTCTGCAAGGGGGAAATCCTGTGGGGTTTGATGGATTAACCACTGACCTGCCTCTCCGTGCAGCATTCCTGGGCCTGGCTCCAGGACCTCTGTCTCCCCATCAGACACCTCCAGTGGGGGGCTCTGCCGCTCGCCTTCTTCCTCGTCGGAGCTGGGCTGGGTGGGAGAGGTGTACTGAAGACACATGCAGGGCATGTAGGAGACCTGGGAGCAATGCAGAGGGGCCAGTGAGGGGACCTGGGGACACAGGGACCAGGGAGAGGAGATCCGTGAGCAGAGGAAAGGCAGGCAGAAGCATGGGAACATGGAGGGGTGACACGGAGGCCATGAGCAGATAAATCAGGTGTGCATGGAACTTGGTGGGACCAGATGCTTGGCATGAGCATACCAGAGGATCAGATCAGATCACACACCACTGGGAGTGAATTCTGAAGGGCCCTGGGGAAGGTGGTCACGGAGTGCTAAGTGTGGCAGGTCGCTGAGGTCAGGAGAGAATACCGAGGGGCATTAGGAGGGTACTGTAGGCTTTGGGCCATCAGTAAGATTAGCGGTATGTGTTGGATAAAGTGAAGATCATGGGTTAGTCAAGACATGAGGGACTTCTTGGAAGGTCAGTGGGAATAGGAAAGGGCACGGGGGACCAAAGTATTACAGAATTGGAGATGGAAAGGCCCTTAGCGGCCATATGGTCCATTCTCATTTTACAGATGACTTACCATGGGTCACTGGAATATTAAGGGTCACCAGAGGGTCAGGGGTTAGGGGGCTTTGGAGAGGGTTAACAGGATGAAGGATGTGTGCTTAAAGGTAAACTAAGGCTGTTGAGAGTCATTCAGTGTCAGTGAGGTCAAGATGGAGAGCTAGAGGGTCAGGTGCAAAGAAGAGGGTTTCTTGGAGGGTCATTGGAGCCAGTGTGTTGGGGGGGCATTGAGGAGTAAATGAGGGAGGAGAGGATAGCAAAGGGAAGAGGTGGGTTTTGGTATACTTCTGCCTCCAAATCCACTGCACCAGGCTGGGGTGTGGGAGGTCAGTCAGGGGGTCAGTGGGGGGTGGCAGTTGGCACTCTGGCCGTTGGCAGGAAGCTGTGTTGGGTAAGAGCTCACGTCAGCTTCCTGTGACAGTCCTGGCAGCATCACCACAGGCCGCCTGAGGGCTCTCCTGGGACAGACAAGGATGGGGATAGGGGCAGGACTGAGTAGAGAGGCTTCAAGTCCTCTGCTCGGGCCAGGTTCCTACCTGGTGGCTGAGGCTGCCATGGGCAGTGGGCACAGGGGTGTCCAAGACGTGCATCTGTTCCAGTTCCATGTGTCGGTAAAGCTGCTGCAGCTGGGGGGGCTGGACGCTCTGGAGCTCTGTGAAGTGGTTCTCAGCAAAGCTTTCAAACTCGTTGTGCATGTGATGGGGGTGGAAGTCCCAGTAATGGTCTATGGAGAGCAAAGGGGCTGTCAATGTGGGGAGACGTGAGGGATCCCAGTGGGAAATCAAGGCATCCACGGGGTCAAAGGGCCACAGGACCTAAGAGCTGGAGCAAGGAGGAGCCTTCGGGGCCAACGCCCTCATTTTATAGATGAAGGAGCTGAGGCGTAGACTTGTGGAAGTGACTTGCCCAAGGTCACATGAGCATCAAAGCTGGGATTCTTGAACCCAGGCCCATTTTTGCTCCTCCTCTTCCTTCTCCAGCTGCCCCCTACACCTCATCTATGGAAGCACATAACAACAGTAACAATAGCTGGCATTTATTAGTGCTTTGAGGTTTACAAAATGCATAGCTTCTTTCATGTCACATGATTTCTCCAACTGTTCTGGGAGGCAGCTGCTGCAGGTGTCATTATACCCATTTCACAGATGAGGAAATAAGACTGGTAGGGGTGAAGGTCACACAGCCTCTACATGTCAGAAGTGGGTATCAAACCTAGGACTCCAGGGGGAGAGGACATAAAATCCCAGAGGTGGAAGAGGCCCTCCTGTTACCCCAAAAGAAGACTGCATCTTCCAAAGGCGGGTCTTGGGAAGTTGTGATGTTTGAGCAGGGTTTGTGCCAGGAGTACATTCTCTGAAATAATCTAAGTGGAGGACAATGTAGCCTAGGCTTTCAAAAACAGTCAAAAATCATTTGGAGCTTGCTGAATAAGATGTGTGTGCATGCATACGTGTGTGTGTATATATACTTGTGTATAAACACACTTGTGTATGTCCATACACATTCTGTGCAAACATACCCAGGTATGAACACATGTATGTACATGTGAACACTTGTGTGCATATGAACACACTTGCTTGTAAATGTATTTGTAGATGTGCACACGCTTGTGTGTGAACACACCTGTGTATGTGTGAGCAGTGAATATACTTGTTTATGAACACGTGTGTGCACACACTTTGTGTGAGCACAGTTGTGAACATGTAGGTACGCTTGTATGTGTACACACTTGTAGATGAATACACTCGTGTATACATGTATACACATCTACACTTGTGGATTGTATAAACACACTTGTGTATGTGTGAACATATTTGTGCATGTGTGTTAATACACTTGTGTATGTGTATGAACACACTTGTTTAGGGTGTTGAGTCAAGATGGAGAATTGGAGGGCTCTTGATTGACAGCTCCTCACTTGTTCCCTCACCTCCCTTATTATCTGCTTGTCTCAGTACATGATATTGCCCCATTAGAATGAGGGCTCCAGGAGAACAGGAGCTGTTTCTTCTTTGTCTCTGTAACCCCAGAGCCTGGCATATTTCGGAAAATATTTGGACCAGACTCATGATTTCCTTGGAAGAGGGATGTGCAGGAAGAGGAGACTGCCTCACCAATGTCCATTGACACCTGCTCTGCAGTTAACAATCCTAAAACAGCATAGAGAGGCTAAGTTACCTGCCCCAAAGCACACAGCTGACCCTCATCAGAGGTGGGACTTGAACCCATCCTTTATCTACTATGCCAGTTGCTTCTTACAACAAGTTACTTAATACATAGCTGACCACTTGATTAATTTAATTCAGCCCAATCAACACTTATTAAGAGTGTATGTAAGGCAGCTGGGGCTACAAAAGCGAAATAGAAGATGTGGCCATGGGTCTAGAGCTGAGAAGGCTCCTAGAGTCCATCTCGTCCAACCCTTTCATCTTAGAGATGAAACAACTGAAATTGAGGAAGGCCAAGGAATTTGTCTAAGGAACATAGGCAGGAAATAAGGAGCAGAAACAGTCCCTGGAAACAGTCCCTGCCCTCAGGAAGTTTATATTCTATTGAGGAGATACACGGGGGTAAACAGGAGATAAGGAAGAACAGAACTCTGACTACTGGGAACATCAAGAAAGACTTTCTGTAGGAGGCAGCCTGACATAAGACCCTCCAACTCCTTTCTTGACTGCCTCAGAGCCCCACTCTTATTCTGGGCACCTTTTGAATAAATTAAAGCTAATGAGATTGGGTGCTGTGTTGCTCCTGTTATGTACACTCCTTAAATATGTACAAAGGTATTTACAGCAGCTCTTTTGGTGGAGGCAAAAAACTAGAAACTTAAGAGATACCCACCCACTGGGGAATGGCTGAACAAGTTATGGCATAGGAAAGTGATAGAATGTTACTGTGTTATAAGGACAAGGGGGATGTTTCAGATAAACCTGGAAAGACTTTCATGGACTGATGCAGAGTGAAGTGAGCAGAACCAGGAGAGCAATTTCTACAATAAGAAGAATGTCAGAAAGACAAATAACTATGAAAGATTTGGCAACTCTGATCAACACAGTGGCCAATCAAACAGGTTATCCACATCTCGAAGGACTAAGGATGAAGAATGACACATATTTTTGCATGTGGTCAACATGGGAATTTTGGTTTGCTTGCCTGTGCACATGTTTTTGTTTTAAATTAATTATGGCATTTCTGGTCATTTTTACAAGAAAATTGGGTTTGAGATGCTAAATTCCTCACACCTTACCAGATGTGAATCTTTACAAAGCACTTTCCTAAGGTTCTTTCTGACTCGAACACTCTGTGTGGCTCATCCTCCAATTCTTATTGTCCCCATTTCTTATGTCGCTCATATAACTTCCTTGTCTTAATTCCCATTTATACCATTAGGTCAGGTGTCTGGAGTATGACTACTACATCTCTGCAGGGATCTATGCTTACCCCAAGGAGATAAGGCTGTTTTTCTCTTGAGCCCCCACCATTTTGTCCTCGCCAATATTATCAGTTGTGGCAGAAAGGTGTCAAGTGATTTTATGACCACTACATAGCTAATAAATTTCAGAGCCAAGATTTGGATGCAGGTATACTGATTGCAAGTCCAGTGCTATTCCTACCATACCATATACACACACAGCTGCTTCTCTTCTCCCAAAGCCTTCCTTTGTGTAGTACAATTAAAAGAGCACTAGATTTAGAGTCAAAGGGCTTGGGTTCAAAGCTCACCTCTGTCACTTACAACGCATGTGACCTTGGGTAAGTCACTTAACTTCTCTGTCTGCAAAGGTGAGAAGGTTGAACTAGATGACCTCTAAGATTCTTTCCAGTTCTAACTCTTTGACCCTAGGATTGTAATATGGAGGTGACCCTGGATGACCTGAGGACTCTGGTAGGTTTGGCCAAGGTATAGAGGCTTCAGTGATGGGCCTGGCTATTAAATGTGTCTATCTCTATAAGACCAGTCTAGCTGAATACAGAGTGTCTAACCACTACTTTGGCCAAAGGGTGACAGATTTTTTTACCCCAGTGACCCATGAAACATTGCAGCCTTGGTCCAGAACATGGCCCTCTATTAATGCCTTGTTTCCATGGGAAAATCAGATCTGACCTATAGCATTTTGACTTAAAACACTTTCTGCAGGAATGTAGCTTGCCATAAACCTGGGGACTGTGTACATCATTTTTACTCAATAACAAGGTGCAGTGACAAAGTAAGGAGCCCAATTTTCTTCTCTATCTCATAAACTATCCTTGAAGGTGATTGCAATAGAGGATATTCCAAATGGTTCTGAGTAATGGCAGTATTGATGGAACAAGTGGACCAATTCCCAAGGGCCTCCTTTGGATAATGTCGCACTTGCACACCAGAATTATCTCCCCTGGGTGGGTGCCATGGTCCATCCAGCCCAGAATTCTTCCCTTGACAGTGACACCTGAGGCAGTTTAGGGGAACGCTGTCCCCTAATCTTGGATGTCAACCTCTAAGGTTGAGCCCACATCCTTGGTATCTCCAGTGGCCCATAACCCCCCACCACGGCATTATCATTCAGAAATGTGTTTTTGTTTCAACCATTCATTTCCTGATTCTCCACACTTTCTCCAAGTTCCATCAACCTCCTCAGGCTGAAAGATCCCTCCACTCTTTGACCTTTTCCTCTCAGAATCTCCATTTCCAGGAAGAGCCTGTAGGCTTCCTTCATTCCTCTAGGCCAGGGCCTTTTCTTCTATCTAGAACTCCTCACCCCCTGCTTAACACAATGACTGGTCCACAGTAAGTTCTTTATAAATGCTTCTTGTTACTGTTGACAAGCATTTATTAAAAGCCCATTATGTGTGAGAACACAACAAAACAGCTCCTGTCCTCAAGGTGCCTACGTTCTACCTCTAGCCTGTCATGAAGTAACAAGTCCCAGATGTTTTCTGCCCACTGTGGGAAGCATGTTTCCTTGTGTGTCCCAGATTTCTTTCTGGCTTCCAGGGCATCCCCTAATTCTTATACTCCAGAATTTGATGATTAAGCCTGGGACCTCCTGGTGGCATGATATGATAGATTTGGGTCATGGACCTTCAGTCTTTGTCTTTTCAGACCAAAGCATCCCAATAATTTTAGTCTGTTCTTATATCATAGACTCAGAGGTTTTGAGTTGGAAAAGACCTCAGATCTTTTACTTCAACCTCCTCATTTTATAGAGGAAACTAAAGCCCACAGAGGGAAAGGGTCTTGCCCAGAGTCACAGACCATCCTGAAGCATCGGTCTGACCAGGTCACTCCCCTGCTCTAGAGTTTCCAATGGCTCCCTCTTGCCTCTGGGAAAAAGTACAAATGCCTCCCTTTGGCTTTGAAATCCCTCCACAAAATCAGTCTCCTGCCTACCTTTCCAAGCTTATGGCGTATTACTTTCCTGCACTCTGCACTCTGACCTGACCTTCCTGGGGTTTCTTGTCTGGGATGTGGCAGTCTGTTCTCCAGGCCTGGAATGCAGGAATGCCAGTCCATTCCATGCCAGAATGGACTCACTGATTATTTTTAGTAAATTCATTCAACTCCTGTTCTTTGGGTGCACTAAGTGCTTAGCATTCGGAGCATAGCATTCAGGAATGCTTTGCCTCTGCCTCAGAGAATCCCTAACTTTCCTCAGAACTTATCTCAAGGGTCACCTCCCATAGGAAACCTGTCCTGATCCATGCAGTTGCTAGTGTTCTCCCCCAGAAATTACTTCATATACATTTTATATTTAATTGTCTCTGTTCATGTTAAAGAAACTTATTTTTAAAGAATAAGCTTCTTACAGATAGAGGTTGTTTCCTTTTTGGTCTCTCTTTCTCAGGTCAAGTGTCCAGCACATGGTAGGGGCTTTAGAAATGTTTACTGAATGAATGCACCCCAGTGCTCTGACCCAAGCTGCTCTTCCCATGATACCACAGCAATCTCCAGGGTCCCTCCCACCTCCAAAACTCCGTGTTCTAAGACCCTTTTTTGAGGGTTGGCATCATTGAAAGAACAGCAAGGTTGGAGTCAGAAGACTTGGATTTCCTTCTGGCTCTTCCACCTGCCAGTTCTGTGACTGCGGGGGTCACCTCACCTTTTTAGACCTTAGTTTCTCATCTATAAAATGAGGAATAATTTTGTGATTCTAAGGTCCCTGTGGCTCTGACCTTCTGTGTTCTAAGGTCCCTCCCAGTTCTGACCTTCTATGTTCTAAGGTCTCTCTCAGCTCTGACATCCTGTGTTCTAAGGTCCCTCCCAGCTCTGACATCCTGTGTTCTAAGGTCCCTCCCAGCTCTGGCCTTCTGTGTTCTAAGGTCCCTCCCTCTCTAATATTCTCTCTTAAAATTCTTTCCAGGTTTGCTATTTTGTTTTAAGGTCTCCTGCCTGACATTCTATGTTCGGCGATGATCCATTCCCCTTCTTCCGAATCCCCAATCTCCCTGATCAAAGGTTCTTTCTCTGGACCTTCTCTGCCTGCATGTCTGTACCCTCTCTGAAGGTGTGGGGAGGAGAGCTGCCCACAGCCTCCCAGGAGCACATGGTACCATGGCTTTGTTTCCACCCCCAGAAGCCCTTGGGGGTCATCATTGGAGCCTCATGGGGAATCTTTTCCTCCTGCTGGGACTGTCTCCTCACCCACATTGAATCTGTCTGCTGCTTTTCTTCCCATTCCCCCAGCCCCTCACTAGAACTTCCTGCCACTTTTGCTCCATCAGGGGGACTGAAGAGCTCAGTGTCCCCTGTGGTCTTAGAAAGACTTGTCGGCACTGTTCCTGTCTCTGGATTATCGAAGCAATGCTCTGAATGCTAAGCACTTAGTGCACTCAAAGAACAGGAGTTGAATGAATTTACTAAAAATGATCAGTGAGTCCATTCTGGCGTCAGGAAGCCAGATGTGTCTGTGCTTGCAGACTCGTAGAAGAAAGCACATCGGACTTGAAATGCCCTCCAGCACTTACTAGTCCTGTGAGCTGCAGCAAGGCATCCAGCCTCTCCTGGCCTGAGTTTTTCTCCGTTGCAGAATGGAAATAACCCACTTCTAATGTCTACCTCAGGGGTTTTTGGAAGGGTCAGGCGAGGTCATGGAAATGAAGTGCTATTCAAACCTTAGAAATCATTATTCATGCCAACTACTAATGGAGATTGGTTTCCACCTCTAGGCCGGCCCCTACCCATGGCAAAAGTCTCCAGATTAACGGTGATGCCAGCTTTTCAGTAGGCAAAGTAGACAAATGCCTATTCTGAATATGGAATCATATACTCAATCACACAGATGTTCAATCACACACACGCAGAAAAACCTCTAAATCTAAAACCAATCAAACCAACTCTCAGAACAAACCCCACCCCTGAGACTCCCTGACCGGCCCTCAGCTAGCCTTATCTCCCTCCAGCAGAGAGCCTAGGATGGGCACAGCAGGGGGAAGCCAGGGAGGGGCAGGGGAGCCCAGCTGGGCAGATGCTTCCCCCAGCCTGTGGGAAGGAGAAAACGGAGAGGAGAAAGGAAGTGGAGAGCAAGGGGAAAGGATCACTTCTCTCCCGAACTGGCCGATGGAGGAGTCAGGATGGATGCAGTTAAAGACCAGGGACTGACGGTGAAAGGAAAGGGGAGGGAGTGGGAGGGGCCCCTTGTTTCCAACAAGGGAAGTTCCCTCCTCCGGTGCCTCAGAAGGAGGGGGGATTGGGAAAGTCCCCGTGGCCTCTCTGGCCATGTCTGGGAGCAGTCAGAGACGGGTCCCAGAAAACGAAGCCTGTGGGGGAGTGGGAGGAAAGTCCTGATGGGGACGCCCAGGGGTGAAGTGGACAGGCCCCCTTTCTCACTTTCAATATGCTTGAAAGAAGAGGGGTAGATGAACGTCTAGTAGACAGACCGTTTGGACCTAGAACTAGACCTAGAACCTCAGCAAATCAAGGCAAGCTGGGATTTCTTCACAAGACCCTAGCTCACCACTCAGGCCCAGCTGGGCTCAAGGTCAGGAGACAAATATTTCTGCCTAATTCTCCTTTGCCTGGTTCCATCTTTTTGGCATCCCACATCTTATTTGGTATATAGGCCAGCTGGGATCATTTCCAGTTTACAGGTGGGAAAACTGAGTCCTGGGACAGGGATGGAGGAAGGAGCTCAGTCCCCAAATTCTGGGTCATTGCCCACCCCCAGGAAAGCTTTGCTTTCCCAGGTGACTCAAGTTGCCCTGCACTGCTCCCTGTGGCCACCAGGGGTTGCTAGACCCCCTGTCCGGGTGAAATAGACCTTAGGATGGGAAAGTGACTAGGGTTTGGATGACCCCCAGCATTGCCTGGTAGAGGGGAGGTCCAATCTAGGCTGAGGCTGCTACCTCACCTCCAACGCTCTGCTTGCCCCAGGGACCCCACGGGGCTTGAGCAACTTCAAGGCCATGAGTAGGGTGGGGGGAATTCCAGGCCAGCTGACCCCATCTTCTTCCTAGGTGCCCTGGGGTAGCCCTGGATTTTATCTGGGGTCCTGAGGCTGACGCAGAGGCTGTAGGGCTCGCTGGTTCCTTTCGTCCCACTGCTCCCTCCACCAGGCTCACTAGCCCCATTGGGCCAGAACAGCTGACTCTGAGGGCAGGGACGATGATTCTCCCTGATTTCTGTGATTCCTAGGCACATCCAGACTCCCTACAACTTTTCCTGCTACATGCCCACCACCCCATTGCCTTGAGCCTACAGAGTTTTAGACACAGAGTGAAGACTGAGTGCAGAAGGGAGAGTGGTGTTTATGAGGCAAAGCTGTCAATGGACCCCCGCCTACAACCCACCAATCCTTCCACTCCTCAAGGGGACTGCAGTTGGGGAAAGGGGTGTGAGTCAGTGGTGGTTTTTCAGAACTCTCGAGCAGCCCCTCCCATAAAGACAACACTATCATTTTATGGAACCTCATAAAGAGAGAGAATTTCAAAAAAAGCCTTCCTGGCCCTGGGGCACGGGGGCCCCCAGGAATCCTAAAGGCTCTCAGATGGGGTTCCTGTACTCACATGGGGCTCTCAGGGGCTGACTCCCTATAACCCCCTTCCCCACCCCACCCCTCAAAGTGGATGACAACACAGTTGGTGCTTAGTAAAAATGGAATCGAATTGACTTGGGCTTGTGGACACAGCTTCCAGATGTGACTCCAGAGAATGTCAACTTTGTATGGGCATTGAGCATCCTGCCCACTGCCCACCTTGTCAAGCCCTGGCCTATATTTGAAAGTAAAACTGTTGTTTCTGATTCTCTGAATCTATCTTCCTAGGGAGTCAGGGGGCCTTCATTTAGCTGCACAGCTCAGACTGAAGAAACCTCTTTCCTGCCCCCACCAACTCTTCAAGACCCGATGGGAAGGGGCCATTTTCTCGCCTTGTTCTGGGTTCATGGGCACCCCAGGGATTCTGGCTCTGCTCCCCAAACCCCAAATTCAGGATCTCTAGGTCTCTTTTCCCTGACAGACTCCAGATCTTGGTGGAAGGGTAGGCAGTACATCTTTCTATCTTCATCCCATTCGCCTTCATCCCATCTATCTTCTGTCTTTATGACCCTTGGAGTTAGCATCTTGGATGCCTCAGTACCCCTGGGACCTTGGGACTTTCCTGGCCTCCTTGTCTTTCTCCACTTGTTAGGAATTTCAGCTGTGTTGGACCCCTACCCCTACTGCCTTTGGCCAGGAGCCCCAACCTTGGTTAGGAGCTGACACTGTCAGGCTGTGGGCCAAGGCTGTCAGAGACCACTCAGCAGTATGGGGTCCAAACCCCTCCCCCACTCCCTCAGAAGCTTGAAATCCCTTCCTCTCTCTTCTTACATTGTTGGGGGCAGGGGCCTTTCAAACCCTTCCTTCAAGGCTCACTTCCTTGAGTACTTTCCTGATGCCTTACTACCCACCCCCTGGTCAAGAGTGACCATTCCCATCTAAGCTGGCCTGGCTCTCTCCTTTACCCCATCACACCCTACTTTGTATCGTTCCTGTTTGCTTACCCCAACCTCAGCTAGGAGCTGATAAGGCCCGGGGGTGGGCCCAGACTCTCAGAGACCACTCCCTAGCACAGGGTCCAAAGCTCCCCCCATTGGGGGGGTAACCCTGACTCCATCCGCATCCCCCACAAGTAAGATTCTACTTCTCTCCAAATCCACCGTCCTCATCAGTGGAATAAGAGGGATGAAGCAGATCATTTCTAAAGTTTCTCCCAGCTCTGACATCCTGTGTTCTAAGGTCCCTTCTGGCTCTGACATTCCTGTGATTCTATAATGGTACCTATAGTCAATAAGATTTGCTGGTTTTTAAGAGGACCCGAATTCAAATCCACCCCTGCCATTTACTATGTGGGCAAACTCAAGTAAGTGTATGAGACTCAGGGTTTCAGCATTGGCCTCTGTAAAGCACAGAGAGGTTGGACTAGATGGCCTCCTGGGTCCATCCCAATTCTAGATCTGGGTTTGCTGCTGCTTCCGATTATGATCAAGGTGACAAGGAAGTCAATGATAATGCTGATACCCCCCCCCCCACACACACACACACACACGCACAGGGAAAGCATAAACCCCCCAGGGTAGGTATTGTGTCTGTCTGCATGTCCAGAGCCTAGTTCTTAACCAGTACTGAAAAGCTTGTTGATTATTTTATTCATGAGGAGTATGGATCCCCGGAGCCATGCTCGCCTTTGGCATTGTACACTGGACAGGATGCAATAGTCACCTTCTCCCCCCACCCCACCCCAGCCACAGGGCCTTTGAGAGAGGGAAGAGATGGGAACCACTTACCACTGTGGCTCTCTCCATCACTGCTGATATATGGGTAATATTCGTGAGTCTGGCGGTACAGATCTGTGTCATAGGGCACCATGTCTTCTGATGGCTGTAGAGAAGGGAAGTAATGAGGTCCTGCCCAGAGATCTGGAGGTCTTCATTTTGGCCTATACATCCCCCAATTCTCAGCACCCAATCCATAGTCCCCCTCCTAGCCTGTGTTCTCCCTCCCTAGCCATCTGCAAGGTGAGAACTATGCCATGAGAGTTCTTTCCAAGGCGGAGTTAAAGCGTGTGTGTGAGTAAGACCTGGGGGTGGACTAGAGTCAGAGATCCAAGACCCTCATACAGATCAGCGTATGGGATGAGGACACCAGCTATCACGGCCCCAGGGGAAGCCTGAAGGAGCCTAGAGAGTCCAGAATTGGAGCAGACATGGCAGGGGTCAGAAGTAGGTGCCTGCATCTGAGGGGAACAATCGTGTCCCTTCCTTGGGTTCAAATCCTCCCCCCCCCAGATAATTAGGAACTGTGTGACCCTGGGAAGAATCATTTTCTCTGTGCCTCAGTTTCCTCCAATGTAAATTGAAGGGTCAAATGTGATACCTCCAAGGTCCCTTTCAGACCTTCTTTCCCATCTCATGCCCCTTGTTCCCTGCATTCCCACTCCCTTTATTTGGCATCTTCTCCCATTAGAATGGAAGCTGCTTGAGGGAAGGAGCACCCTTGCTTGTTTGTGTTTCTATCTCAGTGTTTACTACAATGCCTTGATATATAATAAATGATTCTTTAACATTTATCTATCTATCTATCTATCTATCTATCTGTCTGTCTGTCTGTCTGTCTGTCTGTCTGTCTGCCTGTCTGTCTGTCTGTCTATCTATCTATCTACCCATCTACCTATCTGTCTATCTGTCTGCCTGTCTGTCTGCTTACCTGTCCATCTGTCTGTCTGTCTGCCTGCCTCTCTTTCCCCCCCTCCAGCCCTCACTCCTCTCCTCCCTCCCTGGTTCTCGTGAGGTCTCATGCTTACTCACCTGTCCTCCCACTTCACACACAGCTAAGTTCTCTCTGCCTTCAGGTCCCCCCTTGTTCTCAGTCCCCACCTACTTCCACAAGCAGCATTTGAGGGAGAACATCCCCCCCACACCCACACATGTTGTCACAGCCTTGGCCACTCTCGGCCTCCACCCTCCCAAACCCACACCTCGTCCTCACCCTTGCAGATCCCTCCCCCCCAGGTCCACTCCTCACCACCAGACACAAGCTAATGCTCTCCCTCAGAACCTGTCCTAGGGGCTGGCTGTCAAGGCTGGTAGCTTTGGCTGAATTGTCCACTTCCATCATACAGATGGAGATGGGTAGGCCCCCTCCCTTCTCTAGGCCTCAGTTTCCTCATCTGTAACATGAGGGAATTGAACTCTGTGACTTCTAAGGTCTAAAGCTATGTGCCTAAGTTTTCTCTGAACTAAACCAGATGTGGCTTAGAGTTAGGTAGGTTGGACAGGCTCTCCCTCCCTGCCTGATCTCCTTCTCCCATGTAGATCTACTCCAAGAGCAGCCAGGGTCTCCCCCTTTATTCACAGAGGCAAGTAATGTTGAGAAACACACATAACCCAGACTTGGGGACCAAAGCAGGTTTGGGGGCAGCCATAGAAATGATGTGGCCTAGAAGAGGCATCCCAAATGCTCAGTATCCTCCCAACCCTGGTAGAAGTTCCCCTCCATTGCTGAGAACACCTCAAATTCTAGGTTGTGGAGAAAAGCAAGGGGTCCCAAGAAGCTGGGGGGAGTTAGGACTGAGTTATCTGGAGATTGTGGACTGAGGTGACATGGGAGCAAATGGCGAATGGGGGAAGGTCTCTATGCCATGGAGTCCCTGAAATCAATAGTTTGGGGAAACAGAGGCTCTTTAAGGGTTGCTCCTGAGACAGAGCCTGAGTCCCTAAGCCTGGAGGCAGTGTTTGGGGTGGGGTGGAGTGGAAACCAAGACCATCCTGTCTTTTCTTCTACCGCGTCTCAGACCAAGGAGACCTCCGAGCCCAGATATCCAAAAAGAAGGAGGAGTTCAAAAGACACAGGGTACCAGAAGGCTGTAGCTGGATAAGAAGGCTGGGGGCTGGCTCTGGCTTGGTCTCAGCTTGGCAGGGAGAGCTCAGACTCTCAAGATCTGACTAGGGGCTCCACCCCAAGTAGGACTTTAGCCAGGCTGGGAAAGCCTGAGTCAAGTGAAGACAGGCTGGGCTGAGCCCAGCAAAATGCCCCTACCACCTCACTCATTCTCATAGCGGCTAGAAGGAAAATGGAGCCCCATTGCTTGGTGATCTGCCCCAAGGGGAAGGCAGCGGAGCACTGTGAGGTTCTGTCCTCCTAGTCCTTACTCCCCCATCCCATCCCACACCTGACTCCCACCCTGGGCTCCTGGGCTTCCCTGGAAGCCATACCCATGTCAGCCTGCTATCTTGGGAACCAGTCTATCTCTCAGCCCTTTGACCTCCCTCATCTCCTCCTTTCCTGACCTGGCCTCCCAGAATCATAGAGCCTCACTGTAGGGCCAACTAGCCCATCCTCTGTCCCCAAACTCTGGGTACTTGCCACCTGTTTCTGCTTCCTCCCCTACCCGGACCTGTGCCCCTTTGCCCCTCTCCCTGACTTCAGCCTTACTCTCTCTTCCACTCCCTTCTTTCACAGTTGCAGGGAGCTTCTGTTCTACCCATCCACATGCATCCCCCAGCCCAGGCCCTGGATGCCCCACCCTCCCTAGTCTCTGCCTCTCCATTCTGTCCTCCATCTAGTGTTGGTGCCAAGCCCTCACAGCTCCAGGCTAGAAATAAGCGGGCAGGGGCCCTCAATTCATAGATCCCACCACCCCCCACTGGCCTTCAGTCCTCTCACCCTCAGTCCCTAGCTAAGCTATCCTCACTCCATAACCCTTGTCCCAACTGTCTCATCCAGGGCCCCCAGGGAGGAAACACCAGCTTCCCACTGATTAGAAACCAGAGGAGGCTGGAAGAGGAGGGGGAAGGAGCCCCCATACTCACAGGGGAGACCAGGGGGAATCCTTCCATCTTGCACGCCTGTAACATCCACCCGATCTCAGGGCCCGTCAGCTCCCCTGCCTCGGCAGGGCCCACTCCGGAGCCCCTGGGCATTGGGAGCCACAGGGTCGGGGCTGGTGGGGCTGAGGGTGGGAGGCGGGCACCCAGTGGGGGCGGGCAGGATGGCTTTCGAAGGAGCCTCAGTCCTGCCCCTTGGCCTGGCTGATCCCGACGTGAGCCCCCTCCCTTGACATTGCAAAGCAGCCCAAGTTCCTGATTTTATCGAAGGGCCTGTGGCTGGAAGATAGTCCCCCCCCAGGGTGACATCACCACCCCAGCCCGTTTGCATAAATCTCTTGCGCTAGCGGAAGTCTCTGGCTGGCCCCTGAGGCAGGTGGCAGGAGGAGACCAGCCTGGGAAGGCCACCAGGCCAGAGCCCCCTGCTCAGAGGAAGCAGGCAGTCCTCTGGGGGGCTGGGGGGAAGCCTGAAAGGGAGCAGTGGGTTCAGGAGGGGGAGGAGGGAGCTGAGGCCAAGGCCTGGGAGACCTGGACCTTTCCCCGCCAAAGGCCTGCTAGGGCCTAATGGCCTCTCAGGCAGGCGGTGCCAATGGCTGGTATCGCCAGGGCTCCCTGTAGCAAAATGACCCCCTGTGAGATCTCTTTGGGGTGACCCCGGCCTGATTCCCATGTGGCCAACGCTGGTTTAATTTGGTTTTGTAGTCTAAAATTCCTCCTGGTTTTAGTACTCTGTGTTCTACATTCTAAGGACCTTCCCTGGCCCTGACATTCTATGCTCTAAAGTCCGGCTCTGATACTCTATGTTCTAAGCTCCCCTTCCATCTCTGACATCCTATGTTCTATGTGCTAAGGTCCCTTCCAGTTCTTGCATGCTGTGTTCTAAGGTCTCTTCCAGCTCTGAGTAGAAAGAAAGGTCATCTGGAAGGAGAAGGCGTTAGCAGCTGGGTGACATGAGAAAGGCCTCCTGGGGAAGGGGCTTTGATGTGAGCTCTGAAGGAAGACAAGTAAAGGCAGAAGCAGTAGAGAGAAGACAGAGGGTTCCAGCTTTGAGGGAGACAGCCAGAACAAAAGGACAGAGACTGGAGAGGCAGGGTTAGATCTGACAGAAAACAGGCTGGCCAGGGGCTTGGAGGGTGCAGGGGGACAGACAAGGAGAAGTCCAGAAAGGTAAGGAGGCCTCAGTGTCCAAGAGGGAGGAGTTGGTGTCTGATGGTGAAGGTAACAGCGAGCAGGAAGGGTAAAGGCATCAAGCCAACACTTCAGAAAAGTTACCTTGGCACCTGAGTGGAGGCTGGATTGGTGTGCGGAAAGACCTGCAACAGGGAGACCAGGGTTCTAAGGCCCATTCCAGACTAGCCTTTTGTGTTCTAAGGTTCCAGGGGACAGGACCATGGAAGGCATCTCAGGAGGGGGAGGGACTGTTGAGGAAGTAGGAGCTTCACCCTGATGAGGGCTCCAGGGCATGCTGCCCTTGGCCCCCAGGCCTTTCCTAGGGGAAGCAGGAGCAGCTTCCCTGTGGAACCGGCAGGCCTTGGTCAAAGGCACCTGTGCCAGCTGCCTCCCTCACCCTGTTACACCAACTTCCTTTCCCTCAGCCCAGAAAACCTGAGCATCACATGCCAGCCTCTCCATCAAAATCCCTGGGGACCAGTTTCTAGAGCAGCCCTACAAAGCAGCCTGGGACCCATTCTGTCGGCCTGAAGACTCAAGTAGCTGTTCTCCCTCTCTAGGCCCCAGCTTGGATAAGAAGACCTCGAAGATCTATCTCAGCTCTGACCTTCTGTGTTCTAAGGTCCCTCCCAGCTCTGACCTCTTGTGTTCTAAGATCTCTTCCAGCTCTGACCTTCTGTGTTCTAAGGTCCCTCCCAGCTCTGACCTCCTGTGTTGTAAGGTCCCTCCCAACTCTGACATCCTATGTTCTAAGGTTCCTCCCAGCTCTGACCTCCTGTGTTCTAAGATCTCTCCCAGCTCTGACATTCTGTGTTCTAAGTTCCCTCCTAGTTATGACACTCTCCAGTTCTAATATTCTCTGTTCTCTGCTCTAAAGTCTTTTCCATTTCTAAATCCTCTGACTGGTTACTCCAGACTACTTAATGGCAGAGTATCCCATTCCCCTTCTCCAGCGGTCCTGTTCTAATATCCCCTTCTCCTTTAGCCTTTGAGCAGAAGGGCTGTGTCTCTCTCCTGGCTCCCTTGGCAAGACCCTCCTGAGTCAGGATCACGTTTAAGACTGTAGGATCATGGGAAGAGACCTCAGAAGACATCTAGGACAACCTCCTCATCGTACAGATGAGTAAACTGAGGCCCGGGTGATGTGATTTGCTTAAGTGTCAGAGGTGGGCTTTGAGCCCAGGATCTTTGACTCCAGTGTAGGAGATGGTTAGGGGCAGGGGATTGGTCTAAGAATCAGAAGATATGGGCTTGGCTCTGTCTCCACCCATCTGGATGAGTTTAGATAAATCTCTGCCCCCTCAATAGTCCTTTGATTCTTTCTCTATACAGGGCGTGATCTTTATGACCTCTAAGGACCAACCCTTCTAAGAATCTCTGATGAGCCTTGTATCTGGCTCTGCTCTCTGTGGGGCCCCCAGAGTAAGAGCTGTGTGAGAATGGGAGGCTGTGTGTGTGTGTGTAAGTGTGCGTGTGTGCGTGCGTGTGTGTGTGTACACATGTGTGCTCCAAGGGTCGTGTGGGCATGTCTGGATGGGCAGCAGTTTTTTCTTGTGGACCGCGCAGTCAGACGAGGAGAAAGCAAGCAAGCGCCTTTCTCATCATCAGAAAGCTTTGATTAAACCCGTTTGCCCTAGACTTTAGGACCCATATAGGAGGGCCCCAGCCCCAGGAGCCTGGCGTCTCAGAGTCTAGTGTCTACGAGCGCCAGCCTAGCCTGCCACAGGAAACAGCACAGGCCTTGGAGCCTGCAGAGCTGGGCTCAGGCCCTCCTTCACACTTACTACTTGTGTGATGTGTTTGGAGGAAGCTTCAGGACAGTTAGAGCTGCTCCTGATGGCTCACCTTGGGAGGGGAGGGCTTTCCTCTCCTTAGGGGATCTTTGAGCAGACGCTGAATGACCATTTGTCAGGTATGTTCAAGGGACTATTCATTTCTTGTACGGGTCAAACTAGACTGCTGCTAAGGCCTCTTACAGCTCCCAAGTCCTCTGATCTTGGTGATGGGCAGTCATTTACTCAGAATCTCAGTTTCCTTATCTGTGAAATGGGCACAATAATACCTGCCTAGCTCACTTCCTTGAGCCGCCGGGAGTAAAGCACTTAATAAATGTGACTTATTGTCATTGTTCATTAGGCACCAACTGGGGACAGGACTTTCTGCTTGATGCTGGAGATTCAAAGGTGAAAAACACAGCCTCTAAGAGCCCAAGGTCCAGTCTGGGTGGGGCCGGGGGTGGGGGTAGGTGTTTACACAAAGACATCCCCAAAAGAGGGATCACTGATTTAGAGCCTGACCTTTTAATCCAAGCGTTTCATTTTAGAGATGAGGAAACAGGCTCAGAGCCATGAAAACTATCGGCTCATGGTTACACAGCCACTCGTTGTAAAGGCAGGAACATCTTGAGCTCAAGCCCAGTTTCCTTAGCCCCACCAGGCTGCCTATCCAAAATATTAGAAAGTATGCCCAAAATTCCTCTTCACACACACATATGCACACACACATGCATGCACACACACACGCACACTCACACACACACATTCATACACACACTCACACATACTCACACACAGACACACACACACACACACACACTCTCTCTCTCTCACACACACACATACCCCATAGTTAAATGAGCTCACCCCCAAATCAGAAGCCTCTTCCTTCTCTTCCACTTTTCCTAGAGCTCTTCTGAAGACTGAGGCCATTCTAGAAACCAGACCTCCAGGCTAGGGAATTCCCAAAATTCAGAGAAGAGTAGGGACATGAGTCAGGGCTACTGAGTGGGTGGCTCTTGAAGACCTGGAATTGGCAGATCTCCAGAATCAGAGTAATAATGGGACCAGGGCCTACAGGGCCTCACCCCAAAGGGAAGTGGGGAAGGGGACAGCAGCAGGTACTCTCACCAGCCCAAGGCATGGGGTGAGGCAGTTGCCATTCTCACAGGCCTGTCTCTGTGGCACCATCTCCCAGACCACCCTTTCAATGCCCTTGGGGTCAAAGGCCCAATCCTAACCCTGTACCCAAGAGCTACCCCACTTCTAAGCTATAACCAACTGGTGCCCCAGCTGTTTTTGCCATAGGTAAAATATTTTTAAAGCATTGTGCTGGGCTGGAGGAGAGGACAGAGTAAGTAAGACGTGATGTCTGCCCTCTTGGAGCTTCTAGTCAAATGCAAAGAATGATACACCCAAATCATAATAATAATAACGCTTCTCAGCAACGCACAGCTATAAGACAATTCTACAAGGCTCAGGATGGAAGGACATGTCTACGTTCAGAGAAAGATCTAGAAAGAACAGAGTTTAAATGGAGACTCAAGCAATCTACATGCTCTCGTTCTTTTCCACGTTTGGTTTTGTTTCTTCTTTCCCATTGTTCACTCTATCGGTTACAACCCTTCTGTACAACCAGACTAATGTCCAGTGTGAAAGTATGTGCAGATCCAGTACTTGACTGAAAGCCGCCGTGGGGGGGGGCGGGGAGAGGGATATGAGAAAATTTGAAACTCAAGAGGTTATGGAACTGAATCTTGTAAACTAAAAGTAAATAAACAAATAAAATTTAATAATAATAATAATAATAATAATGTGCCATATTGCATGTAAGGCCACAAGAAAACATAAAACCTTTCTTGGGCTTTCATGGCCAGAGAAGTCATCTTATTTCCCCAGGAAGTATTTGATGGAGAGTTAGGTGACCCAGATCTTGTCCCAGCTCTCCCTCTGATAGCATTCGGTGTAACTGTGGCCAAATCACTTCATCTACCAGGACGTGTTTCCTTTGGTGGGGATTAAGAGGGTCAGGCTAGATGGGTCTTGAGGTCCCCAGAATGATGTGGAAAGTTCCCCGGCTCCAGAACTGGAGAATAGAGGCTCAAATCCCATTTCTGATTCTCGAGGTCTGTCTGACCTTCCTGGTATAAGATGAGGGAGTCACTTGGCTGGGGGCTTCTATGGCCCCTTCACCTCCCATTCTACGATTCTAGTATTTTATGAGAAATGCAAGCAAGTGTTATGCGAGCCCTGAGTGGGAAAAGGTCATGGGAATGTGGCTGGGAATCAAGGAAGGCTCATGAAGAAGCTGGCTTCTGAGCTGTGCTCTAAAAGATGGGCTAGAATTTGGTAGTCAGAGAGAGGGCATTCCAGGCATGGAGAGCAACATGGGCAAAATTACGGAGGTGGGAAAGCATGAGACATGAACTGGGCTATGTGAACAGCCTAGTTTGGCTGGACTGAGAATCAAGGCCATCTAGTGTAGGGCTAATTAAGGCCAGAAAGGATAAATCAGACCCATAGCACAAGAGTTTCAGCTTTACTTGGTAGGTAGTAAGGAGCTACAAAAGGTTTTTGAGCAGAGGAGTGCTGCTGCTGCATGGAAGAAAGGTTAGAAAAAATATATAATTTTTTTTAAAAGAAAAGCGCATGGTTAACCTGGCAGCAACATGAAAGATGGATTGAAGGGGAGAGTAAGCAAAGGGAAGGAGATATATGAGAAACTTATTTCAAGGGATAAGTGGTGGTGATAAGGGAAAATGGAGAAGAGAGGAAAGAGGTAAGAAAAGTTATAGAGAAGGAATGGAAAGAACTGGGCAGGGAGACAGGCAAGGGAGGAAGATGGAGAGAGAGAGAAGGATGTGGAGAGGTGGGAACAGAGGGAGGCTGTGAGAGAGAGAGATAGTGGACGAACAGAGAAGAAAATAGGAGAGGGGAGGGGAGAGACGGGACCTAAGGAGACAAAAGAGATGGGAAGATGTCAAGGAGGGGCTGATAATGGCTGGCAGGGAGGGACCCTGGCACAGGCCTTCATGACAGACTGGCAGACTCAGGCAGGCCTGGGTTGGTTCATCATGGAGGCTGTTCCTTGGCAGCATTTCAGAGATAATTGATGGGGGGAGTCTCCATTAAGGCCTAGCTGTCGGTCTATTCCTTGGGGACAGATACCAAACTCTGGATGTGGGTCTAGAGTTCTGGATTCAGATCCCAGCTCTGACACTTACTGCCTGCATGGCTTCAGGAAAAAACCAGCAACAGCCCACTCACCTCCTGATTCTTGGGCCCTGAGATTGGGCCCAGCAGAATTAAGCTGCCTAACCCAAAGACCATTTGGTACAGTGGGAACAGGTCGGAGGACCTGGGTTTCAATAAGCTACAAGACAACAGGCAGGTCACTCTATCACCTGGCCTCGGCTCTAGACAACCTGAGAGTCCGTCCCAGCTCTAACTCCTATGATCCTATGGACCTTCCAGAGAGAAGGAAAGGCCTCAGGAAAGCGGTGGAGCCAGGAGAGAGCCAGCTGTCCACAATCAAGAAACCACCATTTGAAAAGCACCTGCTCAGTCTCAGGCCCTGGGCTGATGGTCACTGAGCATACAAACAAAAGCAGAAAGACAGACGGCCCCAAGGAGGTCCCAGTGGAGCAGACGAGGCAACGCAAGTAACTGTTTCCAAACAGGCTCTAGATTGGATCAACTGGAAATAGTGTCAGAGGGCCGGCAATGGGGCTGGGGGACACGTGAGCCCTTCCTGGGGTTCTGGGGAGGGGAAAGGGCAGACTCCAACGAAGACAGATGTTCTCTGCTCCCAGGGATCAAAGCCACAGGTTCCCTGAGGAAGTGGCTGGCTCCCATCCTTTGGATCAGGCTGCCCAAGCCCAGGACAGGTATGAGCCTCACCACCTACCTAGAGGCAGCGGATGGAACCCATTCTGAACACACCCTGAGTGGAGGTCGAGAGACTCAGAGAATCTTAGCGCTGAAAAGGTACCTTAAAGATGGTGTAGGCCGGGGCTTCTTAGCCCGGAGACTGTGGACAAGCTCTCTAAATGCAAGCTCTGATCATTTAGAAATGCACTAAGACTTTGGGGATACCTGGTGTTTGGATAACTGTATTTCAATATCATTGGTTTTCTTCCTAATCTTAAGTGTTTCAGTTTGTGCCTTTAAAAACATTATTCTGAGATGGGGTCACCAAATTGCCAAAGGAATCCATGACACCAAAAGGGTAAGAACCCCAGCATCTAGTCCGACCCTCTCATTTTGACAGATGAAGATGCTGAGGGTCAGAGCGGGGCAGAGATTTTGTCTGGGTCACACACGCAGTTGGTAACAATTCAGCCCAGCTCCACACACATTAATTAACCATCTTCTGTTTACCAGGCTCTGTGGGAAGCTCTGGGGACACAAGGACAAAATGAAAGCAAACAGTCCCTGCCCTCAGGGAGTCTATTCTACAAGGCAAAACAATGTGTCCCCGGGCATCAATGAAAACACGATGGGGCACTAAGACATTGGGATAATCTGGAGCCGGGTCTTGAAGGGAGCTGGAACCCCAACTGCCAGCCACGAGGCAGAAGAAAAGAGGGACCCTGGCGGGGTTTCTAAGGCCCAAGTGGGGCTGGCCAGCTCTGGGTCTGGGCCTGTTCAGAGTCCAGGGGAGGGCTGGATGTCATGGGACAGCTGTGGCCTGGTTTGGAGATGCTGGGCCTGCGGCCTTAGCTGCTCCTCGCCCCCTCACCAGTCCTGTCCTGAGCTGTCTGGTGGAGGGTGGGGGGAGCCAGCAAAGCCTCTAATGCAATCCTAGGTCTGTCTGGCAACAGGAAGCATGGCGTGGGTGCTGGCTGGCAGGATGGGCGGCTCTCATGGCCTGCACCCCCTGTTCCACCCCCACCCCCTCTAGGAGCAGGCCCATCTGGGGCCTGGAGCAAGGAGGTGAGGCTGGGCTGGGGCTCCCTTCCCCCAGGCCTTGGACCAAGAGGAGGGAACAGTGGAGGCAGCTCCAGCTTTAGGCTGGAAAAGTTTACCATAGGCTGCTAAAGAGCTGTCCTCTCGCAACTTCCTCTAGCTGTTGAGACATTTCGAGAGGCTCCCTTAGCCCGGGACAAGCCTGGCCCTGGCGAACCTTCCATCGTGAGGCCCTGGGACACGTCATCTCTCCCCACTTTGGGTACCCCCCCCATCACTGAGGCCCTGCTTGAGAATGTGAGCCTCTGGGCACGCTGACATTCCCCAGCTCCGTTCTCGCTCCCAGCCCTGTCCGCCTTCCTTCTGCCCTCCCTCCCCACTCGGCTTTCCTGCCTCTTGACCACAGCCTCCTTCAGCCAGGGAGCTCACCTCCTGGCCACATCACTCAGCCTCTAGTACCTCAAACCCACCCTGGGCCTGTGGTGACTTCCTCCGGCTCACCACGGCTAGGCCAGCATCACCTTGGGGAGGGGAAGGGCCTGCCAAGAAGTCTCTCACCTGTTCTGACTGTTCCCTCCACCCGTGCCCCCTCTCAAAGGCTCCCCCTCCTGCCTTCTCCATCCCTCCAACATCTCATCCCCTTCTTTTTTGATGGGCTTTGTTTTTCTATTACCCACATTTCTGCCTGTATCCTGCCTTCTCCTGCCCCAAATAACCATCCCACATAGCAAAGAATTTTCAAGCGCCCACCCTTCACCCCCATTTCCCCTTCTAGGACCCTACAGTCTCCTTAGTCACAACCACCACCGTCATCATAAATAATGATTGAACCTTAGTGCCCGTATGTACAGTCAATCTAGCAAGGAGCATTTATTAAGCACCCAGGACATACCAGGCACAAGGACTGCCAAAACAAACAAGTTAAAATAAAGCAAAGAGCCCCCCGCCTCCTCCTCTCAAGAAGCTTCCATTCTATGGGTCCTATGCGAGGGGCTCCTGCCCTCTGGAGACTTGAGCCAGGGGAAGAATCAGGAAACCCACGTTTGAAATCTCTCCTGCCACTGCCTACGCCACCTTGGCCAAGTCTCTTCTCTGGGCCTCCCTTTCCTTGTCTCCAAAAGGAGGGGGATGTCCAGACGGCCCCTCATCTTCAGGCGGTTCCTTAGTCTATGAGCCCAATCCCTGCACAGATGTTAAGCTCCCCCCCACCTTCCGTCCCATCGGTCTGCCTTTGTCCTCTCAGGGATTTCTCCTTCCGCCCCCAGGAGGTGGGACAAGGAGTGGGGGACAGGTTTAATTCCCCTCGTGAGAGTGACTAGACACCTCTGTGGGACTGACTGAGAGGGAAACGAAGAATGGAGAAACAACATTTTTCCCTTCCAGCGTGATCCAGACCTTCCCCCTGCATCCCTCCTCTTCCCTCTTGCTTTCTTCCATCTCCTTCAATCCTCTCCCTGCAGAGCTCTCCCACCTTCCAGCTTGGCGTTGTAGGTAGAACAAAGTCAGAGGTGCATGTGTGCATGTGTGCACACGCCTGGCGACCCATGTGAGGAAGCCCAGGAAGGGGGTGGCTACGTGTGGGGTCCTGCAAAGGGGACAGCTCAGTTCTAGGAGATATCTCATGGTGCTGGTTCGGGAGAAGATGAGGAGCTGGCTATGTGGGAGACCCTAAATGCATGAGTGAGTTGGGGGTAAAGGGAGGTCTAGGCAAGTTGAATCCAGTGGTGAATGTGAGCCTCGGGCCAGCCTGTTTCCAAGAAGGAGTTAACTGTCTTTGGGGACAGAGTGAATCAGAGGCTCCACTCAGTACTGGAAATTCCCTGTGCATGGCATGTGGTCACCCAGAAAAGGGAAACGGTGCTTTTCGGAGTGGGGGACAGTGGGGGCCGGAGCGGAGCAGACGCCTGCTTGGGCCTTGCAGAAGCTTATTTATAAGCTTCTGGCTCTATCCCAAGGAGGCCGTCCGGCACCCAAGGGCCTAATGGTCAAGCCACAGCCTGAAGAGGAGGGGGGCAGAGTTGAGGGAGAGGGAAAAACCTCAAGGGGGGATGGGGAACAATCTTCAAGGGCCCATTGGCCAGACCTAGCCCAGGGGGATAGAACAGTTCCCCTGTGACCTTGATCCATCCTCTCCAAGTGACTCTGCAAAGGTCTCACCGCGACTGAGACTTTACCTCTTTGGAGACCTCCATTTTTACTGCACCACTCCCACCCTTCTAGTCCTGGTCACTTAAAATAGGGGCTGTCTTCAGCTGTGCTGGTCTCTTCCCCTCTACACTTGATGCTTAAAATTCTGTGGTCAGAGCTGTATTTCTTTAGGATGAGACTTTGAATCAGACTCATAGGATATGGTGCTGGGCGGAACCTTAGAACCTCAGCCCAAGTTGAGATGATCTGGCCAAGGTCACATGGATAAAAGGGAGGAAAACTGGATTCAAATCTAGGTCCTCTGACCCCCCAAGTCCAGCCTCCTCCCTACTGCCATGAGCTACGTCCCTGTTAAAATGCACTACCTCCTTTGGAAGTGCGATAGCTTGAGATGTGGTGAAAAGAGGCTACAGTTTGGAATCAGAAAACTTGGTCTCAGCTACGAGGGTGCTGCTCGTGGTGCCTGAGCTTTGGGAGGGCCCAGGGCCTGTTCCGAGCTCCCACCCCACTTACAGGAGGGTCTCAGCTCACTGAGAGCCATCTCTCCCTTTAACAAATAGAAGAAACGAGGCACATCCTAAGACTTGGTTATGGTGGCTGGGGGACAAACGGGGCCCGAAAAAGAGACAGGAAGAAGAGAAGCAGGAAAAGCAGAAAAAGCTATCAAAGGATTGGGGTTCCACCTTTGCTGCTTCCTGTGTGATCTCACACAAGACTCCCCAAATCCAGGCCCAGTTTCCTTCTCTTTAAGATGAAGCAGGTTAAGGCTCCTGCCAGTAGACTGGGCTATGGGATGGTGACAGTCCCAGCTGCCCCGTCACTGTCCCCTCCACACTCCATCCTCCACACAGCTGTCCCAGTGAGTTCCGAAAGCACAGATTTGCCCATGCCAGCTCAAGAAGCTTTAGGGCTCCCTGCTGTCTCTGAACTGAAATACAGTGTCCCCGGGGGGGCATTTAAAACCCTTCATAACCTGGCTCCAGCCTCTCTTCCCAGACTGTTTCTTCTCTAGGCCCCCTCATCTGCCCAGTGGCCAATGTGCCCTCTGCTCCTGACATCCCATCTCCTGCCCTAGCCTTTGCCAAAGCCGGCTGTGCCCCTTCCCCAGAATGCTCTGCCTCTTGGGACCCCTGCCTTGCTGCGGGGCTCCTCATCCCCTCCACGTTGTCTTCCCCACTCCCATTGCTCTGTAGAGCTAACGTCTATGCAGGAGTTAAGGTTTGCAGAAGGCTTTACAGAAGCTGTGCCATCTGACTCTCACAATAACCCTAGGAGGTGAGGATAACTATGACCCCCATTTTACAGATGAAGACACTTGGGCTAACAAGTTAAAGGACTGGGCTAGTCACATAACGAGTTGTCTGAAGCCAGATTCGAACCCAGGTCCTGAGGACTCCAAATCCAGCACCCTAACCATTACACCAGACTGCCCCAATAACTAACAGCAGCTAACACTTAGATGACCCTGTGAGGTTTACAAAGGGCTTTGCCCATATTGTCTTATCTGACAATCCCATTCCTTATCTGAGCATATTTTGCTTCACCTTGTGGGAACGTAAGCCCCCTGAGGGAGAGAACTCTCTGGCCCATGCTCTGAACCGAGTCTGGGAGGGGGCTTTGAACCCAGTGTGAAGGGGTGGGTGGGTTTCATCTGGACAACAGGAGAGGTGTGTGTGAGGAAGAATGCCAGAGCTGGTTTGGGGCCAGTTTCAAGGGGGAGTAACAAGGGAGCTGGTTCAGGCTTCAAAGTCAGGAAAAAGGTCCTCCCGGGAAGAGCCTCTGATGCTGGCCGAGCTGACCCCAAGCAGAGGCTGCATGTCTGCTGGTGTACAGCTTGGCCTCCATGACCCTGGGCAGTCTCTCGCTCTCAATTCCTGAGATTCCTTGCTTCAGGAGGCATTTCATAAATGCCTTCTGGATTAATGTGGATTCTACAGGGCCTCCAGGCCCTCAGAACAACTCTGGGAAGTAGGTGGGACAAGTGCTTTTATCTGTCTTTTACAGAGGAGGAAACTGAGGCTGGTCCAGTGGCCAGAAATCTCCTAGCTCCCTTTAGAATGAGTTACTTCAGGCCTGACCTCAGAAAGTGGAAGGATGGACTCAGGGGGGCACTGGGCCCTTACCTAGCTCTGGGAGGATGAGGCTTCCCAGTGTGGCTCCTGAGCCCAGAGCAGGCATATGGCCAGGCCCGGAGATTTCCTGAGGCCCTTGCTCTGGGAGTGGGGGTGCAGGAAAGAAGATTCTCCCCAGGACCCTGCCCTGGACCAGCTCTCCTCTCACCCTGCAGAACACAGAGGACTTGTTCCCAAAGGCCTAGTGGGGGGAGACCACACTGCAGAAGAAGGGGGCAGGGAGCAGGGTGTGCTGGAGAAGGAAAGAGGAAGCCGTGGGAAGAGGCTTTGGGGGATGGGGGGACCAGGGGCAGGGGTGGGGGATGGATGAGGGGGCTGGGCAAGCCACCAGCCACAGTCACTTCACTCCTCCCAGTTTCAGTTTTTAAATAGCAGCTTGGTTTGGAGCAGAGTGGGATGGTCCTGCCCTATCTCCACCCCAGATACCTCTTCTGGTTAGTTTGGGCCCTAAGATCCCGCTGCTCCTGAAGAATCCCATATAGTTTTCAAGCCCTAGGCCAGAGGAGCCCAGTGGAGCCCAGACAAATGACTTCAGCTAGGATCCTGATTAGTCTTGGCCTAAGACCAAGTCCTAAGCCCTGGCTTGGTGGATCATGGCTCTGGGTCTGGTCCTAGGGATTGGTCAGGTGGATCCTGGTAGACCCCAGCTCTGGGCCCTGCCAGTCCTGGTGTCAGCCTAGTAGACTCTGGTAGATCCCAGCTCTGGGCCTGGCCAGTCCTGGTGTCAGCCTAGTAGACCTTGGTAGATCCCAGCTCTGGACCTGGCCAGTCCTATTAATTGGCCTGGGAGGTCCCCATAGGTCCCAGATCTGGGCCTGGTCAGTCCTAGTTCCGGGGCTGGTGGATACCAGGATGTCCTGACTATGGGCAGGTAGATTTGGGTGGATCCTGGTGCTGGGCCTGGTGAAGCTGGACAGCACCAGGCTCTGTGGTCACTGAGGTAACTGCAGCTGGGCCCAGAGTGGATGAAAAACCTGATGACTCTCCACATTGGAAGCTTATTTATAAACCAGGCCCTCTCCCTCAGCGAGGCAGCTGCACAGCTGCCAATTCAGCAAGCTTGGGGTGGGCGAGCCGTCCATGCTGGGTCAGGCCCCACAGCTTCTCTGACACGCAGGAGCTGCAGACATGATTTCTGCCGGAAGCTGCTAACGTGGGGCAGAGGGAACCATGCCCCACTGTAGGACATCAGCTATGGTGGGATCCCTAAGGTTGGGCCTCATGCTTCCTGGGGGCCGCCTGGGGCCCTCTGGCCCTGTCACAGACATCACCAGCCAGACATTCCTTACCAACCAGGGCCTTCACACTGGGCACAGCAAAGGCCATCCCCCCTTCAGCCCTGGCACAGCAAGCTGTGCCCAGAACAGGGGGCCTTTGGATCGCGCCTCTGCAGGGTCCCTCACCCTCCTCTCCCTCCTGGCTCACTGAGAAAGCTCCCATGACCTTTTTACCCAGTGGATCTTGGGGGATTCCAGGTCTGGGATGACCCCAAACATAAAGCTAGGCCCATTTTAGGTTACTGTGTTCAGAAACTCAGGAGTTCCCTGCTCCATTGGAGAACAGGGCCTCCCCATAAAATCACAGATGAGGCAAAGCACCCCCCCCCCCCTCCTGTGTCCCTTCTCCATCCCCAGAATGAACCACCAAGTTCCTTCCCCCTGAGGTCTTAAGGTTTTCTCTCCTCCCAGGATGAGGAGGTATGTGCGTCTCGAACAGTAAAGTTTCACCAACCCTGGTGGATAGTAGCACAGATACTGGGGGCCCTCCAAGTGAGACACAGCAGGAAGCATGTTGGATTGGAGTCACAGGCTCTGGGTTTGAATTCTGCTTCTGCCAACTCACTAGCTGTCTGACCTTGGGCAAGTGATGCCACTTTCCCAAGCCTCAGTCTCCTCATCTGTAAAATGAGACCAGGTTGGACTAGAAGATCTCCAAGGTCCTTCCCATTCTAGATCCAAGCCCTTGTTTTGCTGCTCTGCCCATGGCCTAACTCCCAGACCATCTGGCAAAGCAGAGGAAGAAGAAATCAGAGGGCCTGGGTTCAAATCCCACCCTGCCCCTTCTCCCACTACCTGTGTGATCTGAGACAAGCCACCTGCCCTTTGAGGGGCTGGATTCGATGACTTTGGTCTTATGACCCGGGAGGAGAAAAGTGAGTCGCCCCAACACCTTTGCTCAAGCCTTTCCCAAAGTTTCTGGGACTGTCCTGCTTTCTAGAATTCTCAGCCTAAGAGCCCCGGATGCTCCTAATGGGAGCTCCTGCTACGCTTAAGCGTGCAGACCTCCTCCTCCACTCCAGTGTGCCCTCCCAGGCCCGCAGTGTGCACCATGGTCCTCGACATGCAGGAAGTCCCAGGCCAGCCTCCCACAGAGGTGGCCACTGGCCCCAAAGAGAGTCCCAAAGTGGGGAGAATCACCACTGTCGGGGGCAGGAAGCAACAGGGGGCCAGAGCGCTGGCCCCCCAGTGCAGCTGCTACTCAGGGGGAGTTGTTGAATCCTAGCATTAGAACGCTTCTAAAATCCTCTCCTGCTCTAAAAGTACGCTTCCAGCTCCTGCTCCTTTGCTCAAGCTGTTACCCTTCCTGGTGCACCTTAGTCCTTGTGCTTTGGGTCATAAGTGGAGAGCTAGAAGGACCTTTCCAAGGTCCACATCCAGCCCCTTCATTAATCAGATGAGGGAACTGGACCCAGGTGAGATAGGAAGTAACTGAGCCAAGATCTGAACCCGGGTCCCCTGACTCCATCCCTTCGTTTTCCATCCCTCCTTCAGGACCTAACCCAGGCTGTGGAGCTGAAAGAGAGATATGAGGAGAGTGTCTACTCCAACCTCCGTTTTGCAGATGTGGAAACTGAGGCCCATTGAGGTAAGATACTTGCCCAAGGCCATGCAGAGCCAGTGAGTGGCAAAACTGGAAACCTAGATCCTCCATGCCCTGCCTGTTCCATCCCTCCTCCATGGAGCCCCCCAGAGCACCCCATTCCCCTACAGCTGAATTCCTGAGAGCTGGAAGCTCACACACTTTCCCCCTGGTTGAGATGCCAGTCCCGACTGTTGGCTGGGTGGCATCTACTGTCCCCCTCTAGGTTCTAAGTCTGGAAGTCCAGGGTGCATTTGTGGGTTCATGCGAGGCTCCTGAATGTGGAGTCAGAGGGCCTGGGTCCGAAGCTCCCATGCCTGCACTCGTCTGGGCCTCAGTTTCCCTCAGGGGTAAAGTGAGGGAGGTTGGACTTGGTGACTTTGGAAGTCCCTTCCAGCTCCGGAACAGCCGGGGTATGAGGGAGGGGGCCCCTCCAGGGTGGTCAGAGGCTCCTGATTCAGTCCGGCCCCCAGGAGATGCACTGCCCCCCAGCCCCCACCCCCAGCAGCTGTCCCTGTTTCCAAATCAGCCTGGTGGCCGCCTGAGAAAACAGGAAGCACGCAGTTACCACAGGAAGTGTGTTCTCCCTCCTCCCCCACCCAGGCCGGCCCGGCCCATTGCAAAACGCCAACAGAACAATTGCTCCAGGAGGCTGTGGCCGCCGGGAAATGCATGCTGGAGACCCTGGTGGTGGCCCTGGCCCGCACCGGCCTCTGGTCCCACAGCTCCACTGCCCCACCCCTCCACCCCCCAGGCCTGGAGTGATGTCCAGCGCCTGGGATCCACAGGGGAAGCGATTCTGCTCCGGGCCCTGGCCTTGACCTCCTCCTTGACCTCCGCACCAGGGCCCAGGGCCTCCCACTGAGATTTGTTTCCCAGAAGAGGCGCAGCTCACCTCCATCTCTGGGGGAGGTGGGATGGGAGAGGGTGTGCCCCAGCTAGTCCAGGCCCTGCCAAAGTCAGGAGCCAGCCCTCGGATTCCCCTGAGCCCTCCTGCCCAGCTGTCATCAATGTCACCTGCTGGAAGACCCCTGGATGCCACACTTATAGGGCCCTTAGGTCCAGTCCAGCTCATCACCCCACACCCACCCCCTTGGGGTCTCAGGCTCCAGGAACCACTTTGGAAAGAATCTTCTTCCCTTCCCCTGCCAGCTCCTGTCCCCCACCCTCCACCACACTCACCTCCCTGTTTCCTGCCCCAGGAGGCCAGCATTCAAGAGCAGATAGGAGAGGGGGGAGCGGCCCCTGGAAGCCCCAGAACCCAGGGCCATGGTCCCCCGTGCTCTCCGAGGGCCCTGAGGGACAGTGAGGAAAGAAGAAGAGGACGGAGCATTTCATGGTGTTATAAATCAAAGAGGGAAGTCGGGACAGGAGAAATAAGAAACTTCCCTCCTACCCCCCGGGCACTGGGACCTGCCAGTCGGCTGGGCCCAGCCAAGCTCCCCCAGCCAAGCCAGGCAGGGCCAGGTGTCCGCGGTGCTGCCCCCCAGGAAATCTCCCCTGCCTCCATCCTCCTTCCTGCCCCACCCCCAGGATGGATGAGCTCCCTACCCCCCCAGGCCTCCCTCTCTTCTTCCTCCCAAGTCGGGTTCACTGACACCTGGGGGGCTGACACTGGGCAGGGGGGCTGGGAAAATCTGCCATTCATTCATTCATCAGCCAGACGTGTGCCAAAGCTCACTCTCCGGCCCTGGGCTGAGCGGATCAATCAGTGTGCCGAGCCCTGTTCTAGGAGCTAGGGTAAAAATAAAGGATCCACAGGCCCTGCCCTCGAGGGGCTGACATTCTGTGTGGGCACAGCATCTGTACGTAGAGGCATGGAGAGCAGAGAACCGAGGTGCCTGGGGGATCCTGGCAGCCCTGACCTCAAGGAGTTCGGAGTCTAGTGGAGCAGGAAAGCCAAGTCAGTGTTTGCTGTGGAGAGAAGGGACAACTGGACACTCGATGCCCGGCCGGGCGCCGTGCTGGGTGCTGCCGTGGTCAATAAGATATACTGTAGTCCTGCCTCCAGGGAACTTACAGCCATGTCTGGGCCCTCCCACTGCGGCCCCTGGAATCCACAGCGGGCCGGCGCCTGGGGAGAGCCTCGAGCCTCGGAGGTGCTGCCCCAGTGCAGCTTAGGTATCTGGTGATCGCGAACGAGCTGGCCTCGACCTACCCGCTTATGGCAAGATCGCCCTCACAGCCCACCTGGCCGGCCGGCCAGCCAGGCTGTCTTCTGCTCTACCGGCCATGACCCTCCCTCTTCCTGGTTTTTACATCTCTTTGCCTGGTCACCGCTCCCTTATGTGCATTTTCTCCTATTACAGCAGAAGCTCCATGAGGGCAGGGACTCCTTTTATAGTTGCATCTCCCAGTAAATACTCAAGAAATACTTTCTCCCTCCCTCCCTTCCTTCCTCCCTCCCTCCCTCCCTCCCTCCCTCCCTTCCTCCCTTCCTTCCATCCTTCTTCCATAAAGAGGCATTTCAGTGCAGTAAACAGAACACTGAAGCTACAGTTGGGGAAGCAGGTTAGCTCCTGGCTTTGCCGCTTGCTGCCTGGGCAGGGAAAGTGTCCTGGAGTCAGCTCTTGTAGGATCCTCCTCAGAAAACAGCTGTCTCTCTCCATCAGGGTTTGATTGATGGCTTTGCTGATTGTCTAGACTTAAGAATATGATGTGTAAACTGCTACTAATGCAGAATCTCCTTTAAAACATGTCCTGTGTGCCCCTCACAACCCTGCAGCTTAGGACAAATCCCCTCGCTTCCCTGGCCTCCCTTTGCTCACTCATAAGATGGAGGGATTGGACCAGATGGCCCCTCAGGCCCCTCACAGCTCTAATCTATAATCAATCAATCAACAGACATGTTTGAAGTGCCTACTGTGTGCTACAAGGCAGTGTATGAAAAGCTGGGGACAAAAATGTGAAAACCAAGCCCACCCCTGCCCTCAAGGAGCTTACATTCCACAACACACATGTGAGTGGTGACCAGGGAAGGGAACCAGCCACAGAGGCTGGCACCCTCACTCTACAGATGAGGAAACCGAGGCAGCAAAAGATTAAGTGACTTGCCTGCCACCAACCAGCAAGCCCAGGTTTATTCAGCACCCACTCTGTGTTGAGCACTGTGCTAGGCACTGGGATGCACATTCAATGCATGAAATAACCCTGTGTGTTGCCGTGTGTTGCAAGTAGGAAATAATGAAGGGAATGTGTTGTAATGAAGAAAGATGGGCTGGTCACATGGAATGAGCAGAGATAATCCATGCCTTTATTTATTAATATCCTCTGAAGATGTTGAGAGAAAAGGGGGCAAGGTCTCCAGGTGCTGGGCTTGCCCTTTGGGGTGATTTCAGGACTTACACTGTAAAAAGAGGCCTACCTCTAAGGTCCCTTCCTGCTCTTAATCGATGACCCACTGAGTCAGGGGCTGGGTCCTACAGAGCTCCCTGAGATGAGTGAGCCCAGCACAGACATCGATTTAAAAAATATTGTTCCTCTGGTGACAGACAAGGGTTAAGGCAGTTTTCTGGAGGAAAGAGAAGCCAGGAGAGAAAAAGAATGGATTTGGGGACAGAAGAACAGGATTAAAATCCTACTCTGCCCTTTAATGAGACTGGCTGGCATCTACATGGTGCTTTAAGATTTACCAAGGGCTTGACAATTGGCATCTGATCCTCACAATAACCCTTCGAGGTGGGTGCTGCTGTTATGTCCGCTTGACAGCTGAGGAAACTGAGGCAGACAGCTAGCAGGGATCTACAGTGGAATTTGAACTCAGGTCTGTCCTGACCCCAGATCCAATATTATCTGCTGGGCTACCTGTGTGGCCACGTTCCTCTGCCATGATTTCATCATCTGCAGCATGAAGGGGCTAGACAGCCCCTTCCAGCTTCAAGTCTACAGCCTCATGTCCTACAGTCCCTGGGTAGAGAGCAGGCCCTGCTCACAAATGGTTTGGACTTACTCTCTAGGGTCAGTCTGGGGTCAGGCCATCAGGTTCCCAGGGACCCTTTCTTCTCTTTCCCCGGCTTCACCACTTCCTCCCTTTCACCTCCCCTGCACCTCTAAATCGAGTCTGAGTGTGGGAGACTAGAGAACCTCTTAACTGTGTCCTTTTCCCCTGACATCATAGGGCTTCCCCCCACCAGGCCCAGGCCCTGTCCTGCCCCTAATCTGGAGGTGGGGAGAGGAGGGAGCTAAGCCCATCCCATCCCCAAGGATCCTCTGCAGTCCTTGACCCGCCATATCCTGGGAGGAGAGATCTCAGACCTTCTCCAGTCCAACCGGCCCCCCAAGCAGCAATCCATGGGAGAATACACAGAGGTTGGGGTTGTGGGGATCATTCTTTAGAGGTCATTGGGTCCAGCCCTCTTATGAGGGAAACTAAGGCACCTCGGTCATACAGGTAGCAAGTAACATAGTATTGACACAGTTCTAACTACTGCAGTCCTGAATTTCTGACTCCAAATCTCGGGTTCTTTCCTCCACATTATGCCGTCTCCCTTCTACAGTGTTGTTGGAGGATGAGCGTCCATTTTCTGCCTGAACGCATCCAGTGACCGGGAAGTCACTGCCTCACAAGACAGCCTGTTATGCTTTTAGATAATGTTCATTTCTTGGAAAAGTTTTCCTTAGAGATGGGCTAGAAATGGGACTGCCTCCCCGTTTCACTGGAGTTACAGAGAATAAATTGACTCCCTCTTCCAATCGCTCATGTAGTAGCGCCAGGATTTCTGCCATGCTGTGCTGGGCATACAATGACAAGGATGAAACAGTCCCTGCCCTCAGGGAGCATACATTCAAATGGGGAAAGATCGCAAGTACAAACACAAGGATGTTCAGAATAAAACCAAAATTAATACAAGTGAGTGTTGGGAGAGAGGGTGCTAGAAATTGAATCCCAGACAGCTGGTCAGCAAACACACTTATCAAGTGCCTACTGTGTGCCAGGCTAAGAGCTAGAGATACAAAAAAAAAAGGAAGCAAAAAACAGCCCTTGCTCTCAAGGTGTTTACAGTCTAATTAGTGGGCAAGGCACCCTGTCTACAGCTCTGTGCCAACAAAATATATACGGGGATAATTGGAGGCGATCTGGGAAGCAAAGTGCCAGCCATGAGGGGGACTTGCGGAAGACGGTCCTTCAGCTAAGGATGCTGGAAGTGAGGAAGGTGGAAAGAACGGAGGGTGTGCCAGGCAGGGGGGGCCACCAAGGGAAGAGCTCTGCTTCTGGAGATGGAGGGTCTTAGGTGAGGCGTCTGACAGTCCTTAGTGACTGCGCCCTTCCATCCCCCTCCACCTTCTACTGCGCTCCCACCATCCATCTCTGGAATCTTCCCTTTTCCAAGTTAAACATCGCAGAGCCCTCTAACTATTTACAGCTATCCCTTCCACATTGCCATTTTTCCCCATCATAGTTTTCATGTATAGTGGGTCAGCTTAAGAAATGAAATGGGAATTTTTTAGTTTTGTGGCAGCTGTGGATGAGATGGGAAAAGTTTAGAAACTCAGAAATGCAGGATTGGGTTTGTTTTTTTTTTTACATATACATACATACATAAGTATATATAGCGCCCCTGACCCCCACGATGTGGAAGGAGCTGTATTGCATAAAGACCTCTAACTAGGGTGCAGCAAGCTGGGGGAGGGGACACTTTCCCTCCTTTATTATGTTCAAGAGAACAAAAGGTGGCCCCCACATGGTATGACTGTCACCTCTCTGTTGCCTGATTGGAACCAACAAGACCCCCAGGGTCTTATCATTGAGGTATCTCTCTCCTGGGGCCTGCTGCCCCTCCTGGTGTCCCCCTGCTTTCTCTGCTTTCTACCTTGCTGCCTTTCCCCTCACTCCTCCCCCCCCATCAGTGTGTCTGAGGCTCTGGGCCCACAGGAGTGCATGGCTCTGTCTTCCACCCGGGGACTGGTCCCAGATCTCTCTCCCCATGTGGTCTTATACCGTCCCTGCTCATCCTGTGGCCCCTTTGCAGATCTGCCCCCTGCCCAAATTCGCCTGAGGGCCTCAAGATTCCTATTACAGCTCTACCACATAACATGGTTTCTAGACTCTGCCAGCTTGGTTGACATCCGCTGGACCCTCCCAGCGTGTATACATCATTCTTTAAAATGTGGCACCCAGAATAGAAGATAATACTTCAGCTGCCCCCTGACCAGGGCAAAGCCCAGTGGGACCACATTGCCTTGTTCACTGGGGCACATTTCTTCTCGTGTAGTCTAATATCGCGTAAGGCTTTTTTGGCCACTCGGTCTTTTTCTGTTTTGTAAAGACCTCTGACTTGTGTAAGGAGCTCTCTGTCTAAAGAGGCAGCAGTAGAGCAGATTGGGCAGCCAGGTGGCACAGTGGATAGAGTGCCAGACCCAGAGTCAGGAAGACCCGAGTTCAAATCTGGCCTCGGACACTTCCTACTTGTGTGATGGGGTCTCAAAGAGTCGGACACAGCTGAACACAAACATAGCAGATTAGGCATGGATTGGGAGTCAGGCCGATCTGGGTTCAAATCCTTCCTCAGATACTTACTAGCTATGGGACCCTGGGCAAGTCACTGACAACCATAAGAACAATGAGAGCTAACATTTCGAGTTATACTCCCCATGCCTCAGTTACCCTATCTGAAAAATGAGGAAGTCACATCTGATGGCTTCTAAGGTCCCTTCTAATACAAAATCTGTGATTCTATGAACTAGAGGGATAAAGAAATGCTGGAGTGTTATGGTCCCAAGATCCCCTTCTCCTCTCACTTGTAAGTCCTTTGAAGTGCCCTCTGCCATGGCATTCTATGTTCTAAGATCTCTTCCAGTTCCAATTTTTTTTGCCATTGTCCTTCATTTTTGAAGAGGACCAAAGACATCATGGTGTGATGTCTTAACTTGCATGTGAATTGGACTTAAGTAAAGCAGAACTGCACAAAGTTATCAGCCTTACTCTCTCTTCCAGTGTCATCAAAGTCCAGTGGCAAGACAGAAGTCAGGACCACTGGCGATGGTCAGTGGATGACCTTGGTGCCTGCCGTGTTTAACCAAGCGCTACGTGCTCCATAGCACCTGCTTCAGCCACCTTCATGGCTTTGGGGACAAATTGTACTCATCCACCCATTTCACCAAGGGAAGTCTTTGCATACTTGGGGTAGACATCCTCTTCACTCATAGAGGTTTGAGGCCTGTCTGTTACCCTCAGCCTGGTTCAGCCCATCTGCTGAGAAGATTTTAGAGGGGCATGGCCACCATAAGTGCTACAGCTTCTTGGAGCCACAGGTGAGAATTGGATGGATCAGATGAACACCAAAGGTGGATGAGCAGCCCTGAAATGGGCTCAGCAAGCCCTCACACAAGATGTACTAGTCTTCCCTGGACATCCCATACACCCTTCCAATATTTTATTCTGAGTTCTAAGGTCCCTTTGGGCTCTAATATGCTATTTCTAGGGTCCCTCTCAGCTCTCTCACTAATTCTCTTCCCTACCTCCATGCCCCAACTCCTTCCCCATGCCCTACCCAGGTACCTCCCCTGGCTCCCAGTCTCTGGAGGGCTCAACTCTTGACCTTATAAGGTCAAGTCCAGTTGACTTATAAAAGGCTCAAGGAATTATCTGTCAGAGGTAGAAGGGACTGACCCTAACTGACACTCTTGTCTTCAACATTCCCCCAAAGTAGTCACGTAGCCTTCCTTTGAATGCCTCCAGTGAAGAGGGAATCAGCTCCCTTTCAAGGCTACCCAGTGTGCTCTGGGAAAGCCCTCCATTCTAATAATTCTGTCTTATTTGGGACAGAAACCTGCTTCTCTGACCCTCATCCTCCAGAGACAGGCAGAACAAGTCATATCCTTCTGAGTGCCTTTCAAATGCTTGAAGATAGCGATCACATTTCTCCCTAAGTCTTCTCTTCTCCACATTAAATTCCTCTAATTCCTTCACCTGATTGTCTTATGACATAGTTTTAAAGGTCACCCTCTGCTGGGGTGACCAGTTTGTCAATTTCATTCTCAAAATGTAGTACCCAGAAACAAGCACGATTCACCAGATGGGGTCTGACCAAGGGGAGCTATCAACACCCTAGGTGGTGTAATGGCTAGAGGGCCTTGGAGTCAAGAAGACTTGAATTCGAATCCTACCCCAGATACTAACTGTATGACTCTGGAAGAGTCACTTAACCTCTAAGCCTCAGTTTCCTCATCTGTAAAATGGAGATAATAATAGCATCTACCTCAAAGGGTTGTTGTGAGTATCAAATGAATAAATTGCTTTGTAAATTTTAAAATGCTATGTGAATGTTAGAACACCATGCCTCCATGGAGGCTGGCTTCACATGGGTGTTTTGGAGAGCTGGCAAATCATCCCTGAAAACACCAAGACCTCTTTTACCTGCATAGCTACACTTCTGTCATCTTCTACTTGTGATCTTGATTACACCCAAAGATCACATCAACTTTCACTGTGCCTGCAGTCTGCATAAATTGCAAGAATGCCCAGTTTCCAGAAAGACCCTTGGCCTTCCTTTCCTCCTCCTTTGCTGCTCCCTAAGAAAGCAGCTGTGCATGAGAGTGGGGGGAAGGGGAGGTCAAGGAAGCCTGTTTTGACCCTTCCTCTGAATTCTGAGCTACTCTTCAACCACCATCATCTATTGTCCTTGGGTCCTTCTTGCACTGGAGGCTTTGCCAGAGTTCTTATGGGCAGCTACAATGCAATAGAAAGGGTACAGGAAAACCAGTTCTGGCTTGGCCCCACTGAGCTGGGTGATCTTGGGCATGTGCCCAACTAAGACCTGGGTCTTAGTTTCCTATGAAAAGGATGCTTTGGGACAGCTAATCTTCTCTTTTTTTTTTTTTTGCCTTTTTTTTTTGGAGGGCAATTGGGGTTAAGCGATTTGCTCAAGGTCACACGGCTAGTTTTGTGTTAAGTGTCTGAGGTCACATTTGAACTCAGGTCCTCCTGACTCCAGGGCTGGTGCTCCATTCACTGTGTCACCTAGCCGCCCCTGCCCCCAGCTAATCTTCTTATTCAAAAGTCCATATTTCTATTAGTTTTGGTTCATGGATCCAATTGCAGTCTCCCCCACTAGACAAGTCACCCTTCTGTGTTCCCCCACCCCGTAGTCTAGCAAAGGTTTCAATTAATGTCAGTCGCTTGAAAGAATAGGAGATTAAACATTTTAGAAAAAGAAATTGAACAAGCTATCAGTGAACTCCCTAAGAAAAATTCTTGAGAGCCAGATAGATTTACAAGTTAATTCTACTAAACATTATATAAACTATTTGGAAAAATAGGGGGAGTCCTATCAAATTCCTTTTTATGACACAAATATGGTGCTGACACCTAAACCAGGCAGAACCAAAACAGAAAAAAAAAATTGTAGGCCAATTTTCCTAATGAATATTGATGCAAAATTTTTAAATAAAATATTGTCAGAGAGATCACAGCAATATCCTTTACCATAAGGATAATACATTATTACCATGTGGGACTTATACCAGGAATGCAGGACTGGTTCAGTATCAGGAAAACTATCAGCTTAATTGACCATATCAATAACAAAACTAATAGTAATCATATGATTGTCTCCATAGAACAGAAAAAGGTTTTGACAAAATATAGCACCCATTCCTATTTTAAAAAAAAAACTCTAGAGAGCATAGAAATAAATGGAGCTTTCCTTAAAATGAGAAGTCATATTTATTTAAAACCGTCAACCAGCATTATATGTAATGAGGATCAGCTACAAGTCTTCCCAGTAAGATCAGGGGTGAAACAAGGATGCCCATTATCACCTCTGTTATTCAGTATTGGAAAATATTGATTGCTCATGGATAGGCAGAGCTAATATAATAAAAACGACAATTCTGCCTAAATTAATTTATTCAATGCCATACCAACCAAACTTCCAAAAAATTATCTTATAGAGCTAGAAAAATAATCACAAAATTCATCTGGAAAAACAAAAGGTGAAGAATATCAAGGGAATTAATGGGGGAAAAAAAGATGCCAAGGAAGGTAGCCTAGCCATACCAGATCTGAAACTATATGATAAAGCATCAATCATTAAAACTATTTGACACTGGCTAAGAAATCGAATGGTAGATCAATGGAACAGGTTAGGTACCCAGGACACAGTAGCAAATGATTATAGTAATCTACAGTTTGATAAACCCAAAGACTCCAGCTTCTGGGTTAAGAACTCACTATTTGACAAAAACTAGTGGGAAAACTGGACAATAGTATGGCAGAAACCAAGCATAGACCAACATCTCACACCACATATATACATATTAGGAGAGCAAGGAATAGTTTACCTGTCAAAGCTATGGAGAGGGGAAGAATTTATGACCAAACAAGATACAGAAAGCATTATGAAATGCAAAATGGATCATTTTGATTACATTAAATTAAAAAATTTTTGCACAAACCCAATGCAACCAAGATTAGAAGGAAAGCAGAAAGCCAGGGAACAATTTTGACAGCAAGTGTTTATGGTAAAGGCCTCATTTCTCAAATATATAGAGAACTGAGTCAAATTTATAAGAATACAAGTCATTCCCCAATTGATAAATGGTCAAAGGATATGAACAGGCAGTTTTCAGATGAAGAAAGTAAAGCTATGTATAGTCACATGAAAAAATGTTCTAACTCGCTATTGACTAGAGAAATGTAAATTAAAACAATTCTGAGGTACCACCTCATACCTATCAGATTGCCTAATATGACAGAAAGGAAAATTATAGGAGATGATGTGTGAAAATTGGCACACTAATGCATGGTTGGTAGAGTTATGAACTGATCCAACCATTCTGGAGAGCAGTTTGGATCTGTGCCCAAAGGGCAATCAAACTGTGTATACACCTTTGATCTAGCGGTACCAGTACTGTATCCCAAAGATATCACAAAAAAGGGAAAAGGATCCATATGTATAAAAATATTTATAGCAACTCTTTTTGTGGTGGCAAAGTTGGAAACTGAGGGAATGTCCATCAATTGGGGAGTGGTTGAACAAGTTTTGGTATATGAATGTGATGGAATACTATTGTGCTATAAAAAACGATAAACAGGCGGATTTCAAAAGATCTTGGAAAGATTTATATGAACTGATACTGAGTGAAGTGAGCAGAACCAGGAGAACACTGTACACAGCAACAGCAACATTGTGTGGGGATCAGCTATGACTGACTTAGCTCTTCTCAGCAATGCGATGATCTAAGACAATTCCAAACGACTCCTGGTGGAAAGTGCCATCCACGTCCAGAGAAAACTACGGAGTCTGAACGCGATGGAAACGCGCTATTTTCCCTTTTTGGTTTGTTTTTTGTTTTTCGTGGCTTTTCCCTTTCGTTCTGTTTCTTCTTTCACAATGTGACCAATGTGGAAATAGGTTTACATGATTGCACATGTAGAGCCTATGTCAGATTGCTTGCCATCTTGGGGAGGGGGTTAGGGAGAAGGGAGGGAGAAAAAAATTGGAACTCAAAATCTAATAAAAAATGAATGTTGAAAATTGTCTTTACATGTAGTTGGAAAAAATGCTATTTACAAAAAAAAATGAATAGGGGGCTCGGTCTAGAGGTTCCCAGGGGACTTGCATGGGGAGGAGGTGATATATGCAAAGGGGGGACTAAGGAGGGATGTAGTAGAGTAGGGAGGGTGGACCCAGGGCCCATCCCCACACTGTCTCACCGCAGGGCAGACCAGGGTCCTTATCTCCAGTAGCAGCTTCCGTCAGCTACCACAGCCCTCATCTCTGCCTCCTGGCCCCCCAGGGTTGCAGGGGCACTGGGCTGGAGACTCCCCTCCCCCCAGGCCCCGTCCTCCTCCTCCCCCAGGGGAGCTGGCCAGAGAGGCTGCTGCCCAGCAGAGCGAAGAGGGGGCCCGGCCCCCCAGGTGGAGGAGCCGGAAGTGATAAATAACTTCTCTCTGCCCCGCTGAGTGTGGCAGCATTTATTAGCTCCCAGGATATGTCACCAGCTGCTGCCCCATTCCCTGCAGCCCCAGCCAAAGCCCCCTGCCACCTTCTCTCTCGAGCAGTCTTGTAGAAACCCTTTTCAGTTAGAAATGGGAGGCAAGGTTTGGAATGAGGTGGTTTCAGGGTGAAAGGAGGATTCCCTCAAAGTACTTGGAACACTTCCTAGCTAGGTGACCCTGGGCAAGTCACTTAACCCCATTTGCCTCAGTTTCTTCATATGTAAAATGAGCTGGAGAAGGAAATGGCAAAGCTCTCCTGTGTCTTTGCCAAAGAAGCCCCCCAAAGGGATAACCAAGTGATACCACCCCTTGGGAGAAGTCCTGAGTGTACCTGGCAGGACTGAGATAATGGGATGTCCCTAGGAGGTACCCGAAGGCACAAGGCAGGGGCATCATGGGACAGCTGCCAGAGCACTGGTTTGGGCATCACAGAATCTCCTGGCTAGGATATACTTTCTAACTGTGAGACCCTGGGTTCTAGCTTATGTTTCTGAGTTTGTTTCCTTAATTATAAAACGGGAGTGTTAGAACTAGATTTTGAACTGGAGGGGACCCTTAGAGGACTGCTAGTCCTATCCCTTCATTCTAAGGATGAGGAATCTAAAACCCCGGGAAGTGAAAGGACCTACCCAAGGTCACACAGGGATTGGCAGAGGCAGGATTTGAACCTACATTCTCTGATTTCAAAGCCAGTAGTATTCACCTATACATCCTTCACAGGCTAGTGAGAGCAAAGGGCTTTGCAAACCTGAGGGTCCCATGGAAAAATAATTATTATGTAGGAGAGAAATAAAATGAAAGGAAATGGGAGGAAGGGGGGAAAGATGTACCACCTCTAACCCCTGTCTATTTTTTCATTCTTTTAAACTAGTTGTCACACTGCAAAGGGGGAAAAGAGGTGTTGGGGAGTGAGCAGTGAGATCCCCACCCATTACCACAGGGCCCCTTGGGCCCTGCCCACCCAGAGCTGCCTCCTTTGGCCTAAGCTACAGTGAAGGACCCAGGAGAGGGTGGCAGTAGCTGGCAAAGTGAAGGGGAACCACGGGGCATGGACATAAGAGTGGGGGTGGGGGTGGGGGAGGGAAGGATGAGCATTCAGCCACTAGATTCAGATGAGGAAAAAACTTCCGAAAATGACAGTCAGCAAGAGACAGTGGAAGGTGAGAGTTACAGGGACCCAAAGGCCCAGGAAAAGACCAATAGACAGATCCTCAGCAGCCCAAACCATAGGAAGCCAGTCATGCTACCTGCAGAAGACATTCAGCTTTCCCTTGGGGACCACACACACAGAAGCACACACTGTTCAGGGGAGCTGAAAGGGACCTTTGGTCCAACACCTTCATTTTGTCACTGAGTAAATTGAAGTCCAGAGAAGGTAAGAGACTTCCCCAAGGTCACACATAGACTTGGTGGCATGGAGGGGATGTGAACCTCAATCTTCCTTCTGATTCTTTGGGTTTCTTTTTTTTAAGTTTTACTAATGTTCTTTTTGAGTTTTTTAATTTCTCATTTGCCAAGCTGGGTGGCTCAGTGGATAGAGTGCAAGGCCTAGAGTCAAGAAGACTCATCTTCCTGAGTTCAAATCCAGCCATAGATACTTACTAGCTGTATGACCCTGGGCAAGTCACTGTACCCTGTTTTGCCTCAGTTTCTGCATCTGTAACATGAGAGTGTTGAATTAGATGAGCCTTTCTGCTCTAGATATTTGCAAGACAGATCTGTGTTCCTCCCTTGAGTGCCTCCATGATATCTTTATATAGGCCTTTTGCCTGCATCTTTGATATCCCTGGGGTACATCACTTTTCTGGCCCAGTTCCAAATTGCTTTTCAGCACAGTTGGACGATTCAGAGCTCTACAGGATGTCTGTGGTCCCGTTACGGCCTCACTGGTATCAGCCTTTTTCTACTTTGTCACATTTTTTTTTCTTTTTGGAGGGGGAAAGGCTAGGCAATTGGAGTTAAGCGACTTGCCCAAGGTCACACGGCTAGTAAGTGTTAAGTGTCTGAGGCTGGATTTGAACTCAGGTCCTCCTGACTCCAGGGCCGGTGCTCTATTCACTGGGCCACCTAGCCGCCCTTTTGTCATCTTTTGATGCCAATCTGACGGTACAAGATGGAACCTCTGAGTCATTTTGATTTGCATTCCCTTATCATTTGTTCCAGTCTTCTGTGCATTTCCAGGTAGCCCCTCCCTCAGAACATAAATGGAGAGGCAAGAAAACACGGCCTTCAGGATTCCCTGCAGAAGATGCTGATACTGACAGTAAGACTCAGAGTGTGGCAGCCTCCACAGAGGCCCAGTGATTGAAGAGCAAGGGCTCATGGTCTGAAGCCTGGGCCACTCCTTGGAGGGGCCTAGCAGGGAGTTCTGGCCCTGGAAGGAAAGTGGACGAGGAAGGGTGAGGAGGGTTCCAAGTATGCTGTGAGGGATAAGTTGAGAGATGGCTTCAAACGGACCTCAGAGGCTGGACCTAGTCCATCCCCTGCAGAAAGGGCCTTGCTGAGATCAGGTGGGCAGTTAAGGTCATCGGTGAAATTCAAACACCTGTCCTCTGAAGCCAGCCAGAGGAAGGAAGCCCATCCTCAATTTTGTTCTGCCTCAGAATTACCAGTTGTGACTCTGGACAGCTCCCTCAGGTACAGAAGATGCCAAACAGGTGCCAACTTCCATTGGTAGACATTCTCTCACTGGGGATCTTCACCGAAGAAATCATGTCAGGTTATACCCTCCAAAAATGTACCTGACATTTCCGCTGTCTGAAGTTTTACAGAAAACTTTATCTACACTGTCTCATTTGATCTTCACAATAATACTGCCAGATAGGCATTGGGGATAGCAAGGAAACTGAGGTGTGTCAACTGGATTGAACCTCTAGGCCTGCAGAGACCTGAGCCAAACAGAGCAGGCAAGAACAACTGTGCAGAGACTAAGGCAGTTTCTTTTCTATAGCGAGGGGAATGGCTTGTAAGCAAGGAGGGAAATTAGACACATGTGCTAGGCTCTCCCCCCCACCCAGTGGGGGACCTGCTTTAATGTGGGCAAAGCTCAATACTGGTACCAATGGAGCCCTGACAACAACGAGACAAGTTTGATTCAGAGCCGGGCTTCAGGACCTGAATGCGGATACGTCAGGTGCTTGTCTAAACTCAGGGAACACCCAGCGTTGGCCAAAGCAATGCGATAATTATGTGAAACAATGTTGGGATTTTGCTGGGGCTGACAACAAAAAAATACTTTGGTCACTAATGAGAAGACAGGGTTCATTGGAAAAGACCCTGATGTTGGGGAAGATTGAAGGCAGAGGATGAGATTAATTAATTAATGGATTAATGTCATGGAAAGGACAAGCAAAGGATTGTTGTTATGCCAAGCTCAGGGCACAATCTGCTTGGTGGGCCTTAGCTCTGGGCTGTCTCCTAATGGCCCAATATCAGAAGCAAGATTTGAACCTGGATCTCTTCTGGGTCCAAGTTCACTCTTCACTGCTCTCTGTGAAGAGTAAGAGGAGATGCCTGATTCTTTTAACTTTTTTTCTGGCAGCTTGAGTCTCACTGAGGCCAATGCCTCAGGGCTGTTTTTATCTGATCTCAAGCCCCCTACGTGGGAGCTGGACTTTAGCAGGAGAGGGGAGGAGGGAGCTGGTGTAATACTGTTCATGGTATGTGGCTTCTGGGTCATCACCTGGAATGTCGGAAGCTGTTGTTATCACCTGGAATCCATCCCCTTCCACTGTGGACTTCCTCAGCCTGCAACATGTAGGGGGATGGCAGGTTGTGGAGCGAGAGAGAGGAATGAAGGAATGAAGAAATGAAGGAAGGAAGGCCATGCCCTCAGGGCTGATCCTGAACCCACACAGGAAGCAGCAGGAAACTCGTTTCCATTCCTTTCTTCATCCCCTTACATGCCTCTCTGGGAATTCAGGGTCCTCCACACCACCCTCCCAGCAAGGGTGTATTTTATTCCTCAATATTCTCCTCTCCACACGTTAGCCTGCTGTCCACCAGGCAAGGGTGGCACTCTCAATCCCATCACACCCCCTTCCCCAGTCCCACATCACACCTTGTTCTATCACCCAAGCTTTGGGCTGCCCCTTTGCCTTCGACAATGGCCACTTCTTTCCTTTTGCACCTGATGAATTCCTACCCTACCTCTAAAGCCCAAGCCAAATACCACCTCCTCTAAGAAGCCTCCCCTGATCCACCAATCCCTAGGATTATGGCTCTAGAGCTGGAAGGGACTTCAAAAATCACCTAATCCAACTCTCTCATTCTAAAGATGGGAAAACTGAGTTCCAGCAAGGTTAAGTCACCTGCCTGGGGTCACACAGGTTAGGGGCAGAGACAGGATTTAAATTAGGTCATCTATTTCCAAATACTTACCTCCACGTCTCTGTCCACGGCACATTTTCCCCTCAGACCCCAGTATTTTCTTTCAGTAAAATTTATTCTTCTGTTTTTTATTTCTGAATGTATCACTCACCTGCCCAGAGAGCCATTCACAAAGAAAAGGGGGGGGGGAAGAAGGGGGAGAAAGTTCAGCAAAACTAGCTAACACAGCAATCAGCCAAATCTGACATGTGTGTGATGTTCCATACCCAGCCTTGGTGGCTAAAATATATTGATGAGGGTGAAGGGGAGAGTGTGAAAGACAGCTTCAAGCTTAACATCAAAAAAACCTAAAACACAAAGATCTCAGCAACTGGCCTCAAACTTCCTGGTATAGAGAGAGAAGACAGAGTCGTGTCACAGTAAATATTCTGGGGCTCAAAGATTGCTTCAGATGGCAACTGCAGCCACGACATTAAAGACGCTGCTCGTTGGCGGGAAAGCCATGGCAAACCTGGACAGCCCGCTAAAAGGTAGAGACACGGGCTTGCCGACAAAGGTCTGTAGAGTCAAAGCTATGGTTTTCCCAGTAGCAATGTAAGGCTGTGAGAGTCGGACTCTAAGAAAATTGTCTCAGGATCAACGCTTTTGATTGTCACAGGTGCTGGAGAAGACTTTCAGGAGTCCCTTGGAAGGTGAGGAGATCAAATCTGTCAATACATAAAAAAATTAATCAAGCTATTCACCGGAAGGTCAAAGACTGAAGCTGAATCATAAGTACTTTGGTCAATAATGAGAAGACGGAATTCATTGGAAAAGACCTGGATGTTGGGGAAGATCGAAGGCAAAAGGAAAAGGGGATGGCAGAGGCAGAGATGGATGAACAGTGTCATGGAAACAACAAACACACAACAAACAACAGTCTGGAGTGCTGTGGTCCCTGGGGTCACCAAGGGCCAGACAGACCGAATGACAACATATACACATAGCAATGATTTTATTCTTTTATTTACTGGTGACTTTCTAATGAGTTTGTCATTATAATACACAATTTATAATAATAATCTGTTAGAATATTGGATATGATGATGCTATAAAGCAACATTGGAAACAATATAATAATAGTTTACCATGTCTAGGTCTTTGGTTTTTTTTCAATTTCTACAAACTTGTGGGAGTCTCTCCTGGCATTCCAGATCCCCACCACAGCACCTGTCTTTCCTGTTTAACTATCAGTTCCATGAGGGCAGGCACGGTGCTTTGTATATGGCAGGCACTCAGTGTACAGTAATTGTAGCCTGACCCATTAATGCTCTGTCTGGCCCCAGTCTTTAGTTATCTAATACTCTATCCAAGGGTGGGGTACCTGAGGCCTCAAGGCCACATGTGGCCCTCTAGGGCCTCAAGTGTAGCCCTTTGACTGAATCCAAACTTCACAGAACAAATCCCCTTCATAAAAGGATTTGTTCTATAAAACTTGGGCTCAGTCCAAAGGCTGCACTCAAAGACCTAGAAGGCCACATGTGACCTGGAGGCCGCAGATTCCCCATGCCTGCTCTATCCCAACCCTTCCTCACTGAAGACTCTTGCCCTCTATCTCATCCTCTGGGGTGCTTGGTGACTCCTAGAATGTCCAAGGTCACATAGCTAATTTCGTCAACTACTACGCTGATTCAGACTGACTCCCAACAGGAGCCCTTCTCCCCTCTCCCCCACCCCCCTTCTCACATCCTTACCAGTCAGTGGCTCTGATTGGCGGGATCTCAGACCAGGCAGAAGATGACGATATTCGGAGCTCAGTAAGGGAGGTATTTTTGGTAGGGTAGGGAGGCCCTCACAAGCCCCAGATACAGCTTGTAGGTGCTGTCCCTCATCCTCAGTGGTCAGGGTCAGGGGCCAAGAGCAGAAATATTTGCTTTCAGAATGCTGACAGTGTTATTATGAAATCATTTGTATATTATGAAGTCAAGCCTAGCCCAGAGTAAGGACTGAATAAAAGCTGGTTTTGCTGACTGGCTGATTTGCCTAGCCTGGCATTCAGTGATTTGAATGCCTGAGGGAGTGGGTCAGAGGTGGCCACAGTGATCCAGCATCTTGGTCCCAGAACCGCATTCCTGCCATGTTCCTTTCCTACCCCGGACGGCAGCCTGGGATCTTCTGTCTCAGAGGTGGGAGCCTTGAGCAGAGTAGGGTGGTGTGCGGGGTGAGGGAGAACAGGGCTTTTAAGATGTTAAGTCTTCAAGGCTTGGGAGAAATTCAGAGCAGGTACAAGTTGAATTATTGACAGAGGACAGATAATTCAGCATCTGGAGGTTGTCACCTGAAGATTCCCTAGCATGGGGAGAGAGGAAATGAAGAGAGAGAGCCAGGTAGTCAGTCCTAAGTGCCTGGGGGCAGCCAGAGAGCATCAATCAGGTCTGGAAATCTTCCCTGCCAGTGGGCCAACTGTGGCCAGGGAGAAGAAAGAAGGATGGGCAGTGGGGAGTGTAGGCCTGAAATCTGACAGAGGCCGGTTCCCTGTTGCCGTTATTTACAAGGTTCCATGAGCAGATTGTGTTCTTGGTTGTGAAACCTCTGGAGATGGTTAGAAAGGTTGGCAATTTCACCCCTGGCTCCCTGGGCTAGCTCAGGCAGGACACAGGATCATGGTTAGAGCAGGAAAGGACCTTCCTCTGCACCTTTACAGACTGATTTCCCATCACTCCTTTGGTTCATACTGGGTGTTCCAGCCATGTCTCACCTTTTCCTCTGCACAAGTTGTCATGACCACCACCACCATCCTTAGATTTCTTCAAGATTTAATTCACCTATTACCTCCTACTGGAAGTCTATCTGGATTCCCCCCTATGCACACACACGTGTACACACATGCACACACACGTGTACACACATGCACACACACATGCACGTGCTCTCTTCCTCCCCAAATTATCTTGCATTTACATGTTGGGTCATCCAATAGACAGCTCCTTAAGAACCATCTGTCAAATTCTGTAAACTCTTTGTATCTCAGTGTCTTGCACAAAATAACATTTGTTGAATTTTTACAAATAAGGTAACTTAGGCCCATAGAAGTTAAGAGACTCGCCCAAGGCCACACAGATAACAAGTTGTTCTTGCTGTTCAGTAGTGTCCGACTCCTCATGGCGTCATCTGGAGTTTTCTTGGCAAAGATACTGGAAAGGCTTGCCATTTCCTTCTCCTGCTCATTTTATGGATGAGGAAAAGGAGGCAAACAGGGTTAAGGGGCTTGCCCAAGGTAACGCAGTAGGGTCGGAGGCTATATTGGAACTCAGGTCTTCCTGATGCCAGGCCCGGTGCTCTATCCACTTCACCACCAAGAGGTCCCAATTATGATAAGTAATAGGTGGCTGGCATCAAACAATCAATCCCTAAGGATAGATGGTGTTTATTGTGTGCAGGGCACTTAGGATACAGAGATAAAAAGCAAACTCCTCCTTGCCTTCAAAGAGCTTACATTCTAGAGACATGTCCATGAACGCTATGCGAATACATATAGACAGAGTAACTACAAGGTAGCCCCAGAAGGAGATTTTCACACCCGTTGGGGGACGGGTCGATCAGTAGAGCAGGTGGATTGGGGGCTACAGATTCTAAGAGGCAGGAGAGCAGGGGTGATAAGGACAACGCCACCCACTGAGGACCTGCAAGGGGACAGTGCTGTGCTTAGTTACACCTGGAAAAGGCACCGGAGCTGGTATACAGCTGGCTGTAACACCAGGATTTGAACCCAGCTCTCCCGACCCCATGTCTCGGTGGTGTTTCTGCTGCACTTCCCCTTTCCTCCTGCTGTCATCCATGGAGCCGGCAGATCCTTCTTGAACCTTGGTGCCTTCCTTCTGGGACGGCTCTAATGCATCCCACATGGCCAGATCTGATCAGGGCATGGTTGTCAGCCTGCTGCCCCCTCATCTGATTGTGGGCTCCTCGAGGGCAGGAACGCTGCCTTTCTTCGGGGCTGGGCACTTAGCACGGCACCTGGGTACACAGATGGTGCTTCATAAATGCTCAATGGCTGAAGCGAGCTCCCAGGAGGCCTAGGCTAACCGACTCCCCCACGGTCACGCAGTAACTGGCAAGGCCAGGCTTGGAGCCCGGGGCTCGGGCTCTGCAGGCCCCGCCGACGGCGCACAGTAGGCACTACATAAACGCGCGCTGGCCAGCCCTGGTCTCCCCCCATGACCCGGCCCGTGCCCGCTGGCGCCGGCAGCCAAAGGGTTACCACCCCTGGAGACAGAAACCAGGCTCCCGGCGAAAAACCAAAACACAAAAATAATTCGATGAGTAAGAATAAAATTCCCTCTTCTGAGGTTCCCGGCCCGCCCCTCCCAGCGGCCCCCACTTCCCCTTTTCCTACAAGCCCGAGCTCGGCTCCAGGCTGAGTCAGAGCCCGCCCGGCCCGACCTTGGGGCAAGCGGGGCGGCTGGAAACCGGAGCTCCCGCACTGCGCATGCCTGCGAGAGCCCCGCCGAGCCCAGCCACCTCGGCCTCGACTCCCAAGCAAGAGACGTGAACTGGAGGCGAGCCGCGGCGCCACCGTGCGGCCGTGCGGAGACCTCCAGCCGGGGAAGGGCCGTCGCTCGAGGCGCACGCGCAGACCCCTCGGGGCGGGTGGAGGGATGGAGCACGGAGGGGTGGGGCAGGTGAGCACGCCCCTCTGCTTAAGGCTCCGCCCCCGAGGCTCGCTCTTCCTCTCTCCCTCCCGCCGTACGGAAAACGGACGGAAGTGCGCCCCCCCACCCGGGTTCCCCCGCGAGCGGGCGAGAGGCGGAAGCGTTCCTTGCCGTCAGCGCTCCCCCGCAGGGCCGGCGCCCGAGTGTTTGGGGTTCCGGGACCGGAATGAGTTTGACGTGGCCGGGCTCCGGGGAGGCGGAGCCGTGTGGCAGGGGGCGGAGGGCGGGAGGAGCCGGGGCCCGGGCCGAGGCCGGGGCTGGGCGGGGGCGGGGGCAGAGACGCCGCGTCTGGGGCTGGATGGCAGGGGCCACCCGGAGCCGCGCTGCTGCCACCGCCGCCACCGCTGCACGGTGAGTGGCCGGGCCGGGGACTGGGCAGGGGGCACCCGCCGGCCCCGAGACCCCCGCCTGGTACCCCTGCCTGGATCCCCCGCCCTGCCCCGCTCCGACTGACCCCCAAAGAGCGGGGAGCTGTACCCCCACCCTGCCCCCCTCCGACTGACCCCTCAGAGAGCGGGGAGCTGGACCCCCCCCCCCTGCTCCCCTCT
>CM053592.1:181091033-181112750 GCA_028646515.1 Pseudochirops corinnae
CCAGCATCTATTGTAAGCTGAGGGGATAAGGCTCTGTACCAGGGCAGGGGCAAAGAGTTGCTGCAGAGGCAAAATCCATGGGTCTTGGTCCCAGCTTGGATGTGGGCGGGAGTGTGAGAAGCAGAGCTCTGGTCCTGGCTTCCCACAGGCCCTGCAAAGGGCTCTCACACTCTCCTATCTTGCTGAACAGATGCATGAACTGTTTCTTACCATTTCTTTTTTCTTGAGGCCTCTTCCCTTATCATTCACTGACACTGAGAAGAGTTGGGCAGGTCCCCATAAGGAGAGTATAAAACAGGTTTCTGTCCAGTGCTAATCTTTCTTATAAAATTCTGAGTTCCAAATTTTCTCTCTACCTCCCTCCCCTCCCCTTATCCACTAAGATGGTAAGCACTTTGAAATAGGCTATAATGTGCAACCATGTAAAACCTATTTACATATTAGCCATGTTGTGGAAGAAGGAACAGTTTGAAAAAAAAACTATAGTTTGTAAAACCATACACACAAAAGATGAAGTGAAAATAGTATGTTCTGATCTACATTCAGACTCCATCAGTTCTTTCTCTGAATGTGAAACCCATTTTTCATTACTAGTCTTTTGGAATCATCTTGGATCATTTCTGAGAAGAGCCGAGTCATTTCCAGTTGATCATCATACAGTGTTGCTATTACTATGTACGATGATCTGGTTCTGCTTGTTTCAGTTTGCATCAGTTCATGCAAATCTTCCCAGGTTTTTCTGAAATCTGCCCTCTCATTATTTCTTATCGCACAACAGTATCCCATTACATTCATATAACACAACTTGTTTAGCTATTCCCCAATTGATGGGCATCCCCTCAATTTCCAATTCTTGGCCACCACAAAAAGAGCTGTTACATTTTTGTACATGTGGGTCCTTTTCCCTTTTTTATGATCTCTTTGTGTCACAGCTTAGAAGTGGTATTGCTGGATCAAAGGATCTGTAGTTTGACTGTCCTCTGAGCATAGTTCTGGGGCTAATTTTTAATCTCTAATAAAACTCAAAGGCCAGTTAGGTTGTCTGGTGTATAGAGTGTTGGACCTGGTATCATAAAGAGCTGAGTTCAAGTCTAGTTTCAGACACTACCTACCTGTGTGACCTCGGCAGCTCACTTAACTTGTCTAACTCAGTTTCCCTATCCCCATTTGTATAGCTGTTACTTCCTAAGTTGTTTAGAGGATAAAATGATATAATGTTTGTAAGGTATTCTGCAGACCCTAAAATGCTATCTAAATGCTGGATAGCTATTATAACAATCTTCCCGTTGAACTTCATAGAGCATTCTGTCATTCTGTTTTGGGAAAACTTCCTATGTAATACGTATTAGAATAGATAACATGGGTATTAGAGGTAATAGAATAGAGTAGCTAGAGTCAGGAAAACCTAGTTTTTCTGAACCTGCCTCTGACAGTACCTGTGTGAACCTAAGTAAGTGACTTAACCTCTATGTGCCTCTCAGGTAACTAACTTCCTGGGAATTCATCTAGGTCACAGACCAATTGCCATCTGTGTTGGTAGGAGGCATTTCCACACTAGGAGTGCCTGGCACACAGTAGGTACTTAATAAATGCGTACTACTTTCCTATACTGAGATCTTTCTTGTATTATGTAAAATTCGATAATCTAATTAGTGTGCTGTCTCTCTACTATAGTGTATACTTTTCAAAGGCAGTGCCAAGTTTTAGCCACACCATATTTTTCTCCACATCTAGCAAACTGTGTTCCACATAGTGGGCACTTAATGTCTGCTGACTGAATACTTTTGGGACAGATTCACAAACAAACCTCCTCAATATGTAACTTTCCTCATAGCCCACCCATATGTCTTAGTCACTGGATGTTAGATTTAGTCGCACCTGGGTCGAAATGACTGACTTGAGTTCTTCTATAAAGGACACATTAGATTTACTCAGAGCTGGATAGAAATGATTTATTTTTTATTTTTCTATAAAGAACAGAATACAAACAAGTGGAAGGTGGGCAGCAGGGGCTGGCTGGAATCATTTGGGTAGGAGTGGGGATGGGGGAAGGGCTGCTTCCTGCCTGATACACTGGCCCAAGCCTAGGCAAGCCTGACAAGAAAAAGAATCCCAAATAGTTGTATCCTCTTGTGGGGAGAGTCAGGCACCCAATCCCAGGGCTGAGCATGATAGCAGGAGGAAGGGGTGTAAGGCAGTCCCCAAGCCAGGAAAGGGGCAAGATAACCCCAGTTAAAGCCGCCACCACAGACTGAAATCTGACCTCCGGAACACTAACTTTTCTCCTAGATGGAACTGAATTCAAGGGACATCTGGAAATGGGTGACAGGGGAAAGGGAACAAATGTGAACTTCAGTACAGGACAGAAACACGGCAGCCAGGAAGGTAGCAGCCAGGAATGCTATGGGACGGGGAAGGGTGGGGATGATCTAGACAATGAAGCTGGACTCCTCTGGGCCACTTCTAAAACAAAGCTAACCTGTGGAATTTGTGGGGAAAACCCCCGAGGACGACGTGGCTTTGGCAGAGTTCAGATAAGGGGGGCTCTAAGTAGGCTAATGATGGTGAGGTCCCACTAGGCAAGGACATCCTTGGCAGGTCCAGTCAGTACATTCAGGCAGATGAGTGAGGCCTCGGCCGTGACGGGGAGGAAGAGGGAGAAGGAGAAAGGGACCTGTCTGTGCCGAGTCTGGCTTAGAGCTCTTCTCCCTCAGGCCACTTCCAGGCTTGGAGTGAGCCTCAGGCCTTTGTCACACAAAGCCTGGCTTCATTGAGGAGCGGCGGCAGTTGGGGCAGCTCCGGGTCCCGTTATTCTGTAGGCACCTTTGGGGGGCAAAGGGGATTTCTCATGGCTCGGCTGCTCATCTGTCCCCAATCACACACCGTCACCCTTGAACTTCATGACCCTCCCCTTCCGCTGCCCCTCTCCAGGGGCCCACTCTCATCCAACATAATAAACCTTAATCATCCCCTGGAAGACAGGAGGGTCTAGTCAGTTTGCTGCCCTGGGGTCACATGGTGAGACCTTCCCTGAGCCTTCAGGTGGAACCAATTCTCCCTCTGAAACGCCGTCACGACTACTGCCTGTGCCCCTCACACAGCCCTTTTAAAAATGCTCTAAGGATCTACATGGTGTCTAGATTCCTGGAAGGCAGGGACCATTTCCCCATATCTTTGTAACTCTCCACAGCGCCTTACACAGAACAGGACCTCAGTCAGTGTTCAGGAAGAATAGTGGGAGAAGGGAAGTGGGTGAAGAGGTCAAGGTGGGAGTTAGGGCCCAAGGCACCTGGGGGCCTACAAATGATAACCTCCTGGGAGTGCAGAAACATCACAAGAACCAGGTCAATGCAAAGGCTAGGTATCTGCACTCAGGCCCTCCCCAGCTCAGCTGTGGGTGCCAGCCACCCCAGGCACCAGAAAAGGTACTCCCCGATAATGCCTCAGCAGAACTGTCCCGACAGATGTGCCCCAGCCTGGCCCTGAGTCCGTCTGGTACCCACAGCACCATGCTGCCTGTCAGTCCTAGCCACCACGTGCAGATGCTCCACCAGTGCCACTCGGGGGGCCCCCTCCAGCCTTTTACCTGAGGTGGAAGAAGTGGGAGCAAGGCAAGGCCTGCAGCCGGTTGTTCCTCTCCCCAATGGACTCCCCACAGAACCCACAGTATAGCTCCGTCTCCTCTACGCACTCATGGAAACGCACGACATGAGCCCGGAGTTCCCGCTGCTGCCCCCTGCTACGGTAGATGCCTTCGCTCAGGCAATGGAGCTTCAGTTGACTTAGCTGGGCACAGAGAAGAGGCGGGTACGTAGGGGTAGGCAGAGGAAAGGACACCAGACTGATATGGGGGCTACTCAGGAGTTTCCCTCAACTTTGGCAGTGATGGATTATAAGAACTGTCAGCCGGGTCCCCCACCCGCTTAGCAGTTATCCCATGACACTGCACAAGGGGCAGCGGCTAGGGGACTAAGAGAGGGTTTCACTAGATGGTGAAGGGGTTCCGACAGGTTGGCTGTTAGTGGGCTGTTCAACAGTGGGGGAGACCTTCTGTCTCCCTGCCCCAACCCGCCCCCCTTTCCCGTGCTCACCTCATCTTACAGTGTTGGGGGTATGGAGCCAGGCTAAGGTTACTGTCAGAGCTAATGTCCTATGCTCCCCATTGTAACTGGGCTCCAGTGTTGATTCTGAAGGAGGTGGGAAGGGTTCTAGATCTGAGGGAAGAAGCCAGTCTTACCTTGTTCCCCAGTCCCTCAGCCAGATCCTGGGCCTTTTCAATGACATCTAATGCCTGAGCAGAGATTCAAAGAAAGAGATGTGACACAATCAACTTGGACCAAAAGTCAAAGAACTTTAAAACTGGGAAGGGATTTCTGTACTCTCCGACTCTGACTCATACCTGCTCAAGAATCCCTCCTCACACCCACCCCACAGGCTCTCATCTGGTTCCTCTGTTAGAAGGCTTTCAGCAACGGGGAGCCCAGTAACTCCAAACATAGCAGAGATAGGGGACTTTGATTTCACCTTTTTTCATTCTCAGAGTCTAGCAAAAATACTTTGCATATGTGCCCTTAAAAATGTTGGAAATGTTAAAAGGAAAAGAAGAGCCTGTATGGACCGACCCCCTTAATGCCTTTCTGGGTACAGTGAGGCTAGGTTACAGGAGTCAATCCCTGGTCAGGGGCTATTAGGAAGAGGAGAGAGAGGAGTCAGGGGTGACAGCACAAGAACAGGAGACAACTCTCACCTTCTCTGCTTCCTTCTTGGTCACCCAACATTTGGCCAAGCCCAGCAGCACGTGCACCTGTCCCAGTCGGTTCCCAATCTCCGTCATGATGCTCATGGCAGAGTCATACCTAGGGAAGGCTGTCTGTGGGATTGGGGGGTAGGATGGAGCAGGGAGATAATTGGGATCAGGTCCACTCCTCCACCAGCAAATCCCAGGACCCACTTTCCCTCTCACTGATTCCAGCCAACTCCCCTCCCCCGCATTGAGAGCCCTTTTGGACTCCACTGTCTTACCTCCAAATCTCTGCGGCTTCGGTGGATGTCAGCAAAACAGAGGAGACAGAGAGCCTGGAGAGGCCGGTCCCCATGCTGGAGGGCAATCTTCATGGACTCCTGAGAGGCAGAGTCTTTCAATGCCAGTGTCCTCCCTCATCCCCAACCCAAGAAGGACAAGGCAGGGGGAAAGCCCACCAAACAGCCTCCCTCCTTGGTCCCAGCCCCACCTCACAGCATTCCATGGAGTCACCCAGGTGCCCCAGCTTCCGATAGGCCACCGCCATGTGGTACTGACTCATGGCGCGGTACTTGAGGCTCCATCCCTTTCCGTAGTCATTCACCAGCTCGGCAGCTTTGCAGGGGAAGAATAAAGCTTTCTCGTAGTCCTGGAGCCGGAAAGAGCAGGCACAGGGAATCAACAGGGGAAGCCTGGTTTGGCTAGAGTTTCAGGGGCGGGGTAGGAGGAGGAAGCTTACAGTGGCCAGTCAGAGGCTATCTAGGCCTAACACTGCCCTTTCCAATCGGGAACAGGGCCATCTTGAGAAAGGTGTAGGGTCCAGGATCTATCCCATTCTTCATGCCCCACCCTACTACGCTGTTTTTAGAGAGAAAACCAGATTAAAGTGAATATAAAGGCAGCCTTGAAAGAAGGAGGGATATCTCAGAGGGGTAACATGCCTCCTAAGGTGTGGAGATCTTATGGCCTTGTTGTCAAGCAGTCGACCTGAGCCGGTGATGACAGGCACCTGGTCTTTATTTAGCACCAGCTAGCCCAGGGAAGCTCGATTTGCCCCTTGCCTTCTCCTAGAGGCAGCCCCAGCCTCTGAACTAAAGCATGCTGTCCTAAGAATGGCTTGGCTTGCTTTGCCCGCTTCAGGGAAGTCCCCATTCACTGTGCATCTAAGGGCTGTGCCTTCCCACCCCACAAGCTCCACCCGAAATGCCTGCCCCTGCCTCTCTTGACCTGGCCAGAACACCACGAACCTTGACCTGGGAATAGAAGTTGCCCAGGCTGCAGCAGACTCGACACTCCAGCATCTTATCGTCATTGTTGTGAGCATAGCGAAGGGCCTTCTCAAAGCTCTCCAAGGCTTTCTGGAAGAGGCTGAGGCCCAGAAAGGCATTGCCCATGCTCAGGCTGACCTGCCCATTGAGTTGGTGTCCCACCCGGGTACCCTGCATGTTGAGGCAGGTCTTACAGTAGGAGACGGTCTTCTGGAATTCACACAGCTTTTCATTGCTTCGGGCTAGGTTCAGGTAACTCTCCATGAGGCAGTCGGCATCTTCCAGTTCACGGGCTGTGTCGATCTGCACCACAGCAAACTGCCACCCAGACCCTGCCCTCAGCCAAGGCCCCAGAGGCTCAACCTCCAAGTAGCTTGGGGGCCCAGAGCCACTGGGAGGTGTAATATAGCCCAGTGGGTGCAGGGACCAACAAAGGCAGGGCCCAGAAAGTCTGAGTAAGGTGAGATAGGCTGGGTAAGGACCTAGCTTGAAGCCAAGGAAGGGGGAGATCAAGATAGGTACACCCCAATTCCAACTCACACCTCCTCTGGGGAGGGAGATAGAAAGGGAGAACTCCTCTTGCTATGGGTTCCCTGAAACATCATTCTCTTCCTTGGTTTGGCCAGGGAGGCACCACCTCTCCTCCCCTAGGCCAGCCACTCCTAGGCCTATTTACTAATCTGACCCAATCCAACTGAGCCTGCAGCAACATAGTCCAAGAACCCAAGGAACATTGTGCATTCCATGTGGTACAGTGGGGGAGTGGGGGGTGCCAACTGTGCTTTGCCCCAGAGAAGCCAATCCTTACCTTCAGCATATCCTTGTAACGGCCCATTTCTGAGTGTGCAGTGACCAAGCAGCCCAGCACTCGGAACCTGCCTACTAGGTCCGTGCTCTTCTCCAGCATCCTCCTCCATACCTGCAGGGCCTTCTCTGTCTGATTGGACTGGTAGAGCTGAAGGCCCTTCTCAATCTGTTGTTTGGACTGGTCCTGCCCCATCTCCTGCTCCGCTCTGCCCCGCCCCCAATCCCACCCCTAAGTGACTAGAAAGAGTAATGGTCCCTCAGTGAAGAGTGGAGCCCACTAGCACAAAGCTCAGCACCATAGATAATCTCAATTCCAAAGTCCCCTAGGCACGCATCTCCCGTAAGACGGAAGAGTCCAGCTCCCCTCAGCTGAAGAAACAAAGGACTGAGAAGCAGCAGAGGGAACCTGGGTGAGGAACAGAGCTCCTCCAGCCCCCACCCAGCCTGCAGCTGTCCCTGCCAGTCCATGCCACATGGCCAGCCAAGAATGTCAGCTCCAAGGTCACACAAACCCCCTTCTGCCACCAGGGAGGCAGCTTCCTTCAAGGCCTTGGGCAGTGCTCAATGCTGACACCCAGTGAGACCCTGCTGACCAGAGAGGCCTCTCTGCAGTAAGCCTGACCTGCAATCCCCAACCCCTTCTTTGGAGGACTCCTTCCCTCCACTTCCCCTCACCTGGGCTCAGAGGGGAAAACAGTGGGAAGGGGACAGTGTCTAGTGGAACCTTAGAGGCAGGGGAAGAAAGGACGGCTGGGAAGCTTCACTGAGTCACAAGAATGGGGAGAGGGACCAAGGATAGCTGGGCTGGGTCAAGGAAGTCAAAGGTGGGCAGGTGATGTAGGAGATCTCGGCGCCTGACAGCTGAGGGGCACAGTGGTAAGTGCTCGCCTTGGGAGTCACGAGGGCTGGGGCTGAATAATGCTTCTGCCCCTCACTTCACCAGCACTGGTCTCAGTTTCCTTATCTGTCAAATAAAGGGAATGGACTAGATGTACTTCCAGTATCCCCTGAGCCTAAAAATAGATTAAATAAAGGTTTTCTAAAGCTCAACTGAAAGAAGGAAGAGGACCTATATGTAAAAAAATACGGCAGTTTTCTGCTGTAGAAAAGAAATGAAAACAAAGCAGTGTTCATCCACAGGGGAATGGCTGAATCAAGCTCCTGCCTGCTGCTTACGGATGTGAGCCTGTACAGAGGATTCACATTTTTAGCAAAAGGTCCTACAGACACGTGAGCCACAGAGGTAGAGCTGGGGGGAGGGGGGACCCCCTGCAGAAGTCACTGGGTCTAGAGGCAGCTAGGTAGTACAGTGAAATAGAGCACCAGCCCTGGAGTCAGGAGGACCCGAGTTCAAATCCAGGCTCAGACACTTGACACTAAAACTAGCTGTGTGACTTTGGGCAAGTCACCGAACCCCAACTGCCTTGCCTTCCCCCCCTCCAAAAAAAAAGGGCGTAAGGAAAAAAAAGAAGTCATTGGGTCTAAACCCCCATTAGAAATGAGGGCAGAAGGGAAACAGAGGAGAGAGGGAGAGAGGAAGAGGGCAGAGGGAGGAAGGGAGAGAGAGGAGAGGACAGGGGAAGAGGGGACGGGGAGAGAAGAGAGGGAGAAAGAGAAATATGGAGGGCAGAGGCTCCAACCCTGTATTTTAATTACCACCCATTTTGTCTGTTCAGTCTTTTTTTTTTTAAATTAATTTGAAAAAATGCTGAGCACAAAGGTGGTGTTAGAATTTATGAAGTGCTTTAAGATTCGCAAGGCACTTCTCACATGTTAGCTTATTTGAGCCTCACCACCCTGGAAGGTGCTATTACCCATTTTATAGATGAGGAAACTGAGGCTGAAAGGAGTTAAGTGACGTATCCAGTGTCTGAGGCGAGATTCAAACTGGGATCTTCCCGACTCCAGGTCTCACACTCAGCATCTAACTGCCCAATGTACATCATTATAGAAAAAAAAAGAAGTCGCGGCTTCACTGGTGAACATCACGATGGTGCTTTCCCATTTAAAAGCTGTATGTACAGGAAGTCTAGGTGGCCTGTTGGGTGGTAGTACTCCTTTAAACTGAAATTAAGAACTTGCCATCGGCAAAAAATTCAGCTGCAGGGAATACAGAATCGGAGGGTGATTAAGTGACTTCTGGGGCAGCTGGGTGGCACAGTGATAGAGCACTGGGCCTGGAGTCAGGAAGACCTGAGTTCAAATCCAGCCTCAGACACTCACTAACTCTGAGTCTAGACATGTCACTTAGCCCTGTTTGCCTCAGTTTCCTCATCTGTAAAATGAGCTGGAGAAGGAAATGGCAAACCACACCAGTGTCTAGGCCAAGAAACCCCCAATGGGGTCACAAAGAGTCAGACGTGACTGAACAAGTGGCCAGCCCATGGGGAAACGTGGCAGGTGTGTAAACACAAGGACTCCCCTTCCATCTTGCCTGGCCGAGATATCCAAATAACATGCTGGGCAACACCAAGAAGGAAGAGTCCTTGCCATGGTCAGATTAGCGCCAGACCCCACAGGCGACAGAGAAGATAGAAAGGGGGGGGGGGGCATCTTGGACAGATGACGCAGCCTTCTTTCCCTGCTTATTTATTCTCTAGTGGAGAGCAGCTCCTGACTCTCACCAGAGGATATTCTGAGGCCCCGGGCCCTCAGGCAGGCACCGATCTCCAAGTTAGCACTCTGATAACAGGAAAGTCACTAGGAAGAAAATGGCTGTGAATCTCTTGGGGAATGAAATGACTCCCCCAGTTTAAAGCTGGGCAGGCAAGAGCTTCTTCCAAAGGAAAACCAGAAAGGAAGGAAATAATTTGAGAGGTTGCTGAAGAGCCAGGAGAATGCCCAGAATGTGGACAAGAAATGCAGCTGGGTGGGCTTAAAAAGGAGTTGGGGGAGGGAGGGAAGAGAAGAATCCTGAAGAGACTCTATCGGTACATTCAGAACACAGAGATGGGAGGGGAGATCAGAGCAACTGATGTGGATAGAATGAGACTGAGAAACAGGTCAGATAAACTGAGGGTGGGAGTGGGAATGCTCCTAGGTTCTCCTCACCTCAAGCCTCCACTTCCTTCGATAGGTTAGGTCCTCTCAGAATCTCCATTGGAAGGGGACATGTGCAGGCCACCCATCTCCACTCCCCTGGTCCCACTTCTTCTGCCACATGTGGGCATTTGTCTCACCTCCCCCCACCTCCCTTTCCAAGTTCCAAGGGACTGTCTGGCTTCTTGACTACAGTCATCACCCACCCTCTCCTTCACAGTCACTTTAAGCAAGATTTTTTCACCATGCTCAAAATTTCTCAAAGAATTCTCAATGTAGAGGGAATGACTAAAAAGTGAACCTGTGCAACATGTCAGATGACTGTTTTAACTGGGGTCTAGACCCTCATGACTGAGATGGGGATGGCCCACCTTCAGGCCTTACAAGTTCTGGGCCCAAAGGCAGTGACCACCTCTTCACCTCTTTCCTCATCAGTAAAACATAACGAACATGGGCAGTGCCCACTGAAAAGGCTTCTTCTTAGGCTCAACTGGGAACACGTGTAGAACATCTTGCCAATTTAAAGCATTCTATGTCAGTGTCTCTTTTAGCTCTAAATCCTATGGTACTTTTTAGGACCTTGTAAAGATGACTGCCCCATAAAATTTTGGGTGAGAAGAATTTAAGTTTCATCCATTTAGTGTTCAAAGAGGAAATCTCAAGTCTAAGAACTGCCTACCAGCTGCTGGCCGAATAGCATTCAACAAATCCAAAAGCCTCATTTCTGGGCAAATTTTCAGGATGAATCGAAGAAAAGGTCAAGCTCAAGAGTGTGTAGGACGAAGTGTGGTCTCTCGTTTGCCAAAGTATATAGAGCCTTTGGCCTCAGTGCCATAAGGAAAATAAATAAATAAGAGAACTGGCTCTAAGCTGTGATTAGTGAAACTTTGAGGTAAAAGGCATTTGGGACCACAACTAAATTTTGTTTGGAGTTTGAATTTGGGTATAGTTGCCTGCATTAAATGCCATTAACTACTCAGAGGGAATGTGATCCTATGCTGTTAAATACCGTGTAAGTCTACATCTGGTAAAAGCCGAAGGGACAATCCTAGCCTCAGCTGGGATGGGATTCCTCTGGCCAAATTACCCATGAAATTCCTTTGAAAAGGAATGTTTCCCACCTATTCCTGAGTCTATCTGTGAGGTAGTACCAATACTGCATGGATGGATATCTGTGACTTTACCTGAATTTAAACAGAGCCGAGGATGTTTTATCCTGTCATATTTGGAATGTCACATGTCCCTGTTTTATTCCTTCTATAGCAAGTTCCAATGATCAAAGCAAGTAGTCAGTAAAAGATATGAACCATCTTGTTTTGTGGTTGACAAATATAAAGGAAAGCTGAATAAACTGGATAATGGTTTTGAGGAATATGAAAGACAGATAGGAAGATTTGGGGACAAATGAGGGTTTATCCAAGCCCCGCCTGTCTCCAGGTAGTTGATATTAATTTCAGAAAGGTTTAAGTATGTTGAGAGTATGTGAGGAAGTATTTTTAGAAAGCAGGAAAGATTTGTAACTTGATTCTAAAATTTTGAGTAAAGCAACAGGATCAGACTGATTCTAAAAACTACGTATGTGTATAAAGTTGGCTTTCAAAGATTTCTCTATGGAAAACTCAAACTTGAGCATGTTTGGTAATAAGAACAAAAGTTTGGATTTTTGATGCAATGTTGTAACTGTTTGTGAAACTTTATTGTAATGTTTGTGCCTAGCGCTGTGTGGCTAGAAAACTGAACTTTTTGTGACTCTGTGTAAACCTTGCCTTGCATGGCTAGGAAACTGAACCATTTCTATGTGCCTCTGGTGTTAAATCATGTTTCTGTGAGCCCGTCAGGCCTGACTGAATATCCCTGTTCCTGAGTGAACATCTGAGCCAAGGGACCTGGAAAAGACAACATCAGATGCAGATGGCATCTCCAGCTTCTCCAAGAATCCAGGCCTGCACAGGAACTGCTACAGCTTTAGCTTATTGCTTCGTGTTGTTCTCTTTGTGTTACTTCAATCCTCCTGTTAGAAAAGATGTTTTGAAAGTCTTATGTGACAATTTCTGAAGGTTTACAAAGTTTTCAATTGACTATTGCTAAATTGATGTAATGAGTTGTAAAGCAAAACAGTGTTTGCTGTTCCAATGTGAATTTGTGGCCATTCCATGAACTAAGCAAAAGTTAACATTTGTCACTGAGTGTATATGTAAAAGTTCAATTTCTGAAGTATCTCTTTCTTCCAGTTAGAAGATAGACAAGCTTTGTGAAACAAGGGTGTAGGTCTGCTATTCAGTTGGGAGGTTTAAGTCAGAAACCTCTTTTGTTTGAGGTCTACAGTTATGTTAGTGAAGACTACCTTATGAGGTACCTAGTCTATGTAGCACGTAGAAATAGAAACGGCAGTTAAATAGTCTGAATAATGGATTATACCAGCCCATACTCTAATTCTGGTCATTTTTCTCCTACTTCTTTAGGCTCTTGTTTGTTTACTCTCTTTGCTAGATTTGTATCTTCTAGGCCCAGCAACCCTCCACTTGCAGATGATGGCTCAGGCTGAATGCCAATCACAGCCTGAATTTCCCAACACCCTTTGGATCTGGTGTCTGCCAAGTTCCAGACGCTGGCCGCAGCTCCCGCATCCCCTTGACTAATGTGAGGCAGGGACAGCTCTACAACCCTTCTCAGCATGAAGCGGCTCGGGAAGCTGAGACCTTCGTCCCTTGTCCCCAAATGAATGTGTGTCATCCGTTAAGGGGGAATGATAAGATCTGGGATGCTTTGTTGTAACCTCGGTCTGTAAATCTCACTTGTGTTCGGGTACCTACGTATGTAACATCAGTTTGTAACAAGCCTGTGCAATTAGACTGTAAAAGTCATACTTTCTTTCACCCATAAAGGCATTAACTCTGCCTCTCCCCTGCCCCAGCCTAAAAGTCTTCTTCCTGAGCTACCAGCCTGCCTAAATAGCTTCCCATGAACACATGGTCCAAGCATTTAATCAACAAATGCTTAGAGACTTCCTTTGTCCTTAGTGGCCAGCTGCACCCAGAAACCTTGAAAAACACTATCAGAGAGATGACTCCCTCCCACCTCCTGAATCCCTAATCAGTCTAGCTTCCAGACTTGGCACCTCTTGAAACAATCAAGCCTATCCTCCCAATAAGCCATGTTGGGCCTATGTCATTCATCCCTGACCAGAAGTTACCTAGTGACGTGTCAAGGCAAAAACCACACTTCCCTCCTGACTCCCCTCAAATTTCTCCCAGTGAATTATGGGCAATGTGTCTGCATAGTTAATATACAAAGTGCATGTCCCTTTAAGCACCAACTCCTCCCTAACCCCTCCCAAACTCCACCCCCACTCACCAGGCTAGCATAATTAAGCCCTTCTGCCTTTGTTCAGCGGCCTCCCCCCTCTGGATTTTTTCAGTGATTGGACCGCCTGCTTCTCGCAAGATTCTAATAAAGAGACCTTTCTCTACTTTCACCTTGAGATGTCTCTGAATAATTGATTTAGGGATCTCTGTGTCCCACACAAGAGGAAAATGTGCAGGGAGCCCTGGCTTGCACCTCCCACACCCTGTGTCCTCTGAGTCTGTGAGTAGCACAAGGCCTTGCTGTGTAAGGGTCAGATCAAGGGCTCTCTTCGTGTGCTTGCTTACCTGCACAGGAGGATCTGGACGGCTTCATTGTATATTGATAGATCACTTTCTGGCACTATTTTCTTCCTTCTCCTACCTCCCCACCTTTTGTTGAGTCTGGGTCTCCTGTCTCACCGAAGCAGAAAGTACAGAGGCCAGTGAAGGGCCCAGACACACTGCTGTTGAACCCAACAGCTTTGACCTCTTCCTGTTTCCAATCGAGGCTTGTCTGCCCCTCCTGGGGTGGCTTGGTGGTCCCCTGCTCCTGGGGTGCCCGCCATTCTGTTACCATACTTTGTATAGTCACCTAATCGTTTCAGTCCCACTGCAACTTAGCATTTCTAAGCTTAAATGATCTCCCAGCCTCGGCCTCCCCAGCTCCAGGAATCATGGGTGTGCCCTCCATCCCCTGACTTTTCACATACTTTCTTTCATATGATCCACAGAAGCCCCAAGATGTAGGCAGAAAAGTGAACCCTAGGGAGAGCCAGCGAGTCAGAACTATTAAGCAGGGTTTCCAAACTCCTGCCTTTTGTGCTGTGGCAGTACTGCAAGGACTGAGAAATGGCATGGGCTTAATTGGACCTCTGCCGGGCCAGCCCCCACGCAATGGCTTACCACTGATCTAAATTGGGGTCCTGACCCTACGCCATATCAGAGTGAATCAAGCCTGAATGCTTTCCAGAAACGTCCTGTATGGTACAACTCCCAACTCCATTCCATGCCCACTAGTGAAACTGGAACAGTCTTCGTCTCCCATCGTACTGTCTTGCCTGAGTATCATACTCCAATACCCCATCCCAGAGGAGAACAATGGTTCTTCCGAGGACAGGGCCCTTTCCTTTCTGGCATTGTATTCTATCAGCACCTAGCACTGGACCTTTTCCACAGAAAGGGCTTAGTACTAAATATGTTCACTGGCTGAAAGCCCCCCCCACTCTGGCCTCTGTGGTCATGGGCAGGGTCCACACCTCTACCTGGCAGTGACATTAGAACAAAAGTGACAGGTAGGATTTCACCTTGCTGATCAAGATAGGCTAACCCTACTGGCTGACACTGGTATCTAAGTTACCCACCTCAGGGAGTGTGCGCTACAGATTCCTCAATAATGTCACATCTCAGCTGGGGGAATTGGGGGGGCGGAGAGAAAAGATCTGTGAGCTTCACTGAGGTCCAGAGAAGAAGTGGGAGGGCATGGTGCTTATCTTGGGAAAAGAACAGGTGAGGAGGCTGTGTGGACAGTTCTCTGTGCCAGCCAGACTGTGGGGGCTCGGGGGCACGCCAAGCAGCAGGCCACACAGGAAGGCTTCTGTCTGATACCCGACAGGAGCCAAGACCCTGCTGCCCATCACATTGCTCTGTAGAGACAAGAGCAAACAGTGGGGAGAGGAGAGCAGTTTCCCATCCCAACAGCATCAGAAAACAATGACACAGATTCTTCTCAAACAGTTTAATAGCAAATAAACAAAGGAAGGTACCACACTTGGCAGATACAAAATGACTTTTTGTCCGTGTGTCTGTGCAATTAAAACAGGTTTAGGTTCCCCATTGGGACAAAAGGAAAAACACACAAAGGAAGGAAATTTCCTTTTTTAACACATACTCGCTTGTTTCAAACTTATAACAATCTTTTCATCTTTAAACCCACTACACAAACTCTGCGACCAGGCCAGAAAAGCGACCAGGGCTCTTCTTGCTGCTGCGGCTTTTTTTGTTTTTTTTTTGGTTTTTTTTTTTGTTTTTTTTTTTTAACAATTAAAGTAAAATCCATAATTTTCTACAGAGTACAACACAATTTCACACAAAAGAGACGGTTTCTTTTGCAAATCAAAACAGGAAAAAGAAAGGAAAAGCTTGAACAAGGTTAAGGGGAAAGCATCTCTACAACTGAATCACGACTTCGAGTTGATTGAACCCCATTGCTGCTGCAGAACAGACTGTACGTTTGGTCATAGTGGCAATTTTTTTCTCTTCACATTGTGAAATCACTTTACATTGTTTTCTAGTAGAAAAGGCAAAAAACTGTACAAAACCCCTAGTGTTTAAATACAACGTTTGTACCAATAAAAAACTCACACAGGTTTGTCTCCAAAATGGAAAGTTTCTTTTTTTTTTTCTTTTTAAATTATTCACAAAAAGCAGCTGGAAATCAGAAAGGCAGCTGCCGTTCCCAGGGTCTCAAATCCATTAAAACCACCACAGAACAACTAAAACAATCAAAGAGAGGAAAGGAAAGGAAAATAACATCCAACGTTTGGCATTTTGGTTTTATCCACAGGTTTCCCCAGAGCTCCTTTTGGAATCAAAAGCAAAACAGATTGGCAAAACACAGATTCTCCAGATAAAGGCGGGGAGGGGGCAGGGTCTCACTCAGGCCTTCTGCCTCCAAAGGCGCTCTGTGCAGTCAGACTGTGGTGCTCACAGCCTGAGGATCAGGGGCTTCTGGCCCTCTTCCATACAAAACCCCCTTCTGCTTGCCCACATCTCCCCTTCATGCTTACTATGGGGTAGCACTATCGAAGATGCCAGCCCCAGAACTGAAATACTGCTGGGACTTGCTCCTTCAGGTCTTTCCAGCAGCACCTAATACTTCCTTCTAGGCCTTTTGGTATCTCTCACCCTAGTCCTGGAGAATCAGGACACTTCCTCTCCCAGAGCCCCCAGAAGCTTCTGGCGTGTCTGGGTGCCATTCTTAAGCTCACTCCTTTCTATAATCTCCATCTTCCACCAACTGGTCACTCTTCAATCCTTCAATCCCTTCCACTTCCTGATGACCAGACCTCACTTCTATGCAATTTAACTTTTGAGTGAAGTGGGTTGTCCAATGAATCCCAGGAGACTGGGGAAAAGTGGCCCCCATGAAGGGCAGGCAGAACAGCTGCTGGCTCTTCCTCCAAGGGAGAGGAAACGTGGAGTGCGGGAAGAACTAGGGCAGTGCCTGAGGTCTGTAAACAGCAGGGAGACTGGTGTTGTGCTTGTCACCTAGGAAAAGAGCTGGTACTTGGGCTGCCAGCAAGGTTACAGGCTCTTTCCAATAGAAGCTCAAGAAATTGTTCCTTGGAGGCTAAATGGGGCTCATTATTTCTCAAAGCATCAGGAAGTCAATGAAAGGCACAAACTTCCTAAGGAGGTCTTTGTGCAAGGGGATTCTTTCAAAATAACATTGCTCTAAGTGTCCTGTCCACAGTCACCTTCTGGGTTCCCTTTTCTTACCCCTTTCCATATATCCTTGGGTCTCCCACTATACTCCAATTTCTACCTGACCCACAGTGTGCAACCAGCCTCCCAGAAGCTCCTTCCCAGGCCTGGAGGCTAAATTAGGAGACAGTCCAAGTGCACAGGCAAGCAATCTTACGGGCAACCGAGGAGAAATCTGCCACATCAAAAATAAAAACAATCCAGAAAAAAAACCAACCCCACAACAATTTGAAACAGCTTCTTTGAAACCCTTTAAATCAGTCAGTTTTTGCACAAACTATAGAAAACAGAGAGGTGAAGGTGATATATACGAAGGTGTGAAGAAAACAGCAGGAAACATGCAAAACGTGGGTTTTCTGGGCATTATCTGAGTTGGAAAGGAAAACCAAAGCATCACATTTTGCTGAGGAGATTGTAGAAACAAGCATGGGAGTTAATGAAACAGGACAACATGAATGTGGATCCAAAGGTTCACCGAAGATGGAGGTGGAGAACCACAGAGGCAGGACCGAGAAAAGGTGCAGGAAGGCCAGAAGGCTGCCTGCTATCAACACAGAAAAGGGAGTTCAAGTGTTTTCTGCAGTTAAGAACTCAAGAAAAAAAATACATGCTGTCTCCTCAAGCCCCAGAAACTAGATCAGCAAAATGTGCTCAGGAGCCTCAAAGGTTTAGTGACGTCTTTTATTTCATTATTTGCTTCAAAGTTTTGCTTTAAAACTAAGCACACAGAAAAACAAAGCCTAGAAACGGACTGGCTGTGTGTTCACAGAAATACAAACACCACACGGCATGTGCTAGTAGGGCTGCTCTGAAGACAATTACAAAGAATTGGAATCACAAAATCAAGTGGTTATCTTATGAAGTTCTAGAAAAATAGATTTTTTTATATTCAAATGCAAGTTTAAATATTTCCCCTTCAGCAGTCGTTCTAGCAAAACCAATTTGGCAGCACAAAAAAATTTAAAGAAAAACAAAGAAAGAAACAAACATAATAAAAAATACACATCAGCATCAAAGGTCAACACAAGGTCAAAGGTGAGAGTTCAAGCATCAGAGAAGCTGAAGAGACAAGGATTTGGACGATGTACTTGACGCCACATCGACATGCTTTAGGCACAACGATGAACAAACGGCAGGAATCTAGAAAAAAAACAAACCAGAAAGAGGGAGACCCACTGAGTTACACAGAGCAATACGTCCAAACAGAGAGAGAAAACAGGGACACTCGATGTGTGTGCAGCCCTGACACGAGGAGGCCTTCCAGGGGAGGCGAGTGACAGGGAACTTTCGCACATGCTAACGATGGACACAGGGGAAAGTCAAAGTACACGAGGACACCAAGAAGACATCAGACTGCCAGGGGCAAAACAGAAACCAAGGCCTGGATTTCCTTTGACGTTTCTCAGCAAACTCGACCCGACCCAATGCAGCCCCCCGGACGACGTCGTCCGAGCCCCAGACAAAGCCGCAGGTGTCCTGGCGAGGAGTGCCCTGACAGCTGGACGCTGGGAATGCTCACGAGCCCTCTTCCTGGAGTGCTCCGTTTGGGAAATTCAAGCTCTCAGCTTCCCTTTGGGCCTGGCCCAGTCTTAGGGAGGTTGGAGGTCTGGCTGCTTCCAAGACAAACTGACTCCATGATGTAACTGAGAAACAGATTATAGCGGACGACACAATGGGAGTGAAAGGACCACTTAAGACTTGACTGCAAGCTCTCGCTCAGCCCTGGGCCAAGCCCTTCCGCCACCATGGAGCAGCTTTTCTGTAAAACCCATTTCTGGCCTGAGGAGAGAGCTGTGCTCCAGGCTGGTCAGCAGCAGCGTCGCTGCACCTAACTGGGGGACAAAGGAGGGCCGAGGGGACGGCTCGGAGAGCTGCGGGCCTCAGTCTCTGGCCGCCTAGTACTCCGGACTTCCCTCTGAGAGGGAATGGAGCCCCTCGACACAGGCTCATGGCTGGACAGTCTCCAGCACTGAGACAGGGATTATATCCACCTTTGGGGTGTCTCAGATCACAAGAGGCTGGGTGCTGGTGAAACACTGGGGGGAAGGGCATATGAGCCCTTGTGGCAAGAAGGCTTTGTAGGGTGGTGGCAAAGGAGGGAGGCAGAGAGGGTGGTCACAGTAAGTGTAGTACTCTGTGGAGCACAGGTCTCTCCTCTACCAAGTCACAGCATCAATCCTCTTCCCCTCAGGTGGGCTAGTCAGGCTGCAAATGGGCCACGGAAAGTCAGTAGTTTCAATAATACACAGCATCCTATGTGTGTAAAACAATCACATTCTGGATTCTACAAAAGCCTGGCCTTTCCCAGAGATAGAATTTAGTTAATAAATACTCTCCACCCTGGAGCGGTATAAAACTTCTATAAAAATAGAAACGACATTCTCGGTCCCAGCAGGCGGGATTCAGAACAGCGCCTCCCAACCTCGCAGGTTTTTTCTCTTTTTATTATTTTTTTTTCTTTATTAAAAAAAAAAATCCCACCATGAACCTGGAAGCCTTTGGAACAGTTTTCTCCTCTGAAAACCAGGACACATTTCTCCCAGTGCACAGAATTCAAGTTTACATGGTTCAGCCTAAGAGGTGTACATGATGTGCTTCCCTAGAGGACACAGACCCACATTATCACTCGGAGAAGGTAGCAGGTATTTGACCATTTAAGGAACAGATCCACCCACTATGTGAGAAACAGCAAGACTGACTTCTCACCAGCCATCCCTACAGCCAGTATGGAACAGAGAAGGCCCCCACCTGACTTCCTGCTGACAATGGATGCTATGGTTCAAGGCTAGGACTTCTGAAGGTTAAGAATCCTGGGTCCCAGTCCCAAGAGCAGGCCAACATTCACCCCAAGTGGTAACACAAGTGCCCCTGCAAGGCATGCGTTCTGAAGAGTGTTTCCTTTCTCAGGCTCAGTTACCCATCCTTGTGGAGAAGAGGCAGAACCTGGGGCAGATCAAGGTTTTGGGCCCAGGGAGGAAATGAGATGGGGCGAGAGGCAGATCAGATGATAACTTGAACAGGGTCGGCACAAAGGACATGAAATGGACAAGATAAAAATTGAGGTAAATGAAATGAACGCTATGTAAAGTGTGTAAACCTTCTGCCACCAATGAAGGTGGGATGTTGGTGGTTTAAGCAACAGCTTAACTGTTAACAACCACAACAGCTCCTCAGAAATGTCCAAGACCTGGGTCTGGCTGCCACCAACATCCATGGAAATACTATGGAAAATCTGACCCTGTGTGAACGCAGACTTCTCATTCTTCTGAAATATTAAGTACTGGCCCTAGTCAGAAGCAGGACGTGAGGCTGCAGGGACCAGCTATCTGCTCTGGTGCACTGGGAAGGGGACACCAAGAGGGCCACCCACTTACTCTAGCCAGGTTAGATCAGCTGTCCTGGCTGGCTGCTCTTTCAGCTAGAAATGAGCCTCGGTGAACAATTAGGATAAGACAGAAGAAGATTCTCTTTTTTTAAAAAACACAGTGGACAGAATTACGAAAATATCAGGTAGCCGGCCCACTTTAAACTAGCCCCTTCCTCATCGAAGCTTGTGTAAAATTGGCTGTGGACACTTTCCAGTGTGTTAAAAAGGAGGGACCATTGAATGGCTGTTGCTTAAGTCTACTCCTATCCAGCAAGGGCACTAGGTATCCGTATCTGCTATGAAACCTGCTAACGGATATTGTCTGCTTCTCTTGGGCATACTTCTAGCTAATTTAGCAGGTGCTTTATTCCCAGAATCTGGCTAGCTCCTTTTTCAAAGAGGGGCAAAAAACCAAGGACAGGTATCCTAATAGAGATATCAAGAATCTCTGAAGCTGTTTTTGTTTTGTTTTGCTCTAGGCAGCTGAAAACCATCATCCCACAGATGGCCCCCGAGAAGAGGAGGCCATTTGGGGTCAGTCCCCTCAGCCCTGCTTCTCCATGCCTATCCCCAGGGCAATCTGTTCTTGCTCTCTGGAGCTCCTTCCCATCCTCCCTCCCACCCCGAGGCAGTCTGGTGTTGGTCCTTCTCAACACACACTGTTTACAAACACAGCAAACTTTAAATAAAGAAAAAAAAATCTCCGCGATATGGCACCTAAACTCCAAAGTAAAACACTGGAAACCAAACAAAGCACAAACTCGTCCTCCGCACGAAGCTGAACTCCCACAGGAGGCAGCAGCCGAGTCTTCAGGGCAAGAGGTGCCAGCGAGAGTGGCGGGGTCAGGGTCCAGGGCTGCCAACACGCAGCCTTTGGGCTTCGAATCACTAAGGGCGGGCGCTCCTTCCCCCACTTACCAGAAGACCCTCTCACTCCAGTCCCAGAGGGGAGCATGCTCAGTAGGGCTTGCTATCGTTCTTCGAGCGTTTGAGCTGCACCTTCAGTCGTTTCATGCCAATCTGAAAGCCGTTCATTGATTGGATGGCAGCCTGCGCTGAAACAGGATTGTCATAGCTTACAAACCCTGTGGATGAGATAACAAACCACTGTGAGGGGGTGAAGAGGAGGCAGGTGAGTGGTGACCCCAATAGCTCACCCCATGCCCACTCATATCATCCTTTCAAGGTCTGTAACTTCCAGAGCTGCAACAAGAACCTGGGCACTGAGACCTGACTGCAGGAAGTGACCTCTGACTACATCCCTCACCTCCAATGCCAGAGAAACAGAAGCCAACGTACCGAAACACTTGCTCAGGTTTGTCTGCTTGTCGATGAAAACCTTGGCAGAAACAACATTTCCGAAAGGCATGAACATCTGGAGCAGGTCCTGATCTCCAAACTCCTGGGGCAGGTGGTAGATGAAGAGGTTGGCTCCCTCTGGACCTTCAAAAGACCCACTGATTAAATAGACAGACCAGGGTGTAATAGTAATTAGTTTAGCAGGATACTTAGCACTTAGTGCTAAGTGTGGAAGGGGCAAACCCTGTCCCATTGTTGAGAAGGCATGAACTCCCCTGTTGATGTGGAAGAAGGGGATTGGCTGAGCCCCTGTTGATGTGGAAGAAGGGGATTGGCTGAGGTGTGTACATAAGCAAGAATTCCAGAGAC
>CM053592.1:181113250-181133942 GCA_028646515.1 Pseudochirops corinnae
AAATCCTGAGGTGACAGAGGATTAGATTGAGAGGAGACAGGGAGAGACAGAATGGGGTTGAGCATCTCATGGAAGAGGCAAAAGATAATTGTTACAATAGAGGGGGAGAACAGGAAGGCTAAAGGGAAAGAGTCAACCTTACTCTCAATGAACTTGGCTTAGAGAAGGAATGACATAAACTCTAAACTGGGTATCTTGCCATACAGAAGAGTAGGGGGAATGGGGATGAGAGGTGGGGTGATGGCGGGGAGGGCAGGGTGGGGGGAGGATTGATGGAAGTACACACATCTGTAGAGGGACAGGGACAGGGTAGAGTGTGGAATGGGGTGGGGTGGGGGGCCAGATAGGAAGGAGGGACATGTAATCAGTCTCTCATAATACACCCATTGTGGAGAGGTTCTGCGTAATTACACATGTACAGCCTGTATTTGATTGCTTGTCCTTCCAGTGAGGGTGGGTGACGAGGGAGGAAAAGAAAGAATCTAGAATTTAAAGTTCTATAGTCAAATGTTAAAAATATATATGTGTGTGTGTGTGTGTGTGTGTATATAATACACACACACACACACACACATTTATTATTATTATTATTATTATTAACTATATCCAACTGGAACTTAAGATACACAGGCACTATGGTAGGGAGATCCATCCTGCCCTACTGGAAAGTCAGAGGGGTGATGGGGGAGGAAATCGGAGAGAATAGGTTGGGGGAGGGGTTATACAATGGGATGGCTGTTTTGGGGTAGTGGCCTGTAGGGGAAAGATGGGGAGAGAATTAGTTACTCAAAATCTCGTGGAAATGAATGATGTAAACTAAAATAAATAAAAGTTTAAAAAAAAGAAAAAGGAGCCTAGAAATAATCCGAATTACATCCCTCACTGGACGGACAAGGAAATTCTAGCCCAGCAAAGTTAAGTATGGAGCCCAAACTAACCAGCTAAGTTATTGGCAAAGCCAGGATCAGACCTTCAGAGAGAACCAGACTTACCTGAACTGGTGAGGACGCTGAGAGGACTGCTGGATGTCGTTAGAGCATTGGTACCACTTGGTGTGTTCTGAGCTGCGCTAGCAGCAGCAGCCAATGCAGCCAAATTCTGTAACTGCATTGCATTTAGCCCTGCAAAATTGAAAGCAAAATTTCAGACAAAAGACTGCTCCTATCAATGCAAAGAATGCAAAACGGACTAGCCTTAAGAATCTAAAAGTTTTATGTCAGCTTCATCTTAAGGTTCCAAAGACCTGAACTATGCTTATCTTTTTAAAGAAGCACTTTCTGTGTTTTCTCCTCATTTCAAATCCAACAAGAAACAACCTTAGTACAAGAATTAGCTATAGGAGTAGAAAATGAAGGTATATCAGGGGAAAAAAGGGCCAATTACTGTCTGCAGGTAGCTTATGACCATCTATAAAGTACCAACTGAGGACCATTTTACAGAGCTCCTGCTCTTTGGAGGAAGATACATGAACAGAAAATGTAAGAGAACTAGACCTAGAAGGCTAATTAGGCTAATTCAGAAAGAAAGGGTTTTTCCTTCCCCTACTTCCTCAAAGATCTATTTTTCCCCCTCTAGGATTATATTTAGTTTTGCTGCGTAAATTATTTGTGAGAACCAAGACAGCAAATACAATGCACTGATACAAACTAAAATGAGTCATGGACAGAAGAACAAAAAGAAAACATTTAAAAATTAAATTTTACGTTTTAATCAGTCCAAAACTCACTCTCTCTCTCTCTCTCTCTCTTCTACCCTCGCCTCCCTCCCCCCTCCAACCCCTGAAAGAAAAGTCCATCATAATCTAGTACAACAGATCTCCATTCGCCCATGTTCCAAAAAAGGTCTCATTTTGCCCTCTGCGTCCTTCACCCCTGCTTAGAGGGGGGGCAGCATGTTTCATTACTAGTCCTTTGGGATCTCTAAACCAGTCAGAGTCCCTGGATCTTTCACTGTGAACTGTCTTTACAATATTGTCGCCATCATATAAATGGTTCTCCTGGTGTCTACTTTACTCTGCACAAGTTCATACACACAAGTTTTCCCAGGTCTTTTTGGAACTGTGCCTTTAATTTCCTAAAGCACAAAAGCATTTCGGCACAGATGCAGACCATAACTTATTCAGTCATTCCTTAATTGCTGAGGATCCCCTCAGTTTCTAATCCTTTGCCCGTGCAAGAAGAGCTGCTACCACTCTTTCTGTACACACTTGAGTGTCTTTAACTGAGGGCTCGTGCCCCACTAAACCTGCACTCCCACTGACTGCCCCCTCTCCCTGCTACCCTCGCCCTCTCGTTTCCCTGTTGAATGACCAGCTTTGTATCTGGCCTCCTTTGACCAGTCTAGGTGAGAGTGGAAGCTCAAGCGTCCATCACTCTCCTTACCCTGACCTTCTTCATACAAGCTTCTACACGTACATGCCAATTATGTGAGAAGATCACCCATGACCTGCCTCTCCCCTTTACCCCGTGAGTATCCCACTTCCCCTCCCTTTCCATTTTTCTCTTCAGATCATTAAGACATAACAGAACTTCTCCTAAGCCTTTCTGCGATCCCCCCACATTAGAATGTAAGTAATTTAAGGCTTCAGAGTTTAGTTCCTTGTGACTGATTTTGTTTACTTTTTTATATTTCTCTTAACTCATGCCTGAACTTCAAAGTTTCAATGCATCTCTGGAAGTGTGTGGAAGTCCTCTATTACGGCAACTACCTCAAAGGGTTGTTGTGCGAATCAAATGAGATATTTGTAAAAAGCACTTAGCATAATGCCTGACACACAGTAGGAACAATATGAAAATATGTATTCCCTTCCTCCTTCCTCTCCCCTATTTCCTTAAAGGTCTATTTTCCCCTTTAGTATTAGATTTAGTTTTGCTGGGTAAGTTATTACTGACTGTAAGTCCACAGCCTCTGCCTTCTGGAATATCCTTATTCTAAACTCTCCATTCTTCTATGGTGGTGGGAGCTAAATTGTATGTGATCCTGTCTGTTTCCTCAGCCCTGGAATCCTCTCTTTCTGGATGCCTGTAGTCTGGTCACTACACTGCAGGTCTGAGCTCTGGAGTTCTAGCAGAGGGCTGCTGGGCTCCATCTCTGTCAGCCAGCTGGAGAGCTCTGCAGGTTTCAAACTGGGCTAGAGTTCAGAACTGCAGCTGTTTGTTTCTGAATGTCCTCCTTGCTTAGCACACAAAGCCCTACTCACCCTGCACCCTACACAGATTTACGCAAACTTTACACAGGATTGGGCTTTATATCTCCCTGCACCATGCTCCTGGCCAGACTCAGCCCCAGTGTTCACATCTCTCTCTGCTTCCCTATGCCTGCCTGGGCTAGAAGGTCTTTTAGATATGGGAGGACAGGAGGATGGCGGGAGGGAAGAGACAGACTTCTTCCTGCTCATTTGTCATCTTGGCTCCTGGGGAAATATAAATCTCATGGAAACTCATCAAAGGAAGAATCTGATTTTGGTGGATAAATAAGAGGTGACAGTAGAATGAGAGACAGGAAGCAAAAATGAACAAGTTAGCATAATTCTCTGGCTCAAAAAGAAGCAGCTTTTAACCTGGGGATTTTTCACTTGGGAAAAACAAAGTCGGATAGCTTTCTTCAACTATCTAATGGACTGTCACGTGGAGGGTGGGTCAGATTTGTTCTGTCTGATTTCAAAGGGAAAAACCTACACAATGGGGTAGACACTGTGAGGAAGCCGATTTAGTTGTGATGTCAGGAAAAACTCTCCAACCATGAGAGATCTCCCCAGAGAGGTGGTAGAGCCCTCGGGCAGGAGACAGCCAAGCAAAGACTGGACAGTCACAAGTCAGACAGATTTACGGGAGGACTCATTTCAGTTATAGGTCACAATACTCAGTACTCCAAGAAAATAGCAGCAGGACCAACCTATTCTGTTATACGGACTGGAGTCCCTTCAAACTCTGAAGATTCTATGATTCACTTGGAAGAAGAAATTTTTTTTTTACTATCATCCCATGGAATAAAGAAAATGCACATTTATCTGCCAGGACAGCTCCCTGAGGAGTACTCATCTGACATTCCCCACACTGGATGGGGCAGTGCCATGGGCGATGTTGTTCTTTGATTCCACAGGACTTTGGGGAATTACCTCAGGTAGAATGTGGAGGTCTTTTTGTATTATTAAATGATGAAGATATTTGTATACATGATTTTTTTTTTTAATTTTTGAGGCACATTTCCTACAGAACTAAAAATATCAAGGTTAAATTGTTTTAAAAATACAACATACATAAGAGATAAAGATGACCAAAAACCTCCTACCCTAGCCACAAAACACGAAAGGCTCCCCCATGACCAAAGAATAAGCCTTCCTCTATGTGCAGAGGAAGAGGGCTGGCCATGCAGGTTTCCTGGGGGAGTTATCTAGATGGGCTGGGAAAGGACATATTATTACAGAAATGAATAGTTTCTTTAACACTTCTCCAAGACAGACCAAAGGAAAAATCTCAGGTATTTAGTATCAACTACTTCACTGCAATGATAAATTTATGAGGCTTGAAATTATCATGAGATGATGGGTTTAGAGCTGGAAGGGACTTTAGGAGCCATCTTGTTCAACCCATTGATTTTACAACAGATGAGGAAACCTGAGGTAGAGAAAACTGGGTAACGTGTTCAAGGTCTGAGGCAGGATTTGAACTTGGGGTCTTTCCCCAGTGCTCTCCCCATGAAAGCAGGGTCTTAGCCTGATCATGTAGTACTAGGTAAGAAATCACCAAAATCTGAGTCTGTTTCTTCACCTGAGCAGATCCATTTCAGTCTTAAAATACTAGGAGGTAGAAGCCTTTAGTGGAGATTTAAAATTGGAGTGCAGAGTTTCTCTGAGTGCTCCATCATCCTAATTCTAGTCTACCCCCCTAGAATAACAAGTTCCAAGATAAGTTCCCTTTAATGTGAAGGTCAGATGTTACAAAACCTTTAACCTAACTGATATTTGCCCAAGTCTAATGATTTGACTGAAGGTGGCAAATGAAAAAAAAGCCACTCACCTCCCATTGGGTGGAGGCTGCCCAGGGTGTTGAGGTTCCCAGAAGAGGCAGTCTGCTGAAGGAGCTGCAAATAAAGCTAGACATTACACCAAAAAACAAAACAAGAGTGAGAGTGAGGGCTGGTTCCGCGTCTGGGAGAACTCTACAGCACAGCAAAGCGAGCACACAGGCCCAGGCCCCAAGAGAGAAGGAGGAGGAGTTGGAGAAGCCCCCACACAGCCCAGCAGCACAGCCCAGCACAATACAACACAGTTCACTGAGAGCCGACAAGGCTCCAAGACAACAGAGAGAGACACTCAGAGAGCAGTGGGGCCAAAGGACAGCCCCAGGCAAGGAGAGAAAGCCCAGATCTGAGGGGCAGGAGCTGCTTCTCCTAAAAGGCCACGTCCCAGGCGAGTCTCTGCCTCCAGGCGCTCTCCCTTATGTACTCAGGGTCACCTCTCTCCATGACAGCAATACCCATTTCCAATCCATTTCGATCCAGAGACCACTCCCCTGCTGCTGCACTGCTCCTGACCTGTGCCCTGCTGATCCCCAACCCCACCACCTTCATCTTGGCCACCACAGTCTGCCATCTTGACTATCAGACCCCCTGATTCCAAGTTCTACCACTTCTAGAACATTGCCTACAATCACCCTGATTCTCCAAGGGAGCTAGACCCTTTTCTCCCACTCCACCGTCCCCAATCACAAGAACTTATCCATACAAACCAACCCCCCACTGACAGCTCCCTAGGGATCAAGCTTATTTTCTTGTTGCAAGAGCTTCTTATGCAAACTGTCACTCAGGCCTAGAAAAAACCTGCCCCCTTTTAGGTCACTTTGTGTCCTTTCTCCAGAAAGCCATTCACGAGACCAAACTAGTAATGACATGACCCACCACAGCCCCTATGTCCTCCTCTCTGTGTGCATAGTAGAACCACAGGTCCACTTTCTTTGATCTCAGTTTGTCACACGCTTCTTCAGTAAAAGCTGCAACTTTGAGGGCAGAAACCAATTCCAACTCAAACCCCACAACCCTCAGAACAATGACACAGACCCAGCCTATAGATGACAGCTCCTCATTATTGTTCTTAGAATGTGCAGGGTTCAGGTTTACTAGAACCCAATACACTTTCAGTAACAGGGAGACAGTGTTGAGTCTGATTGTTTCCTCAGTTTCTGGCTTTCTTCATGGGCTTACTTGACCATTTTGATTATTTTAAGCAGCTCAGCTTGGGCTAAAATGGCTCCGGGAGGACTTGTCACCAGAGGTGTCAGTCCTCATTCTGGTGAGGGTCCCTTCAGGACCTTGCATGATACCTTGAAGGTCTGGGGAGTAGTTTCAGCAGGGTAGAGGACTCCTTCCCTGATGAGCTCCCTTGTGACTCAAGACTGGGGCACATCCCTGGAAGACCTGGGTTCAAGTCCTGCTTCTAACCCTGAAAAACAGGGTGATCCTGGGCCAGTTTCACCTTGGAGCCTCAGCTTCCTTATTTGTAAAATGGGGATAAGACCCGTTTCTGGGGTTCTTGTGAGATTCAAGTGACACAGCAAAAATAATGTGATTTGGAAACCTTCAAAAGTTCTGTCTGTGTGAGCTAATATTTTCTTTGGGACCCTCACTCAAGCTGTAGTTTGGGGCCTTGTAGGCCATTTTCCTTGTCAATAATGAGGAGCTGTCATCCCTCAGCACAGTGCAGCAGGGGCCTAAGAACACCTGGCCTACTTCCCTCAGGTTTGGGAACTAACCCTGCTAGCTGTCCCTTCTTCTAGCTCTTCCACAGCAAACATGCAGAACCATAATGCCTATACCCTGCTTTCACTCTTCTGTGGGCACCCCAGAAACGGCCCATTTCAAATGAGCAATGTTTCACCTTTCCTTTACTGGCTATACCTCTCTGGAGGGCTGGCTCCAAGAGCCTCTGGGACACTTAATACTGTGGTGCTGGATTTGGGTCTGTTCATGCTGTTGACCTTGGAACAAGAAGATAGGAGGGAGAGTGCAACAAAGGATGTTTATGTTCCATACAACACAGCATCCTTGGAAAATACATCTTTACAATTCGTATAGTAATCATGTCAGCTTCTTACATGAAAGAACAATTCAGGAAACCTTTGAGGAAATCTCTGCATCCAGCAGGAAAGTATCTAAGACTAGGCAGTACAATGAGACCACCATGATATAAGGAGGAGAGGAAAGAGGAGGAGAAGATAAAGGGAATAAGATCTTGGTTTTCTGCCTGTCACAGAAGCCTCAGGTGCAATTAGAGAACAGACAAGACAGACAGAAAGACAGACAGACAAAATAGCCAGATGACTGGTGACTCCATTTTGGTGTCTGCCCACTACTGAGCCTGCTTCACTGGCATCTACTTCAGAACCAAGTGCCCAGGAGTCCTATTCCATGGGCAAAGAGCCAGGCATGAAGACTCACTGCTAGGTACTGGGGTCCCAGAGTGTTCAGCCCAGCGAGATTCCCCCACACGGATGCGGCACTGATCTGCTGCATCTGTTGCTGCAGTTGCTGGGCCATGCGCTTCTGTTCTTTGTCCTTCTGAGTGTCTGCAAACTTCACCACGATGGGAGAGGAGCAGCCCTAAAGAGGCAACCAAGGGAAAAGTAAGAAAGAAAATGAGTCTGTTCTCTAATTCCAGTGCCAAACAGGAAATGAGCTAAAGGCTCAAAGGTGAGGTAGTGGATCTTAACTGCTGAGGACATGAAACCAGGGTGGGAAGCTGCCATCAAAGGAGAGCCCCAGCTGCTTTCAGACCACACAACCACTGGCATCCTGGCCCAACGAATGACCACTTCTCTGCATTCTACCTTACGGGATTCCCCCTTTTCAAGGGGTCTTTACCTCCATAGTCTGTGCTTGATGCATCGCCTTGATGGCTGTCTGTGCCATGGCTCGTGTTGTAAATGTCACAAATGCACAACCTGGTGGAAGAAGGAACATCCTTGGTCTTCAAAGAGTCCAAAGATCTCTCATTTATAAAACCAGAAAGAGAGTTGGATGCTAAAAAGCCAGGCGGTACGCTGGTCACTTGGATACAGGAATGCTCCAGGGCTTCCACACAGCCAGCTGGGGAGATTAGCTTTAATATAAAGGCAAACACATGGCACAACCAAAGGGCACCCAAACCTCACCACACAGAGTAAGTCCTTGCTGTCTAGGGATCTTTCACTTGTATGAACTAAAAGAAAAAGCACCTCACGTTTACTACTTCGAGAGCTACGCACGCTCATACCTCGGCTCAGACCATCAGGACCTCGCAATATTCTGCACTCTTCAATCTGTCCGAAGGAAGAGAACATGACTCGGATATCGTTTTCATTGCACTTCTTGGAAATCATACCAATAAACAGCTTCCTGTCTTCCACTGCTAAGAGACCAAAGTACAAAAAGCTTCTAAATGTTACTTTGAAACACAAGGAGAAAAGAGGGAAGGTGCCCGTCTCGCTGAGGGCCGAGGAGAGACATCTTTCACTGGGTCGTGCTGTCTACTTGCCTTTTCCCACCTGCTCTCTACTAGCTAAAACTCAGCCCCCATCTTTTCTGCCATCTTGCCCTTCCTCTCCTGTTTGTAAGGTCTTTAACCATCAACACAGGCATTCCAATTAATTCTAACAATTCTGAAATACAGTCTACTCAACTTGCTACCAATTCAAATTTCTTCCATTTGCCATACTATTTATTATTCTAAACAAAACAACTGAGAAAATCCTCCATTTCCTGCCCGACCCACCTGGCTCTCTATAACTCAGAAATTTTAATAATTAAGTCTAGAGAACTGTCCTGATTAGGGGACAGGTCAACAATATATTTACCATTGTTTTTCTCACTGTCTGCAGGTTTCATCTGTATAGGATGATGCATCTAAAAAAGAAAAATACTACCACTTAATAGTCACTCATTAGCTATAGGGATTCTTCAAGACTGGGCAGAAACCTTATCTCAGTATCTCTTCAGTATATGTTACAGCATACTATATTATACCGCATTATAGTACACTGCACACACTAAGCATCTAAGATCTGGGTGTCAAATGGACAATTCTGGGATATGAATTATAACAATGGAGTCTTGGGAGCTTTTCTTGATTTTCCAAGACAGCACCATTTTTATCCCAAACTTAGGGAGAGACAACAGAGAGAGAGTCAAGATGTCAAACGCACAAGGCTACAGGGAACATTCTTGACAACTTTGTCAAAACTGATTTCTCACAGATATCTGTGGAGTCGGTAAGTCTGCTGTTTGGGAAAGGGTTCGCAGTACTGAGCCCAGGAACTCATCTACTTGTTAAACCCATTCAAAGTCTTCCTGAAAGAATGAATGTTCTCTCTTCTTACCCCTGGGAGGATCTTCATATTGTGAAGGGCGTTCTGTGCTTCTAGTGCAGCTTTCCGGGTGTAAAACGTAACAAAACAGCACCCTGTAATCACAAACAAACAATCAGGACTAATCTTGTGCAAGAAAGCAATTTTTAGAGAACTTGGCTTTCAGATAGAAACACATACTGTCAGAACTCTTACAATGAGAACTGCTTGCCTATACATACAAGATGGAGAAAAAATACAATTCATGAGATTGTTTAAGTTTTGAAATGCCTATCTAAATAAGAAATGAATAAGGTTATGTTGAGACTGACAAAGTTTCTTATAGCAGCATATATATACTCTTAAGAGATCAAGCTGAACTTGTCTGCAAGCTTCTTCAGCTGCTTCATTTAAAAAACCTGCCAATGTCAAACACCATTCTCCTTTTCATTTTATCCTTTAGTGATGTACTATGTGTAGAAATGTGCTTTGCCCATAGCAGTCACACAGTAAGGATTTTGGGGAATGAAGCACATATATGATCAGCTTTATGTCCCTGCTCTCCTCACTGCCCAGGGTAAGACACCAATTCAGCCAACTGGCATTCCCACAAAGGATGGCTCCAAAGCTTACTTATACTCCTCCTCTGCTCTACGCCCTTTAGATTTCCCTTCATCTCCTCCTGCTTTCTGCCCCTGCCTCTGGGCATATTCCATTATGCAAGGAGAGGACTTTCCCCAAAAGGTACACCTGTTTAACCTAGTTCAGTCTTTCTGTTCCCTCAAGGCCCAGCTTGGGTGCCACTTCCTAGCTGAAGCTTTCTCAAATTTCTCCAGTTAAAACTGATCCCTCTTCCTCTCAAACCATTCTCCATGGTATTCACTATATTCTAGCTCATACTAGTGTTCTTGTCTTATCACACTTATTAGATGTAAGTTCCCTGAAGGCATGTCTTTTTCAATGGGGGGAAAGGGAGGAGCAGTAGCAGTAATAACAGCACTAGATAAGAACACTAATGACAATAAAAAACGTCCATAACGCTTTAAGACATAAAGGACAGAATCACACAATTTAGAGTTAGATGGGATCTCAGCAGCCATCTTGTCCAGACACCACCTGAAAGGAATCCCTTCTGTGACATACTTGACGAATGGTCATTCAGACTCTATGTGAACACCTCTCAGGGCCACCATACTGCTCCAATTACTGGCAAGGTCTGCAGGATATCAAACCCAGCCTTTCTTCTCTAGGAACTAGACGCATGACTCACACCACTACAAACACAGGGGACGTGGGGCTCACTGACTGGCCCAGAGCTCCACAAATCAGAAACGATGAGGGTCTCCTTCAAGGATGGAGGACTCTGCACTGAGCCATGTTGCCTCACTGGGTACCTGCCCACAATGCCAAGCACTGCACCCCTGCATATATAAAGCACTTTACGAAATGTCTTCTACAGTGAAATGAGTATCAGATATTATCCTCATTTCTAGCATCCCCAATCATTTACTCCTTAAGTAACTTTTGATTTTTTTCCAAGTCAAAAAGTATTAAGTACTTCCTATGTGCCAGGCACTAAACTGAGCAAAGTTTAGCTAAAAAGGCAGCTTTTTTTCCTAAGTACAAAAGCAGCCAACCAGTGAGAAAACATGTCTGAGATCGGTCCGTCGGTCATCATAGAATCAGAAGCAACAGGAATTGCACACGGAAAATGAAACCTTCTCTCCTCAGTGAGAAAGAACCAAAGGCTCACCTTTGCTCTGGGGAGGGTTTTGGCTCCTATCCCTCAGGACATTGATTTCATAGACAGCACCGTACTGCTCAAAGAGTTCCCTCAGATCTTTTTCCGACCAGCTCCGAGGAACCTGACCCACAAACATCTTAATGGCGTCGAGGTCAGGCTGGTCCGGGTGATCCAGTGTTCCATTCATTTTCTTTGAGCTGCATGAGATGAAGAGAAGTCTCTGTTACACAGTCCAAAAATACTTACCTAGAAAACTTTTCCTCTAAGCAGCTCTAGCACCAAAGTGCTTCATCAAGAACTACGTCAAATATATTCTAGTGCCTTAAATATACACTTACATACTCCAGAAACTTGGAAGAAAATTTTTTGCTTGGGGTCCAAGAGGAAACAAGGAACCACAAAGACTCCTCTTACTTATACTGAGCACAGCCCCAAGAGCTAAGTCAATAATCAAACAACAAGCATTTATTAATCACCTACCGTGCATGTGCCAGGCACTGAGCTAGGAGCTGGGCACGCACAGACCCAAACACCCACCCACCCACACCCACCCACACCCACCCCCACACACATGGAAAATGAAGCAATCCCTGCTCTCAAGGAGCTTACATGAAGAGGCAAAGGAAGAAGACCCGTCAGGAGCTGTTAGCATCTGCTTGGAAATGGAATAATGGCCTGAAGTGCTATTCCCCTTCATCGTCCACGCCCCCCCACCACCTCAAGCAGTGCTTGTACAGGGAAAGGAAAGTCTACTTGATAAGCATGTTCTTTTCTCTTGCTAGCCTCCAAGCAATCTGTTCTTTTGCTGTCCCGCCCACCATGGTTTTCCCCTTCTGTTGGCTCCTGCAATGAAGTCACCATTCTGTGTTGAGGACATCATTGTCTGTTGCCACGGAAATGATAATGCTCTTCTCCGAGCATGAGAATTTCATAGCAGAATCAGAGACAAGCCTACTCAAAATTCGGCCACTTTTAAACAAACTTCCAAAGTATTAATTAATGAAATAAAAATACCATAAAAACAGGAGTAACTAACTTGTATGAAGGAGAACTTTTAAAGCCCTGGACCAAAGACAAGTTCTCGACTTCCTAGACCAAAGTTCAGAAGGCACAAGTAAAATATCGGCAAAAGTGATTAATAATAATCCCAATAATTCTGAGTCCAGTGCTCACAAAGCAAAGTTAGCCTTTGAAGGTACTGCCAATGCTCGTATGCCTGAGAAGGTGACCTGGATGAGGCGAATGAGGATTCTGCGCCATCTGCTTCGAAGATATCGTGAATCCAAAAAGATTGACCGCCACATGTACCACAGCCTATACTTGAAGGTGAAGGGAAATGTGTTCAAGAATAAGCGGATCCTGATGGAGCACATTCATAAACTGAAGGCAGACAAAGCCCAGAAGAAGCTCTTGGCTGACCAGGCTGAAGCCAGCAGGTCTAAGACTAAGGAAGCACGAAAGCGTGGAGAAGAGCGTCTGCAGGCTAAGAAAGAGGAGATCATCAAGACTTTGTCCAAAGAGGAGGAGACTAAAAAATGATCCTCCCTTATCTCCTCTGTATATAGTACCCTTCTATTTGGCTTATGCAATAAAAATGGACAACTGTCCAAAAAAAAAAAAAGTTAGCCTTTGAAGAAGAAAAATGTGAAAGCAAACATCATCATAATTTAGAGCAAAAAGGGAACTCAGGCCATCTAGTTAAGCCTCCTCATCTTCCACACTGGTACACTGAAGGTGAGGGCAATGGCCAGGCTTGTTCAATGCCACAGGGGAAGGGAGGGGCAGGGCTGGAACAAGATCTTACCAGATCCTCTGATTCCAACTTTCCACTAAAATTCAAGAAGCACAGGCACTAGATGTGAACTCTTGGAAATACAAAGTTCCTTCTCTACCATCACTTTAAGTAGATGCATTAGTTTTACCCTCTTTCGGTTATCCTGAGATTCAGTCTCCCCACTTGGTTCTGACATGCTACTCAACCTTACTCCACACTAATTAAAGCCACTCCACTAAACCCAAACTCCATCAGGACTCTCGTAAATCATCTGGAAAGAATTACAGGACAACAAAATTCATCATATTTTCACTCTTTTAGGTTATTTTTACTAATCTTTCAGGTTATTTTTCTTTTCATTTCCTTTATAGCCCAATTAAATTCCAAATCACCTCTTCTAACAACTAACTTCTCAAACTAGATGGGACAACTTGCTCTTTCCTCATGCTCTATAATCCTTCTCAAATTCAACAATTTTTTTTTGCTCCTCCAAACATCTCTCCTTTGCCTTGTTTCCTTTGAACGTTGAGATCTGTTACTTGTAACTGCCTTTTTTCAGTCTAAGACCAAGTATGAAACATTTAGCATGTTAATCAATTAAGAGCTCAAATTAACAGTTTTTCCAAATCTGCTAATTAGTAGTCAATCAAAGGACTTTCAATTAATATTTCACCAATTTCAGAATTGGAAGAGACCTCAGAGGTCTTTTAGTCCCATCCATTCAGAAAGATCCCTTCTCCAACAAACCCACCTCTCCTTTGCTTGAATTTTTAGAAGGAATAAATCAATCCCCTCTACAGAAACTTGACTCCACTTTTAGATAGCTCTGTTAGGAAATTCTTTGTGACATCAAACTTCAATTTGCCTCTGAACGTGTACTCATGGCCCTAGATTTTGCCTCTAAAGCCAAAGAGATCCAGTCCAACACCCCAAGTGAGGAGGTACATTAAGACTTCTCCAGGTAAACAGTCCTCATTCCTTCAACTAATAATCAGGCCCTTCTCTTCTAGATAGACAGCTCTCACTTCAAGTAAATTCACATTATGTAAATTCAACTTTACATAAAGAATGCTGCATTCCCCAAACCCCCACCTAGGTTAACTTTACAGCAGTATTATGTTCTCTCTCTTGGCACTCTATGGTCTCCCATACTCCCACCAAAAAAAAAAAAAAAAAAACCTAACAAAAAAGAACCCTAAAACACCATATCCTTAAAAAAAAATAACCACAATGCTTCAAATGAAAGCAGAAGAAAGAAGCCCAGAGAGACTGCCACCACTGGGTCAGGAACTTGGCTTGAGACCTCTGGCACTGAGAGAAGACCTGTCCTCTCCTGTCTGTGTCTGGCCCTCCTATCTGCCCCTTATGTTCTTTCTCTCAGTTCCAGCCAGCCCCCATGTGCTCCTCCTCCTGCTCTCAATTTTCTGCCCTCAGCCCTCACTAGTCTTTGAACTGTATGCTGGCCCCCTCCCTCCACAGGCACTTAGTCCCCTTCCTGCCTGCCAGCTTCCCCACTCTCCCCCTTTACAAAGATCATGGGCAAATTTGCATTACAGAAAAGTCACTAGTCCCATAGAGGTCTGCAGAATGGCCTACTTACTTTGCAATTAACTGTCTGCATTTTTTTGTTTATCAAAGTTGTTCCTAAACAGTGGCACTTAGAAACAAACTTAACACTCCATACTGGTGGTAAGATAGAATGCCACAAAATGGAACTTGGGCCTTTCTTAAAAGAAATCTAAAATATCATTAGCTTTTTTCTTTCTTTCTTTCTTTTTTTTTTTTTTTTTTTTTTTGCCACATTACATTGCTGCCCATAGAGTCCAAGGCCACTAAAACTCCCAGATCTTATTTCAAAATGCCATCTCACCATGCCTTCCTTGTCTCTCCCTTGCACTTAGGAAGCAAAGTTTCTGATAAGACTTCCCATTTACCCTGTTCAACCTCACATTATTTCGATTTGAATCAATATAATCCATCAAGATTTTTTTGGTTCCTAGGATTGGAAACAAAATGAACTTTTGATCCTTACAAGGTGTTAGGTAATTTGTACAGTTCTTTCATCTACATATTTGGTAAGCAAGCCTTTTATACCTTTATATTAACTAGCACTTAATCAAGCCCACATTATCTGGGGGCACCTCACTGGAGACCTTCTGACAAACTAACATTTAACTACTGGCTACCTCTGAGTTTGCTAGTTCAACCATCTACTTGAATCCATCTAGCTACCAAATACTCAATACTGGGGCATGTTTTAATGAGACTTTGTCAAGTGCATTTCTAAGATCCAGGTAAACTCTCAGTATTCCCCAAACATACCAGTTTAGGTACCCTGTCAATAAAAGATAAAAAGTCGGCATGATGTGACCTGGCTGTGTTCTACGCTTCTGTTTCCAGCTGTTTGTGTTTGGTGCATAGCAGGCACTAATAAAAGAAATGCATGCTGATGCATCAGTAGCCATATTTTTTAATGATACCTTTTAGAGTTTTGCCAGGTATCACAGCAAAGGCCACTGGCTAATAGCTTGCTGAGTATTTTCTTTATGAGAGTTTGGGATAATTCCCCCCTTTTAATCCTTTTGTTATCTGACATAGGTATCTGACATATATATTTAATGTATAGGTTTACAGAAACCTATATATTAAAAGGCAGTCCTGAAACACAAATCCTTTTTCTCACATACCTCCCAAAAATATTTGCTATCCTGGCCTGAGCTTCTAAATTTTCCCTATTAATCTTCACTAAGATTTGTTTGTTAAAAGTCTAAACGCTATAGATTTTAATTAATTCTGTATATGATTAAAAAAAGTTTTAGGCACTGGAGTCCTAAGTTCTATCATATGAGAGTGTTACTGTATGAAAAAGGGCCTGTGTAGAAACTAGTCACAGACCAACATCTTACACCAGATACCAAAATAAAGTCCAAATGGAATATACAATTTAGATATAAAGGCTGTATAAGCAAACTGGGAGAGTAAAGGATAGTTTACTTGCACAATGACAGACACATTGTACGTATGATGACCAACTTTGATAGACTGGACTCTTCTCAGCAACGCAGTTATAAGACAGCTCCAAAAGACTCAGGATGGAAGGAGATGTCTACATTCAGAGAAAGATCTAGAAAGAAGAGAGTTTAAATGCAGACGGAAGCAAACTACATGCTCCCTTTCTTTTCCATGTTTGGTTTTGTTTCTTCTTTCCCATTGTTCACTCCATCGGTTACAACCCTTCTATACAACCAAACTGTATTACAATGTGAAAGTATTTGCAGATTCTATACTTGACTGCATGCCACATGGGGGGGGGGGGGGAAGGAGAGAAAATTGGAAACTCAAGGGATTGTGGAACTGAATCTTATAAACTAAAAGTAAACAAACAAATCAATAAAAAAAAAAAAGAATAGTTTACCTGTCAGATCTATGAAGAACGGAAGAATTTATGACTAAACAAGAGATAGAGAACATCATGAAATACAAAATGGATAATTTTGATTACATTAAATTGAAAAGTTTTTGCACAAGCAAAGCCAATGCAACCAAGATTAAGAGGGAAGTAGATAATTGGGAAACAATTTTTATAACACCAGTGTCTCTGATAAAAGTCTCATTTCTAAAATATATAAAGAATTGAGTCAAATTCATAAGAATACAAGTCATTCCCCAATTGATAAATGGCCAAAGGATATGAACAAGCAGTTTTCAGAGGAAAAAAAATCAAAACTATCTACTGTCATATGAAAAAAATGCTCTAAATCAATATTAGAGACATGCAAATCAAAACAACTCTGAGGTACCACATCACACCTATCGGACACCTAACGTGACAAAACAAGAAAATGATAAATGCTGTAGAAGATGTGGGAAAATTGGAACACTGATGCATTATTGGTGGAGTGGTGAACTGATCCAACCATTCTGGAGGGCGAATGCCCAAATGACTATAAAAATGTGCACACCCTTTGACCCAAAAATACCATTTCTAGGGCTGTGTCTCCAAAAGATCATATAAATAGGAAAAGGACCCACATGTAAAAAAATATTGATAGCAGCTCTTTTTGTGGTGGTCAAGAACTGGAAATTGAGGGGATGCCTATCAACTGGGGAATGGTGAACAAGTTGTGGTATATGAATGTAATGGGATACTATTGTGCTATGAGAAATGTTGAGCAGGCTGACTTCAGAAAAACCTGGAGGGGAGGGGAGCAGAACCAGAAGAATACTGTACCTGTGTAACTGTTACTGTTAACAGCCACATAGTGTGAAGGCTAACTTTCACAGACTTGGCTCTTTGTTTTTTCTTTTTTGGAGGGGGGAAGGCAGGGCAATTGGGGTTAAGTGACTTGCCCAAGGTCATATGGCTATTAAGTGTTAAGTGGCTGGGGCTGGATTTGAACTCAGGTCCTCCTGACTCCAGGACCAGTGCTCTATTCACCGCACCACCTAGCCACCCCGACTTGGCTCTTCTTAGCAATGCAAGGATCTAAGACAACCCGAAAGAGTATGGAGTCTAAATGCAGATTTTATTTTTCTCTCTCTCTGAAAATAGATTTAATATGAATGCATATGTGGAGCCTATATCAAATTACAAGCTGCCTGGGGTGGGGGGAGAGGAGAGATGGGGAGAAAAATTTGGAACTCAAAATCTTAGGGAAGTGAATGTTGAAAATGAAGAATAAATAAATTTTTAAAAAAGGAAAATAAAAGAAAAACGGTCTGTGATTAGTCAAACAATGCATTTTACTACCAATGCACAGGGCAAGAAGAAAGGGATTTTGTCCTTGGAAAATAAGAGGTGACTCTCCCCTTTCTTTCTGATAACTCACCCCTAAACAACCTTTCCTCCCCACGCTTAACTATAACACAAGAGTAAATCGTGGCCATATTCCTCCCAAATCATATAGTTGAAATATTTAAAAGAAAAGCGGCAAATTATTAAATCTCAAAGGAACAAAGATTTAACTAAGGTCCAACTTGGGGTTCTAGAACCAAACTGTATCCATGAATGGCACTTCTTTGTCTGTAAAAAGGATTTTATAAGGGAGAGAGGCAGGAAGGAGAAGCAAAGAAAGAAAAGAGTGTCAATGAAACAGTAAAAATATATGTAGAGAAAAGCAGAAAGAAGTTGAGATGAGGATTTTTTTTCCCCCTACAAAGTCTGAAAATAAAATTTATCCCAAGGATATATATAGACCCAAGTTATTTTCTCACCTTGCAAAAATTAGCTCATGGCTTCCTTAACAACAAAGGTAACCATCACCTCTCATTAACCAATCTGTTGTCAAGTCCTGTTGATTCCACCTTTCCAACATTTCTTGTATACATGCCTTTCTCTCCTCTGACACAGCCACAACACTGGTGCAGGACCTGCACTACTCCAATCACAGACTTCTGCTTGGTGTCCTTGGTTCATCCCCGCCTGCACCCTCCTCCCACCCCCTCCAATCAATGGTCCAAGGAGCTGCCAGGTAATCCTCCTAATGAGTAGGTTTGACAATCAGGGGCTTTCAAGCTGGACCTTCCCTCTGTAAAACCTGCTTCTTTCTCCCACTGCAGAATCCCTCCTACAAGGTACAGACTGGCCTTCACTCCCTTTCCAGCCCTTTTCCAAATCATTGTCTCATCCTGGAACCTCCTCTGTGCCTGTGTCCTCCTCACTCTGTGACACCTTCTTGAACCGGGCTATCCTAGTAAGGCCTGTCCCCTCAACCCCAAAAAGATCCTCTTCAGACAGGTCTCTATTCTGGCCTTCAGTCCCCTCCCAGTTGTTCCTGACCCCCTGAACCGGGTGCTTGTCTCCCCTCTACTCACATCCCTTTCTTCCATCTCACTGTGACCATCACACTCCTCTACCCCTCAGTTTTTCCCACTGCATCAGCCCTGCAATGGCTACACTTTCATCCCTGCCTTCATCACTACCTTGGTGAGCCAGTTCAACTCTGCCCTATCCTCAAAATTTGGATCCCTTTCCCCTTCTTGCTCTTTTGCTGACCATAACTAGCCCAAACCTCTGGGGACTTTGGACAACTCGCCTCTTTTGCCCTTGTTCACATGCCGCTGACTGGAGCCAGATAACATCACAAAATTGTGCCCAATGAGCTCATTACAAATTTACGTTACATAATCTCTACTGGGCAAGGAAATCCTTTTCTAACTCTAATAGATTCACTCCCCACTGGCCAAACATTTTCATAAATCCTCAAGTCTCCCGTGGCACCCCTCTCCTACACTCAGGCAAGGACTTTCCTTCCTACTTAAGTGAAAAAATGGAGACCAATCACTGAAATCTCTCTTTTTTCCTCATCTCATATGACTCAGATCTCTTCTACCCATTTCCCATGAAGATATGGCATATCTCTGTGTCAAGGAAAGCTTTACTACATCTACCTCTGATCCCATTCCATCCAATCTGCTCCAACAAACTGCCTGTTAACATGCCCACTGTCACTTCCTTTCTACTGGCTATTTCCCTGCTATGCACCCATGTCTTCCTCATTCTTAAAAAAATCTTTATTTGTTCTTACAATCCTTCTACAGTTTATTCTGTATTTCTCTTCCCTTTCAACACCCTTGAGAAAACCATCTATAACTGCTGCCTCCACTTCCTTTCCTGTCACTCTGCAATCTGGCTTCCATCCATCCTCATCTTTCAACTGAAACTACTCTCTCCAAAGTTTCCAATGACCTCTTAGCTGCCAAATCTAATGGTCTTTTCTCAACCTCTCACCCTTCTTGACCTCACTGCAAAGTCTGACACTGGTGATCACTTTCTTTCATGTAATGCTCTGTCCTCTCTAGGTTTTCCATTTCATTTCTTTATCCTGCAGTACTTTACCAGTCTGGCTATTCCTCAGTCATCCTGGCTTCTTCATCATGGGTGTGCCCCAAAGCTCTGTCCTGGATCTTTTCTTCCCTCTAGCTACTATTTTCCTCAGAAGCCAATGAGCATCTCTATTGCAGGTGATTCTGGGACCTATCTGTCCAGTCATAACCTCTCTCCTGACTTCCAGAAGTCTTGCAACTCCAAATGCCTATTATACATCTTGAACTGTATGGTCCCTCCAGACCTTAAACTTCTCCAAAACTGAACTCATTATCTTTCTCTTCAAATCCTACCTTCTTAACTTCCTGATTACCCTAAAGTGGACTACCATCCTCTGAATCACTCAGACGCATAACGTGTCACCCTCTCATCATTCCTCCTTAACCCATCTGTTGTCAGGTCCTGTTGATCCCACCTTTCCTAGATTTCTCGTCTACACGCCTTCTCTCCTCTGATATAGCCACCACGCTGATGCAGGACCCCCCTCAACAGCTCAAGCCTGCACTACTCCAATCACAGACTTCTGGTGGTGTCTCTGGTTCATCCCCCCCTCCATAAGCTGCCAGTTGATCCTCCTAATGAGTATGTTTGACAATGGAGCCCTCCTACTCAGTCATCTCCATTGGTTCCCTATTATTTTCCGTCAAGTCAACAGTGGTTTACTATGCACCTACTATGTGCAAGGCACTGTGGTAAGTGCTAAGGATTCTAAGAGAGTAAAAGAAATAGTCCCTGCTCTCAAGGAGCTCACAGTCCAATGCAGGAGGCAGCACACAAACAACTATGCACAAACACGATACACACTGGATAAATTGGGGGGAAATCATCAGAGGGAAAGTACTAGTATTAAGGAGGATCAAAAGGTCTTCTAGCACAAGGTAGGATTTCAAGGAAGTCAGCACAAGGAGGAGGAGGAAGCGAGGAGACAATTCCAGGCATAGGGGACAACACCAAGTAAGAAGATGGAGTTTCGGGGGGGGGGGGGGGGGGGGGGGGGGGGGGGGGGGGGGGGGGGGGGGGGGGGGGGGGGG
>CM053592.1:181134042-181157768 GCA_028646515.1 Pseudochirops corinnae
CAACATCCTTAACCTTTAAACAAAGGAGTACCCTTTCCAGTGCTAACATTGTGCACTAACTACGTGTATTTTGCGGAAGGAAGGAAGAGAGGGAGGGAGGGAGGGAGGGAGGAAGGAAGGAAGGAAGGAAGGAAGGAAGGAAGGAAGGAAATGAGGGAGGGAGGAAAGAGACAAAATAAGGAACATTCTGGAACAAATTTAAAATCCTCTCTTTGACTTTTGTTATTGCTGTTTTTTATTATTTTGTTCAGTTCTCAGAAGCTGTTTAGTTTTTCTTCCCCATATCCTGCTCTGAAGCCACCTTGGCTTGTTTTGTCTGGATTCCAAAAAGACCAGCCTACCTGGCCCAAAGACTAGCAACTGCCTTGAAATTCTTCTAAGCTTCTGTAATGACATGAGATTTCTCTTTCTCATACACATTTTTGATGAGCATAACTGGTAGTAAAAACTGGGTTGCTAACCTTAGGAGAGCTATCGCCCCTCTTAAGAGCAGATGCTTTCTTTGAGAAGAGAATTAGTTTAGAACACTATTCTTTCAGCTGCTACACATTTGCCTGGAGATACTCAGCAAGACTTATTTCAGTGATGAGAGTCCACAGAGATGCCAATGGTCCGTACCACTTCTGTATAGACACCAGCTACCCCCATAGCTCTTCCAAGATGAATCCTTTACCAGAGCACACTCTGGTGTGGTACTGGACAGTAGGAATCTCAGAACTGGCCAGAAAGGACCAGAAAGATGGAGGGTGAGGAGCAATTTGACAAGCTTTTGCTTGATGGGCTTTTCTTCTCATCTTCCTGGATGGCTAGTTAAACCACACAGTAATTCATCTTTACCAGTCTTTGTTAAATGGGGTTTCAGAATCCTGCCATTCTGGCTGGGTGCCATGGCTCAGAGCTCTCCTCACAGGCACCACCGCTGAGCGGGAAGGCTGTTTGGCTTCTAAAGCACTTTCCAATGCTGTCTTTTCAATGACTATCTCCCTTGCCTAGAATTCTTTCTTCTCATCTTGTCTCTTGCCCAATCTGATCTCCTTCGATTCTAAAGCTAAAGTATCACCGTCTACAAAAAAATCTCTCTCTGCCCCACTTAATGTCAGTGCCATTGTTCTGAGATTGCTTTTAATTTATTTTTATTTCTTCTTCTCCAACTTATAAAATAAGCATGGGTGTGTATGCGTGTTGTTTGTACACAGTTGTCTGCACTGTCTCCCCAATAAGAATTTCAGCTCCCTGAGCAGAGGAGGGGCTGCTGGCTTTTTCCTTTGTATCCCCTGCATTTAGTACAGGGTCTGGCACACAGTAAGTGCTTAATGAATGTTTGCTGATTTGTTTTTCAACTGGGATCCCTGAACTACTTTTTGCTCCTTTTATAACTCTATTTCCATACAGTTGGCTTCTTTTGGGATGTTATGTATTTGATTTCATGCACTTATAAACATTATTGGAAGGTTTCGCTAGGCTACCAAAGGGGTCTGTGACAGAAAAAAAAAAAGGTGAAGAACCTGTGATCTACATAAAAAACTGAAGCCAAAGCTAACTTGATGTCACCTTCCCAAAGGACCAAATGAATGGTCAATTTCATCTGAAAATAACATGACAGCTTAAGTTCTGAAGTGAAATCACATTTTCTTAGTAGACTAGGGAAGACTCTTCTTGGGGTCACATAACTCTGAAAGAAGTACATGAGTTAGTCTGTTTGCAGTAACTAGGGTTGGAAGTAGAAAACCTACAAAACTGGGGAGGCCCCTTACCTACATGAACTTTTTAAATGTTCCAATCTGTTGAGATCTTCTGGGGTTACAACTATTATCCAACGTCAGAGATTTCTCTCCTAGCTTTGGGTTACCTGTACATTTTAGAGAAATACGATCTACGCATGTATCCACGTCACTGTCATCATATAAGTGGTCTGTTAAAGACGGTCCCTGGTGGCACTCCACTGGAGATCTTCAAAAAGACCATGGAGCACATTTTTCTTGTAGCCCAGCCATCCGAAAACTCCTAGTCCATTACTTTACTATTCCATCAGTTTATCTCCACCTAGTCTTTAGAGCTTAAATGACTTTGTAGAATGCTTCATTAAAATTTAGATTAACCTGAATGGAACCAAGTGTAGTGGCAACCACACTGGCATCCCCAGGATGGCTGCTAGCATAGGTTTTTAGATCTGCTTTACTAGGAAAGACAGCTGATTAAGGGGTCAACAATTTTTAAAAATTACATTCACTAGGTGAGGGGAAAAGTCAGCACCCTGAACTTCAGAGAAAATACAAACAGAGAAAATATAAGCAAAGAAATAAAGACCAGACAGGGCTCTGACTGCCTGAATCAACTATACGCTTTACATACATCTCTGGATAGAGGAAGCCTTTACATCTGAGCAGCTGGGGAGCTCTGAACATATGGCCACTCAGAATCTCCACCAGGGAATCACAAAAATCCTTCTCATAAGGGAGTACCCAAAGCTAAATACCAACTCACAGTACGTATACATACTTCTCAGAGCCAGAAGGCATCACAACCCTCATGACTGCCTCCCCTAAGAAAGCTCCGCCTGAGGCCTGTAGCCTATTAACGGCTAGGGAAGATCTTAAATCCCATCAACATTACACCAAGGTGACAATTTATACAATGACTAAGATAATGAAAAGGAAAATAACTCTGAAAAGACTTTAAGAAATGTGATCAGGGAAATGAACTAGCCAATCCAACTTCTGAAAGCTGATGAAGTTAGACAATTTACTATGTAATAAAAAGCAAATTTCCCTTATTTGCTTACACTTATTCACTACAAGGAAGGAATAGGGTGGGGGTGGGGGAGAATGTTACAGTAATATTAAAAAAGGAGAGAAAAATGTCAAGAAAAGAGCAAAAATATATACAGAGAGAGGGGAACAGAAGGAAGTTCAAAGAGAGCCATAGATAAGCAAGAGTGCTAGTACAATTATTCTTTTAGAAAACCCAAGCTGTATTTGGTAGAGGGTCATTGTTTGATACATAATGTTCTTTATGTTCTTAGAAAGTTTTTGAAAAATCAGGATAAACTACAGCTGTACCATCTAACCAATCATGTTCCAATTTTAACTGATATATTTTGTCCTAAAAAACAACTGTGTAAACAAAAATAGTGTGCAAGTAAAATAACAAGGCACATCACCTGATATACATCTGTTCTTCTGAATCATATGCAACTTCCTTTTATAAAACCAGGTTCCTACGGAGACAATGTATTGCAGTAGATCACAAGATCACAGATTGTGACATAGAAGAGGTGTAAGGGATTATCAGTGCAAGCCTCTCACTTTACAGATGGGGAAATTCAGGTCTAGAAGATTAATGACTTGCCCAAGGTCACACAGAGTTAGCAGTAAGATCTGAACCCAAACCCCAGAATCTTTTCACTGAACCATACTAAAAATAAGAGCATTTGGTCATCAAGCCTAGGAGAGTGGTAAAGCTGACTGAAGGTGGAAATAGTTGATGCTGGAGAGGTTGCAGACAGAGAGGTACAGAACACACAACTAGGGGAAACTATGAACTGATCCAACTATTATGTAAAGCAATTTGAAATTATGCTAGGGAATAAAACTGACTAAAATGTCCTTAATCCTTTAACCCAGAAATCCTACTGCTAGACCAAAAGTTGAAGGGGACATAGAAAGGGTGTATATATGCCAAAGTATTCATGACAGCCCTTTCTCTAGGCTGAAACAATGTAAAAAGAAAGAAAAATCATTTTAATATAATTATAATAGTCAAGATTGGCCCTGGAAAAGAGATAAGAAAATGGTCCCCTTTCTTTTCACATATGAAGTCAGGGATTATAGGAATAGAATACTGCATATACAAATAGACAAAGAATAGTCTATTTGTTATTCAAGTTTGAACTGGGTTTTTACCATTAAAATGTTTGTTGCTGGCAGGAAGACCAAAGCAGAGACAAGCCAGGGAAGACAGAAGTTCAAAGTCACAGCAACAATCCCAACAGCAGGAGAAAGAACCAAAGCAGGAAGACTGCAGGGCCAGACAGTTCTTTCTGCTAACAAGGCCTAGTCTCAGCCCTGCGCTAATCATACTATCCAGAAAAATACAAAGGTGAAGTTACACTCAAGTACAAATTTAATCCAGAAACTGAGGCAACAAGCCATTAGGAAACAGCCCAGTGTCAAACAACAAAAAAGTACTCTGGACTGAGAAAAATCCAAGAGGTAAGTAAACCCAGAAACATAATTTCCTATCAAGTCCAAATGGAGTCTCAGAAAATACAAAGAACACCTGGAAGAGATGAAACAAGATATACAGAATTCAAAGATGAAGAACAGGACATCTAGTGAGAAAAAAAAGGGGGAAGGAGAATTAATGGCATAGAACAAGCATTGGTAATTAGAACAGGCCAAAGAGGAAAGGGGAATTTGGTGAGACAATAAAAAAAAATAGTAACATAAAATAAAAAGACTGAAAAAATGTAAGAAGATAGATGTAAGGTATATATTATCAAAAACAACTAACTTCTTATATAGGACAAGCAGAGATAATCTGAGAATCAGTGGATTACCTCTAAAAGGGTGACTTTAAAAATAAAAATTTGGATATGACATTTCAAACAATTATAAACTGAAATTGAACAGATCTCTAGGACCCCGGGGCAAAAAAAAAAAAAATGTCTCCTGAAAGAAACCCCAAAGCAAAAAATCCTAGGGACACATCTAGATGTCCAGGTGATAGAAAAAATACCATAAGCATGCAAAAAGAAAATATTCAAGTACCTAGGAGCCACAGTTAGAATCACACAAGATTTGGCAACTAATAAAAGAGAAGAGAGCTTAGAATACTATATTCCAAATAGGCTTACAACCAAGAATAACTTCTCTGACGAAACTGATTATAATTCCGTAGAGGGGAAAATGGACCTTTAATGAAACAGATGATTTCCAAGCATTCCTGATAAAAGGCCAGAAATGGAAACACAGGAAAAAAGAGAAACATAAAGAAGGCACACACATCTAAATAGGGACAGGAAAGGAGAAACGTGCCATGTCAGACTCCTAATTTCCTTAAGTGTGACAGAGAAAATTAAATGAGACAATAGTAACAATAATAACAATAATGATACCTAGCATCTATACAGCACTTAAAGGTTTGCAAACACTTCGAAAATATTATCTCAATTTGATCCTCACAATAATGGTAGAGAGAGAGAGGCACAACTACTACTGGTGAAGGGATGCTCTTATTACACTTATTTTGCAGATGAGGAGCTCAAGCTCAGGGAAATGGGGTGACATGCCCAGTGACTGAGGCTGGATTTCCCTCAGCTCCTCCTGACACCAGGGCTCTGTCTGCAGCAATCCCGGCAGAGGGCCCAGGAGCAGCTCTGTTCTGCTTCCAAGGCTGAGAAGGAGATGGAATGGCAAGGGGACCACAGTAGAGAAGGAAGAGGAACAGAAAGGAATCCACTAACTCACCTAAGAAGGTGGCATGAGATGAAGAGTACACAAACACGGAAGAAGGAAAGGGAGAAAACTAACACTCCTTGAACCTCACTTTCATCTCACCCAGACCAAGTAAGGGTTGAGTCCTCATATACAGGCAAAAAAATGTGGCATAGAAATAAAATATTAAGTGAGGACAGGGAGTAGGAAAGGGCCATTTATTATTATTTTTTAATGCTTTTTGGAGGGGGGAAGGCAGGGCAATTGGGATTAAGTGACTTGCCCAAGGTCACATGGCTAGTTAAGTGCTAAGTATCTGAGGCCACATTTGAACTCTGGGTCCTCCTGGCTCCAGGGCTGACGCTCTATTCACTGTGCCACCTAGCCAGTGAGAGGGCAATTTAAGAGGGAAGACAAGACAGGTGAGGGAGTGTTCATACGGAAAATAAATTCCAGTGTCATAGGGAAGGAGTCTAAAGGGAGAATTAAAAGGAAATAAAGAGTAAAAAACCTATGGTGCGGAAAAGGTAAGAGGAAGAGAACAAGAAGGAAACAAACTAACCTCATCCTTTAAAGATCAAAAAGTATTAGAGTAAAGCTTTTTTCCACCACTTTCTTCTTTTTAAAGGCGGGACAGAGATAGGAAGCAATAATCATATCTGCCAATATGAATGAGATAAACACCCATTATGTATAAGGAGAGCAAAATGAATTAGAGAGAAGAATCCAAACACTTGTTTATCAACAATATACCTGAAACAAAACCTTTAGACAGAGTCAAAATAGAATAGAGCAAAATCTATGAGGCTTTAGCCCATTGTAAAAATCAGGAATATCAAGCATGATTTCAATTAAGGCTATGATAAAAAGAAATAAGCAGGGAAAACTACATTATGGTGAAAGGCATGATACACACACACCCACACACCCACACACCCACACACACACCAATGGGACAGCAGCTAAATACTTAAAGAAGTCAAAAAAATTGCAGGGAAAAACAGTAAAACCATAAAAGTGGGAAAATCTCGATGTTTCTTTTTCGATTTAGATAAAAATAATGACAAGATAAGCAAGAAAGAAATAACTTTAGAAAGATGAGAGATGCTAGCTCTGTGGTGATTATTTTATGAGAATAAAAAAAGAGTTTATATACTTCTCAGGCATTTCTGACATATTTACAAAAACTTTCCATAAAACTTCACCAAAAAACGCAGAAAAGGAGAATTACTAGACACATCTTTTACTGACCACATTGCAATACAAATTATATTCAGTAAAGGGCCCTGGAAAAAAGAAATGAAAATTAACTGGAAACCATAACTTAATCCTAAAGAATTAGTGTGTCAAAGCATGAATTAAAGAAATAATAGACAATTTCATCAAAGAAAATTGGAATAATAAGAAAATATACCAAAACTTATGAGATGCAGCTAAAGTCCATAGGGGAAATTTTAAAAATCTAAAATGTTTCATTTAAAAAGGGAAGAGGAGAGGGGCAGACAAAACCATGAATTAGCATGAGAATTTTTTAAAAAACCAAAAAAACTAGAAAAGCAGCAAATCCAAAGGCCCCAATTAAATGACAAAGCAGAAATTTGGACAAGCAAAATACAGATGAACAAAATTGAAAACAAAAAGATTTACAAGTGAACTCTATCAAACATTCAAAGGACAGTTAATTTCACTAGTTGTATGAACTCTTTGCAAAAGTGGGGGGGGGGGGAGGGGAACCTTTCTAATAAACTCTTTCTATGATACAAAAGAACCCTAATAACCTAAATCAGAGAGACAGAGTAAGAAAGTAAACTGTAGACCAACACCCATCGTGTATAACCTATCTCAAAGTGCTTGCCATTGTGGGGGGTGAAGGGGGAGTGAGGAAAGTAGGGAGAAAATCTGGAACTCAAAATTAATTAAAAAACAAAATACCCTAATTTTAAAAATTGTCTTTACATGTAATTAGAGAAAAAAATTTTAAGTGATGTAAAAATATTACATTAGGAAATAAATCTACAACAACTTATTAAAGAATATGCACTATAACCAGGCTGGATGTATACTTACGATGAAGACTTCAATATAAGAAATACTACAAAAAGAGATTATATTCATGAACAAAAAGAATAATATTTTTTACAATACTTAAAAGGATTTTTACAAAATCCAACACCTGCTTCTATAAAAACATTTCTGAGGATCTACCTCACACCCATAAGAATTGTAAAGTAGATAAAAGGGCTGAGTATCTGAAAGAGCTGCTATCCTGGAAAGCATATCCTTTGATCCAATGATACCACTATTAGGAATATACCCGAAACAAAGAGGAAATGGTACAAATCTAAAAATATGTATAAAAATATTCATAGCACCTCTATTCATGGTGGTAAAGAATTAGAAACTTAGGGAATACCCACCAATTGGGGAATGGCTGAACGAACTATGATATATATGTGATAGAAGGCTACTGCTATAAGAAATAATGAAGAGAATAGTTTTAGAAGAACCTGGTCAGACCTGTATGAACTCATGAAAAGTGAAATGAGTAGAACCAAGAAACTTTATACAGTAAAAATAATATTGTAAAGAAAACAATTTTGAAAGACTTGTACACTGATTGACACAACAACCAACCAGTTTCAGAAGGCTCATGATAAAAAGCACTATCTACCTCCAGTAAGAGTGATGATTGGTTCAGAGAGCAGCATATTGGGGTTTTTGTGGATATAGTTATATATAACTATAAAGAGTTGTGTTTTTGTTGCTTTCTCAAAGAGGGAGAGAGGTACATGATTCAGAACAGAAAATAAAATTTAATTTGTAAGAAAAGAGAGGAAAGAAAATTACTACAAAAAAAGGAAAAAGAAATAATTATCTAGGTCAGATTAATTTAAGTTTTTTTTGTTAAATATTATATTTTTATATATTATATATCATATATATTATATTTTTTGTTAAATATTATTTAAGATGTTGCTCTTAGCTTAATTTCTTCCAGATTCACGTCCTCAAAAAAAAAAAAAACCTCAAAAAGAAAGCTACAAGGAACATTATAGTCAAATTCAAGAACTTCCAGGTCAAAGTGGCCAGAAAAAAAGCATTCAAGTATCAAGGAAACATAGTAAGGTTCACACACAATTTACCAGCCACCCCTATAAAGGAGCAGGGAGTATGGAATGTAATATTCCAGAAGGCAAAGGAGAGATTGATTTATAACCAAGAATAACTTATCCAACAAAACTAAGCAAAATCCTATCGGTGGAAATGGACCCTTAATGAAATAGAGGACTTTCAAAGCAATACTGAACGAAAGACCAAAGCTGCATAGAAGCTTAAGTTCAAACACAAAAGTTAAGAGAAACATTAAAAAATCCTGATATATAAACAATCGAGGGACTAAACAAGGCTAAACAAGTTTACCTTCTAATATGGGTAGATGATATACATGTTGTCTCTGAACCCTAACATCATGAGGGTCCATGGAGGGAGTCTAATTAGACAAGACCTAAGAGTGCTCTGTTGTGTCTTGACGATCTTAAGAGGAGAATGAAAAAAGAGGGGAAGAGGAATTACTAAGGGGAGAAGTAAAAGGAAGATTACAGAAAATTACCTCACATAATCAAGGTATGCAAGTAGATGTCTACATCATGAAGGAAGAGGTGGGGGGAACAGCTGATACTTGAACCTTACTCTCATCTGAAGTAATCAAAGGAGAGAACACACACATAACATCCACACCCACTCACACCCACCCACATGGTAAGGAAAAATATTTGACTCAGCAAGAAAACAGGATGGAAAAGGGGAAATTAGAGGAAGGGAGACTCCCTTAATACTATTATTCCACTTAATTGTCCCTTAATACTAATGCCTAAAAACAAACTCTAAGGATATATAAAAATATTTATACCTCTTTTTGAGGTAGCAAAAATCAGGTATCACAATAGGTGCCTATAAACTGGGAAATGGCAGAATAAATTATGGTATATAAATGTGGTAAAACAAATGGGGTTGTTTTCAGAGAAACCCAAGAAGACTTATATGAACTGACACAGAATAAAATGAAAGAATGAGGAAGCCCAATAAGTGTAATGACTTACCCCAATTCCGGGGGACTATTTCTTTTTTGGAGGGCAATTGGGGTTAAGCAACTTGCCCAAGGTCACACAGCTAGTTTTGTGTTAAGTTTCTGAGTGCGCATTTGAACTCAGGTCCTCAGGTCCTCCTGACTCCAGGGCCGGTGCTCTACTCACTGTGCCACCTAGCCGCCCCACAGGGGACTATTAATGAAACCTGTTACCCACTTCCTCATAGAAAAGAGTTAGGATTTGAGTACAAAATGAGACACTGAGACACAAGTTAACACAGGTATATATGACATGCCTAATGAAGAAATTTGCTTTGCTTGACCTTACATATTTATAATAGGAGCTTCACTTTTCTTTTGTTACTAATGGGGAAGGGAAGTGTGGAGGTGGGAGGGAGAAAGTGAATTTTGAGGACTGAAAAATATTTTTTCTTTTAAATTAAATGTTTTTTTAAAATCTGCTAGATTATTTTAAGTTTTTCTCCAGCAGTTCTCATTACATAGGGACCACTTTCCAAGGAAATTTTTCCTTTCAACTGATTATTTCCCTTGATAAGCCTGACTGTTCTGATTTAAATTTTATCATTCCTTAAAACCAAAAACTAATCACTATTCATGTATTAGCTTAATCTACCATAATTATTCAAATTCTTGATTTGTATAAAAAAAATTTAGAGTCACCTCTATAGAGCTCTTGTGTCTTGGTAGGTGAATGCCTAAGTATTTGATATACTTATCGTTACTGTAAATGTATTTCTCCATTAATTTCTCCTAAATATTATTAGTGATATAAAGAAATGCTCACGAATTTTTGTCAACTTCTGTTACCCTCTCCACGTCTGAGGAAGCTATTATCTTGATGAAATTCTGTTGTTACTGAATCATCTACAAATAAAGATGTTTGAACTGTTTTGTCTATTCTTGTCATTTTAACTTTTATTAACTGTTCTAAATATTATCTAGTAAAAGCAGACATTTCTAACAAGGAAGCGTTAAAAAGCATTAACTATAATGCTTTCAAATTAAAATCTGAAATTTTGGGTTACAAATCAAAATTTATGCTATAAAGTAAAAACCTCCCAATATTGTGCTGTTGTTGCACTACTGTTCTTTTAAATATGAACAGAATTCTTTTTTCCAAAAGCCTTACAATAACTTTTATGATTTGACTGTAGGGATAGGAACGTAACCTGTACTTTCACTAGTATAAGGAATTCCTGAGTGAGCCAAATCACTCTAATACGCAAGTCGACACTTTCTCTGCAAATGATAGTCTAAGCTGCCTAGACCAGTGAGAGGTTAAGTGGTCAAGACTTACCTACCAACACTCCATCATATGTGTTGAAAGCAGGACCTGAATTCAGGATTTCCTGACTTTTTAAGATCTTTATCCACCTTATCGCTTTGCCTCTCTATGATACGATTATATTAATGGTGTTCCCAATACTGAATCACCTTGGTATATCTTGTATAAATGCTACTTGACTGAAAAAACAATATGCTACAATAAAAAAAAGTACTGGTTCAAATACTACTTCCAACATTTTAAAATCCTATGACCCTGTGCACATTCAGTCTTACCGGGCCTCAATTTCTTTATCTGTAACGAAGGGAAAATATCCCTAACACTTACTATCACAGGATTGCTGAGAATCAAGAGACAACTTGACTAGAAAAGCCTCAGCAGTAGGCAGGATCAACTGGTCTCCCCTGTCTCAAGGCCACTCTATCACACTATCAGTCCAGGTCAAAAAGCCTTTCTAAGTGCCCCCATGCTACGGAATAATGGAACCTGACTGAGGGTTGGGGGGTGTGGAGCTCAAACACTGTGTTTATAACCATGCCGTTCTACATCTCCACATGTACCCCAGCACTTGTTCAAGGACTGATAGTCAAATCAATATTATTATTATTGCTATTATGAAGAAGGCACTAACCATCAAATTCAAGTTTCCTTCCCTGGCTTCCACTCTCCATTTCCACAGCCCTACTTCTCCCATATTCCACTCTAACTTGGCCCTACCCTTTCACATGTCCTTCTGACCAGGAGGCAGACTAGAACTCAACAGCCCTTGGTCTTACTCAGTGTGAGTCCTCTGTCAGGCACCAGCAATCATTTGTTATAGATTAATTGTCTTTCTATATGCTGATAAACGAGAGCCGGGCTCAGAGCAACGCAGGCCTGTGCTTAAGCACCCCCGCCCTCAGCCGTCTGCCAGCCACATGACACACACAGGTCCCAATCATCTTCATGACAGTTAGAAGAGAGGGAAACCTGCATTTGTGGGTAAATGTTTCTTCACCTGGAGATCATCTACACTCATAAGCCTGAACAGACCCAATGCCCTATCCCCAGATGTAGGTGGTTTTTCTCCCTGCCTCCATCAGAATGTGTTCTCTCGAGTGCTGCAATGATTTCTTTTTTGTCTCTTTGACTTAACCTGCCCTAGTTTGGGAATTAGAAACATTTAGTTCACAAAAAAAAAAGATAAACTGATACCTTTCTCTATTCTCTGATAAGTTCATACAATGTGGTGATCCCTCTTTGAATATTTAATAAAATTCCCTTGTTGCACTTGGCCCACAGAACTTTACATGTTGGTTCCTTTCAGTAGTTTGTTAAAAGTCTCCCTTTTAAGTCTGGTTTCTTTATTTAGGCTATTTCCTGTTTTGTCCATTTAAGCAATCTGCACAAAACCATTTGTAGCAGCGTTAGTCTTAACGGCAAAAATGGGGGAATAACCCACATATCCAGTGATTTCAGAATGACTGAACGCTGGTACGTAAATGTGATGGAGTAATACTGCACCATAAAAATGACAAATATGAACACAAATATGGGAAGACTTACATGAAGTAATGCAGCGTGAAGAAAGCAGAAACAAAGCAATATATACACTGACTACAACTATGTAAAAATGACAGCTGCAACAAAATCTGAAAAAGAAATACACAGAAGAAAAATGTTTAGAAGACATGGAAACAAAAGGAGTCATTCTATTACAATCCTGTGCAAGTTAACACACTTTGAAAGTTTGTGGTCTCCTGATCATCGTCCCCTGTCCCCCGCCACATACACAAGGGGATGGGGGGTGGGGGGGTGGTGTAGGGTAATAGAAGGGTATCTGCTCATTAGTATGAAGAATTATACTGACTGATGATTAAACACCTAATAATAAGACATTCTAGTTTAAAATCACACATGTCCCAATCCTCTATGGAGAGAATATGCCTCCAAGCCTCAGAACAGCCGTAGCTAAGGTGCATAGTGGATCAGCTTCATGACAGACCCATCAGGACTCTGAGCTGGAATGAACTGGCAAAGTATATTGAGGGGCTGCAGGTTAGAGTATATGAAGGAATGCGTTTAGGAAGAGCTAGGGAAAAGGAACTGTACTAACACAGAGTAACATATTTCTAGGTCAGAGGAATCTTAGAGACCTTCTAGCCCATGGGTTCCCAAACTGGGGGATACCAATGGGGGAGGGGGAGTAGTAACCCAAATGGGGGTTAACCTGACCCAAACCTAACCCCTTTGGGGGCGATGGGTAAAAAAAATTTTTTTGAAAAGGGGGCTGTAGGCCAAATAAGTCTGGGAACCTCTGATCTACTCCAACCCTTTCATCTGAAAGGTAGGGACCTGATGCTCTAAGAGGGCAAAGGGCTTGTCCAGGGTCTCATTTTGTTGAGGTTCTGACCTTGGATCTTTCTGGCTTCAGGCCCAATGCTCTCTCCACTGCATCATCCTCACCACCTCTCTGCATTTATTCTTACTACTCTGGTGGCAGTCATGACTCTCCCCAAGTAGGAGAATACTGGTTTTTTGAAACGATGCCAAGTGCTATGGTTTCTGAGACAAGTGGTGCAGAATGGGGCAATAGAGACCATTTTCTTCTCAATATGCTGAGAGGCTCTATTTCTGGTTCTTTCTTCTTTTCTTCCTGAATTTCCATTTTCTTCTCTTTTTTTAATTGTCTTATCTTCTCCTTCCCCCTTTTGTTTGTTTGGGGTTTTTTTGGCTTGATTACCACAACCTTTGGTTACTACACTGTTTAGGTTTATAATTGAAGGCTTCACCTAAGTATATGTACAGACCCTCAAAGACTCCTCTACTGTCTCAGCCACTAGGTGGCGCAGTGGAGAGGGCTGGGTCTCTGCCTCAGACTCCAGCTCCGTGACCCTGGGGAAGAAACTCAGCCTCAGCCAGCTTTGCTTCACTCAACTCTAATATTATAAGAATCACAAGAGCTATCATACCCCAGACTTGTTGTGTTTAGCACAGTGCCTGGAACAGAGTAAGTCTCTTAGCAAGCAGAAGCCTAATTTCACTGCTCCAGGGAGCGATGGTGCAGGCCTCCCCTACCAAATTCAAGTTGGCGCCATCTTAAGGAGCTGCCCGTGGCAGAGGGAGCTTAAGAACTTGCTCAGAGTCAGTCACACAGCCAGAATGTGTCAAAAGCACACTTCATGTTGCTCTTCGGCCTTCGTGATCCAATTTGGGGTTTTCTTGGCAAAGATGCCAGAGCAGATTGCCATTTCCTTCCCCAGCTCATTCCACAAATGAGGAAACCGCCGCAAACAAGGTCAAGTGACTTGCCCAGGGTCACACAGCTACTAAGTGTGTCAAGTGTCTGAGGTCGGATGTGAACTAAGGTCCTCCTGACTCCAGGGCCAGTATTCTATTTTCTGTGTCATCTAGCTGCCCCTAGATCTAAATAATTGGAAAACTATCAGTTGCTCATTGGTAGACTGAGCTAATATAATAAAAATGACAATTCTACCTAAATTAATTTACTTATTCAGTGTTATATCAATCAAACAACCAAAAACTCATTTTGTAGAGCTAGAAAAAATAATAACAAAATTCATCTGGAAGAAAAAAAGGTCCAGAATATCAAGAGAATTAATGAAAAGAAATGCAAGGGAAGGTGGCCATACCAGATCCTAAATTGTATTATAAAGCAGCAATCATCAAAACTACTTGGTACTGGCTAAGAAATAGAGTAGTGGATCAGTGGAACAGAGTAGGTACACAAGACACAACAGTTAATGACTACAGTAATCTACTGTTTGATAAATCCAAAGAATCCAGCTTCTGGAATAAGAACTCACTATTTAACAAAAACTGCTAGGGAAGCTGGAAAACAGTATGACAGAAACTAGGCATAGACCAACATCTTCCACCACATACCAAAACAGAGTCCAAATAGATACATGCTTTAGATATATAAAGGCATAAGCAAACTGGGAGAGCAAGGAATAGTTTACCTGTCAGATCTATGGAAAAGGGAAGAATCTATGAGCAAATATGAGACAGAGAACATTATGAAATGCAAAAGAGATGATTGTGATTACATTAAATTGAAAAGGTTTTGCACAAAGCCAATGAAACTAAGGTTAGAAGGGAAACAGAAAGCTGGGAAACAATTTTTACAGCCAGTGTTTCTGATAAAGGCCTTATTTCTAAAATATATAGAGAACTAAGACAAATTTATAAGACTACAAGTCATTCCCCAATTGATAAATGGCCAAAGGATATGAACAGGCAGTTTTCAGAGGAAGAAATTAAAGCTATCTATAGTCATGCGAAAAAATGCCCTAAATCACTACTGATTAGAGAAAATGCAAATCCAAACTCTGAGGTACCACATTACACCCAAAAGACAGGCTAACATGACAAAACAGGAAAATAATATATTCTGGAGAAGATGTGGGAAAATTGGAACACTGATGCACTGTTGATGGAGTTGGGAACAGATCCAACCATTCTGGAGAGCAATTTGGAATTATGCCCAAAGGGTTACAAAAATGTGCATACCCTTTGACCCAGAATACCCTTTCTAGGGCTGTATCCCCCAAAGATCATAAAAATGGGGAAAGGATCCACATGTACAAAAATATTTATAGAAATTCTTTCTGTGGCGGCCAAGAACTGGAAATTGAGGGGATGTTCAACAACCATGTAATGGCTGAACAAGCTGTGGTATGTGAATGTAATAGGATACTATTGTGCTATAAGAAATGATGAACAGGAAAACCTGGAAAGACTCGAATGAACTGATGCTGAGTGAAGTGATCAGAACCAGGAGAACACTGCACACAGTAACAGTCACACAGTGCAATGACTGACTTTGACAGACTCGGCTCTTCTCAGCAGTGCAAAGACCCCAAGACAACTTCATAAGACTAACAATGGAAAATGCCGTCCACCTCCAAAAAAAGAACTGTGGTGTCTGAATGCAGATGGAAGCAGACTATTTGCTCTCTTTCATTGTTGTTGTTTTGTTTGGTTTCTTCTTTCTTATGGTTCCTCCCATTGGTCCTAATTCTTCTTTATAACATGACTAATCTGAAAATGTTTGATACTTAAAAAAATAGCTTTTTCCTCTATATTTTCCATTTTTAAAAGCCTCAACGTAACTCCACATCAACCAAAATGAGCATTTCCATAGATACAGTACAACAGAAAGAGAAGGTTGTATACAAAACTATACAAGTATGTTGTAAAGTTTACAGCACTCCTACAAATGTGAACGGCCATTGTTAAATGACACTACAAGTAAAGTGTTGTATAAACTACAGCTTCTCTTTGTGGATAAGTGCCAGTAACAAATAGCTTTTCAAGTCCTTCCTAACCTAGTGGCTTCCCCACTTTCCGTCTTCTTACAACTTACTGCCCTTTCAACATACCCTGCGAACGAGTAACCTTGGCCTCCTGGCTCTTCTCCAAGGCTCTACCTCCCAACTCGGGGCATCTTCTCCGACTGCCCCTCACGTCCAACAGAATCTCCTTTCTCATCTTACCTCCAAGGCTCCCTTCAAGTCTCAGCTAAAAATCCTACTCTTAATGCTGGTGGCTGTCCTCTGAGAGGATCTCCAATTTATCCTGTCTAGATCTTGTGAGTACATTGTTGTCTTTATGTTGTCTTCCTCCATAATATTACGAAATACTTGGGAGAGAGGACCTGTTTACCTTTCTTGGTATACCAAGTGCTTAGCACAGCGTTTGACAGATCATAAGTAAAATAACAAATGCTTGTTGTCTTAACTTCTGAAAAACCTGAGAAAACCTGCATGAACTGATGCTGAATGAAGTAAGCAGAAGCAGGAGAACAATTTATCCAACACTGAAAAGACAATTTTTAAAGACCAAAGAATCCTAATCAATGTGATGACAAACCTTGATTTGTCAGAACACTTACTAAGAAATGTCAGACTCCATATTTATTGCATAAGAGGGGAGAAGGAGGAAGGGAGAGAAGGAATAAGGATAGATCAGTAAAAAATAAAAAGGAAAACTGATGCATCTTCTTAAAAAAACCCATGTTAGGAGAACATAAGGATAAGAATCACAGACAAGGAGAGCATCAAATGTTATATGGTGAATACATTATGTAATTAAAATGAAAAACAAGTTATACCAGATAGAGATCTACCATTTTATGCATAATCTTTTTTTGCTGTTGTTCTACAAAATATTTGAAAATACCCATTGTATTTGGCGCTCTGTTCAGTTAGAAACAAATATTTTTTGAAGAACTGCTGATTTGGGAGATGGAGAACTATTTACAAATTGTGTGACCTTGGGCCAGCTGAAACCACCCACTGCCTCAGTTTCTTCATGAGAAGCTCTGAAAGTTCCCTCCAGCTCTTAAACCGTTGTTTTAACACAGGTTAAGCTCTGTTACTCATAAGCTAAATAACGTTGGGCTAATCTGGAGTTCTTAACTCAGGTTGGTGAGTTTTGTTTTTAAATAATATTTTAAAAACTATTTAATTGAATTGGTTTCCTTTAGAAACCTATGCACTTTTGGCATTTAACAGCAAATGGTAATAGCTAACTATTCCATAACTGTTATATAACATAATACAGCACTTACTATGTGCCATGAAATGTGCTAAATACTTTACAATCATGATCTCATTTGATCTTCACAACCCCACTGTGAGGTAGGTGCTATTATTATTCCCATTTTACAGATGAGAGAACTGAGGCAAACCGAGGTTAAATGAACTTCCCAGGGTTACACAAGTTAGTTTGTGCGTGAGGCTAGACTCACAGGCCTGGCACTCTATCCAGTGTACTACCTAGCTGCCCCTTTAAAAACATCATCCTGAGAAAAAGTCCACAGGCTTCACAAGACTGCCCAAAGTGTTACATGATATGAAAAACTGGTTAGGAGTCCATGGTCTCATTATTTCCTCCAGTATTAGCTAAAATGAGGGATTCCACCTGGCCCCCTTATATCACAAGAAGTCTAGGAGCAAATGAGATCACAGACCTCAAAGGACCTTGAAAGAGTCAAATGCATTACATGCAAGATCTCTGTTTTTATTAGTGCAGGAACCTCAACTAAAAGCATTATAACCAAAGGAAAAGAAAGGTTATAAAAAGTAGACTTCAAGACAGAGGAAAAACTCTTGCCCTAATTAAGATCCTCCCCACCCCCCACTTGTTTACATGCTGTTTTCTCTCCATCAGTCTGTGAGCTCCTTGAGAGCAGGGTCTGGTTTTTGCATCCTTGTGTACCCATATATCAGCAGGCACCCCAGCATACCCAGGATGGCTGCTAACACAGGTTCTTAGATCTGCTTTTCTAAAGGGAAGCAACTCAAAAAGGGTTAACAATCTAACTTTAATCAATCAAACATATATCATTTACCTAGTTCAGGGGAAAAAGTCAGCACCCTGAACTTCAGAGAATACAAACAGAAGTTACACGCAGACAAAGAAACAGATAAGCAGACAGGGCTTCCAGCTGTCTGACCATTAATTACATCCATACCTACTTAGTTACCAGAGAGGGAAGCACCAACATCTGGGTTTTCAAAGCTGGGGGGGGGAGGGAGGGACAGGGACTCAAGGACTTCCCATAGTCTCCCCTCTGGCCAAATCACACAACTCTTTCCAAAGTGAGCCCCAAAGCAAAAACTCACATTAGGGTATATAGAGCCTTCTCCTGGATCAGAGAATGTCACAGCCCTCTTGACCCACTGCCCAATCACAAAGTAATAAGGCGTGGGCATTCCTGCAGAACAAGCCTCCCGCCATAGGCTTGTGACCACATTCAGCCTATCAGGGGGCAGAGCATATTTTCAAATGAAATCAAATTTCAAATCAGGGAAGGTTCTCAGAGTCACTTAATCCTATCAAAGAGCCTAGGGGCAGAGAAGATCTTCAGATTCCTATAACATTACACTCAACCAGAAAACCAAGCCAATACAGGGGGATCTTTAAATTCCATTACCATTTTAACTGTAGTCATTAGGTTTGGGCAGAATTTTTTTTTAAATTGTTATCAAAATATCCCGGCTATCAAGTACACAAACATTTAAAATGAGAAGGGAAACAGTTAAATAGGGGAAAAAATTTGCAGCAAGATTCTCTGATAAAGGTCTCATTTCTAAGATCTATAAGGAACTAATTCAAAAATTTAAGATTAAGAATCATTCTCAGGGTGGCTAGGTGGCACGGTGAATAGAGCATCGGCCATGGATTCAGGAGGACCTGATTTCAAATCCAGCCTCAGACACTTAACACTTACTAGCTGTGTGACCTTGGGCAAGTCACTTAGCCCCAATTGCCCTGCCCTCCCCCCTCCAAACCAATAAACATCCAAAGAATATGAACAAGTAGTTCTCAAAGAAGAAATATAAGCTATCAACAGGTAAAAATTGTAGGGTTATGAATTGGTTCAGTCATTTTGGAAAGCAATTTGGAACTATGCCCCAAAAGTTAATCACACTTTAACCCAATACCACTACTAGGTCTAGTTCTCAAAAAAATCAAAGAAAGGTAAAAAGGACTCCTTTTCTCTCTGTCACTCATTTGGTCCCATCAATTGGAGAATGGCTAAATAAATTATGATATACAAATGTCATGGATTATTTTGGGACCATAAGAAATACCAGAAAGATCCATCTGAGAGAAAACCAGGAAGACTGGTATAACCTGATGCTGAGTAAAGTGAGCAGAACAAACTTTAATAACACAGTGAAGAAAAACAAATTTTCAAAGTCTTAAGGACTCTGATCAACGCACTTATTATCTAAAAATTCCAAAGTACCACAGCTGACAGAGAGGGTTTGAGATGCAGAATGAAAAAGGTTTGAATATCCCAAAGAGGGAGTCTGTTTTGCTTGAGTATACATATGTCACAGGAGTTTTTGCTTCCCTCATACCCCCAAGAAGGGAGACAAGGGGAGAGGTATTAAGGAGAGACGATCAATACTTGTTACTCTAAATTTAATTTTTTTTTTGGTCTTTTTGGAGGGGGGGAAGGCAGGGCAATTGGGGTTGTGACTTGCCCCAAGGTCACACAGCTAGTAAGTGTTAAGAGTCTGAGGCTGGATTTGAACTCAGGTCCTCCTAAATCCAAGGCCGGTGCTCTATTCACTGTGCCACCTAGCTGCCCCTAATACTTGTTACTCTAAAAAACAAAAAAGATTTAAAAAAAAGATTTAGACTACCATATTATATACCATTTGCCACTAAAAAGACAATTAGGAAAACCATCAATGGGGAACAGCAGCTAGGTGGTGCAGTGGACAGAGTTTGAGACCTGGAGTCAGGAAGACTCCTCTTTCTGAGTTCAAATTTGGCTGCAGACACTTCCTAGCTGTGTAACCTTGGGTAAACCACTTAACCCAGTGTACTTCCATTTCCTCATCATAAAATGAGCTGGAGAAGGAAATGGCAAACCACTCCACTACCTACCAAGAAAACCCCAAATGGGATCACAAAAGAGTTGAGCACAACTGAATACCACCATCACCACCACCAGTCGATGGGAGGGGGAACACTGAGTAAACAAGAGAAAGCTCCAGCTGGATCCATAGCCTATGTATAAAAAGGTCCCACAATGTCTCTAATGCATTCCGTGTCCACTATTTTTATTATCAGAATGAGAAGCAGTCTGGCACACTGGAACACAGGCTGGTGGTAAAGCCTTCAAATGAAGTCATAGACCCACATGTCCTGCCTGTAACACCAACTAGCAGCTGATGGAGCATCAAGATAAGCAAGTCTCTGGGGTCTGCTGATACCTCTGGCAGTCAACTGGTCACTGCCCACCCAAAGATGTAGAGGGACTCTGTCCAAATCACTGAACAACTTCCTAAGACTACAAGATGTAGAAGAATGCTTGACACTAATGAAATCACAGGTCTGGTGCGTATCACAATTATCATCTTCATCTAGGGTGGGTGTGAGAAAAGCACTTTATAAAACTCTGTAAATGATCACTTGTTAAGTTACTCTGACCTTACTTGAGTACCACTGCTGAACCTTTGGGGGAAGACACATACAATGCAAATATTTTAAGAAATGTGAAAGACAGCATAGGAAAAGGATCTGCTTCAAAAGAACTCAAGTCCTTGTGACCCAGAGGTCCCCCTAACCATCATCAAAGTTTTCTTTTTCCAAAGAAGGGATTTAGTTCTTCTTTCGACAACCCAGACCACAACCAATTCAACTGCAGACCACTAGTGTTCATGACAAGACCAGAGCTCATTATCACCTACTATCTGAACAACGTTCCTTCTATCTGATGAATAGAAATGTACAGTTTTTAAGAACAGGCTACTTGTGTCTCAGTGACTGATACTAAGGCAGGTCAGATAGTTCTAGAAATGTGAGAAATGTGTCCCTTCTGCAATACTAACAAAGGCTGAGTCTGCCTTCCCTGTAGACAATTTAAAACCCTGTCTGTATTTCAACAGTGTTCAATGTTGCTGTCACTTCTGGCATCATGACTTAAAAGATCATTTTTTGGATTCTTGCTCAATTTATTTGTGCAAACTTTACTCCATTCAGAATTATGGTTCTGATTATTTGATCATCATCTAACACAGGCTCCTCAGGTAAAAGTTTTGAATTTTAATGTGAGCTGAGTAGGAATGTACAGACCTACACCGGAACTACCTAACAGCATCCACTGTAATAGGCTTCTTACAGGTACTTAACAAAAGTCATCATGTTCCAAAGTGCCATGGGATACTGTACAATCAGCATAAGATAAAGCTATAGTTTGAAAATGCTTTACCATAGAAAAAGAGTACAGTCCGCAGAAACTAGAATCATTTAGCTGGCAGGTTAGAATTCTACAGAGTATACTCTATGAAGAGTACTTTGGTCAAGGCAGCATTTACTAAGAAGAGAACCAATCTGGGGATCCAAAAAGAGCTGTCTTGAAAGGATTAATCCTTTCTCTCCCCAATTCCAAATCTTTAACCTTTTGGAGGAGACCAGCTTAGGCAAATAAGAAGACGAAAAAACAATCCATTCTGTTTGCTTACAATAAAAATCAGACCATTAAAAAAATACTTACACAGGGCTGGCATTCAAAGAGCAGTGATCCACCATCATTTCTGGAAGGAAATCCAACTTAAACGCAGCCATCGTCTCACTCTTCTGTTCAAAAATCAACAATACTAAACTTGCTATACTTGTCTAACCAACAAATATATAGGGCTTAAGACTTCTGAGCCTCACAAGAACAACAAACTGGAAAGAGCAGAAGAAGCTCAGGGAGACCAGCAGTAAATGACACAGACACAGGCTGGGATGGGAAAGGGGCAAGAGAGTAATGGATTAAAAAAGGGCTGTAACCATGTAAAAGGAGGCTCCGCTCCACACACAATGAAAGTGCTGATGCAGTAGGCTTGTTTTGTGTGGTTTTCCCTGGCAAAGCAGTACTAAGTGCACTGTCAGATAAACAGTGTCAGATCCATGAAGATAGCAATGGGTGACAGAGTGGAAGAAACACAAACTTGTTTCTCATTCCCCAAACTCCTTCCTCTAAATATCAGTTCCCAAAGTCCCTCAAAGCATGGGATTACCTGAACCAATAATCTCATCATTAAGATCTGTTACTGCTTCAGATATTTTACAGAGGAAGAATTCTGGCTGTTTTAACTTCAGTTATAAATACAGCCCTTATCTGAATGGGTTAGCAATGAGTACAGTACTAACAGCTATATATGGTCATATATCCCAGGCAATCCTCCACTAAAGTCCTATTCTAATGTCTCATATCATGGTGCAGAGGTGACCTTAGGCTCTTTAAAAAGAAAAAAGTTCTTGTATCTCCTGGCTAATTTACAGATTCAAGCATGAGTCTAAACAATGGACTCTTTCCTGAGTAGCTAAATTCAGTCATCAAGTCAATTAACTGTTTTCATACCACAGCAACTAAGGAAGGCTATTGCCTAAGGTTAAGGGAGTAACTACACCAAGGAAATCACAGAGCTTTTGGGTATTCCAGTGTCTCAAGTAAATAAGAAAGCCAAAGCGAACACAACAGCCCCCAACCATTGGAAGGTGTGCCCAGTCAATGAAAACACTCCCTCCAACTCACAGAAGCAAGAGTGGCATGTCTGGAGCCTTGAGGCCTCTGCCTCTGATACTTTCTACCTGTGGATTCATGGGCAAAAGTACCTTCCCAATCTGAGCATCTGTTTTGCCACTTGTAAAATGAGAGGATTGGATCAAGTGGCACCTACATTTCCTTCCTGTTCTAAATTTCTGTGATCCTCCCACCTAAACAAGCCAATTATATGCTTCTATAAGGAAGGGTAGGGATGTCTGGGGGAGGGAAAATGGTTGCCATCTCTCTGTTTTATCACTAGATAAGACTACACTAAGAGGCCATTCTGAGAACTGCAGGTTTTTTACCTTAAGGTTCCCTTGATTGCATGCTCCATAGCCAACACTGCTTTTCCTCTTACCACTATCTCTTAGCTGTGTAAAACATACCACATTTCACTCTGGATTTCTAACAAAGGTCTTTCTGTTCTGCCTTATGAGGGAAAATGGGAAACCTTTAAGGATTTGGGGTTAAATTAATTTTTTTTATTTTTTTTTATTTACTTATTTACTTTTAATTTACAAGATTCAGTTCCACAATCACTTGATTTTCAGATTTTCTCCCCTCCCTTCCCTCCCCCCACCATGGCAGCATGCAATCAAGTATAGGATCTGCAAATACTTTCACACTGTACAATAGTTTGGTCATATAGAAGGGTTGTAACCAATGAGTGATCACTGGGAAAAGAAAAAAAACAAAAAAAGCAAAACCAGACATGAAAGAGAACGATAATGTGTTTTGCTTCAGTCTCCATTTAAACTATAGTCTTTCTAGATCTTTCTCTGAGTTTAGTATCTCCTTCCATCTTGAGGCTTGTAGAGTTGTCTTTAGCTGTGC
>CM053592.1:181158268-181223563 GCA_028646515.1 Pseudochirops corinnae
TTTGACAGAAAGCTCTTCCCAAATCCTCTTCATTCTAATGCCTCTGCTTTCTTCATGATTTCCTGTTTACCCTGCACGAAGCCTGCCTGATCTAGTAGTCTGCATGTTGTCTCCCCTGTTTGAATGTAAGCTCCTTGGGGGCAGGGACTGTCTTTTGCCTCATTTTGTATCCCCAAGCTTACAAGGCATACAGTGGGTGTTTAATAAATATCTATTGATTGACTGATGTCAAGATAAAGAAGTGACACGATGAAGACAGCGATTTGGATTTCTTAAGGAAAGTAGCCCTTAGTTCTATCTGCCCACTTCAGCTCCTTCATGTTCATGACCCTGGCAGCCACAGAGTCACTACACAGACAGGGATTTAAACATGGTAAGAGAGGCAAATTAATAGCTTTCAGCTCTGCAAAATCACGTATGCAGTGGTACCTAACTAGTTTTCACCTAACATTCTAGTTACATAGATGTGTCATTTGACCACTGCACCTGTCCAAAAAGGAGGTGAAAAGACAGATAAGTTAAGGGACAGCAATGGATCTTCTACTATGAGAGGACTACTTACTATGGGGATTTCCATCCCACAAAAAACAGGAAAGGCTGCAAGGGACTAGAACCCACAAAAAGTAACCTCTCCATTTGAATGGCTTCCCTACCTTGACACAACTTAATAATCAACTGAATTAACATCCACATGTTACTGACTCAAATTTGGTGCATTCTTTCTCTCTGCCCTGCCATAAGGCCAGATCTGTTTTTTCCAATGAGTCACCAGACATACTCTCTCAAATTACATTTTCATTTCAACCCACTTCTCCAACTCATCTCAGCTATACCATATGTTAGTCCCATGTAGGCCCAATGTGACAAATTTTTCTACAGCACTGATTTCAAAGAGATAAACTTCAAAGTAACATATAACCTTGATTTTTTATTAAGAATTTCTACATTTAATACTTTGAAAGATTTTATAATTATTAGCTATTACCCATATACCCCAAAATACCCATGACAGATAAAGCAGTATTTTCATCAGTATTCTACTGATAAAGAAAGTAATGCATAGGAATGATGAGTTACCTGGAAACCCAGGTGGGACCTGGAACCAAAGGTGCCACAGTCACAGATACATTATTTGGCAAATAAGTGATGATTTGCAATATGTTGACATTAGAAATAAAATCTAGTAAGTGAAAAAATTCTTGGAAGAATAACTACAAAGCAGAAAGTTACTATAGAGGCCACATAATAGTGATTTTCTGAAGCACTGAGTAAATTCTAGTTAAGGTAAATACACTTGATTACTGAATCAATGATCATAAGTAGTACCCTAACACAAAACCTTTTTGAATAGAGAGAGTACCATCCTAGAGTCAGGATGGCCTGAGTTCCAATTCAGCCTCAGGCACTTACTAACTGCATGATTTGGGGCAAATATGCTTGGGTTTCCTCAATTCAATCTCCTCAATTTCTAAAATGGGGATAACTTCACGGAGCTGTTGTGAAGATCAAACAAGATAATTTGGCACTTAATAAATCCCTTTTCCCTTGTTTCCATTTTCAGCAGAAACAGCCACTCAGTAATGCTTTATGGCTGCAAAACAAACATTACAAGATCTCCTGTTATCGGGCATGAGCCTAAGGAGGTATAAGGAGAAGGCCCCATATACAGCAATATATTTCTAGCATCACTTAGCTGTCCACACGTGGCCCCTAATCAAAGCCACCATGTTGCTTACTGCTGACTGGACATTTTCATCCCATGAGACAGTATATACATACATACAAGTCCTCTCTCTCCCCTTTCCACTTCTACCTGGAAAGAGCAATCAAATCAACACTACCATTTCCGTATTTCATAGAAAGGATACCTCAATCAAATCCCTTATGACTCCAATCACCATTCCTTCCACTTGCCAAGCCAAAACATTCCCAAGGCCTCCACTCTCCTTTAGTATTTGGTCTTCCCCAAGAGAAATTAAATTTCTTTAGATCAGGGAAGGTAGCTAGGCGGCTCAATAGACAGAGCACTGCGTTGGACCTGGAGTCAGGAAGAACTGAGTTCAAATGCAGTCTCAGACACTTACTAGCTATGTGACTCTGGGCTTCCACTGGAGAAGGTAATAGTAAACTACTCCAATGTCTTTGCCAAGAAAATCTCATGGACAGTAACGGTGTACTATGGTGTACAGGTCCCTACAGAAACAAATGAACAACAAGATCGGGGATTGTCTTCCTTCTTGTACGAGTATTCCCAACACTTGGCACAATGCTTGGCCTATAGTGAGTGCCCGATAAACGTTTTCCATTCATTCATATATAAATGTCATGGGATATTACTGTGCAGTAAGAAACAATCAATACAGAGAGGCATGGGAAGATTCATGAAGTGATAGCAAGAGAAATAATCCTACCCAAGGTACACAATAACTACAACTCCGTAAAACAAAAAGAACAGGTTTTCCCCTGAAACACTGTGTCATTATAATGCCTGAGTTTGGCCCAGAAAAAACCCATGAAAACCTGTACCTCCCTTCATACCTCCCAAAGCTGATGGATCCAGCTTGCAGAACAGCACACATGTTACCAGACTCAGCTAATGTGTCGATTAGTTGTGCTTAATTTTTTCCCATTCTTTCTTATTAATTACAGGGAATGACTCTCTGGATATGGGAAGGAGATGGTGGGGGGAAAGGTGATATAAAAACAAAAGAGATATAAACTTCAAAAAATTTTAAAGAATATAATCATCTCCAAAAAAATCAAAATAGCTGGTGATCCAAGGGGCAATAGGGGAAACACACAGTAGCTTTGAGGCTTCAGTACCTAACTCTGTGACCTGCTAGTTACAAGTGGTGCAGAAGACATTTTAAAAACAAATAAGACTTGCATAAGGAGGAAAAGAGGTGGGCAGGTCATGTAGCAAAAGCAAGGGATAACCGGGAGTCCCAAGGCTCTACCCAAAGGTCCAGTTGGATAGACATTCCCCTCCCAATGATTTTACAGAAGGAAAGGAATGAATAAGAATTACACAAGATAAGAAGGCACAAATGGATGACCACCTGGACTGGGAGAAGGCATCGTCACATTGATGAGATCGTGGATTTACCAAAGTTTGGCAACTAATACAAATTATACAGCATATCTGCCTACTATGTGCCGGCCCTGTGCTAGATGCTAAGAATATGAATAAAATAGACAGAAAATAATTAAATGGCTGCTTTTAGGTGATTGCTGGTTTTTTAATTTTATACTCTTGGAATGTTATCTGCGCTACAAAAATACTGGTTATCACTTAGCTTGGATCTCAAGATATTTCAAGTCAAGTTCCTTCTCAATATAGTTTTAGGAAGTGGTTTCATCTCCTGTATAAGCATCTTTTCCCTGCTATTCCTCAATGGAGAGGTTAAGTTCCAACAGTATAAAAGAAGAATTCTCTAATGACCACAAATCAAAACAGTATGTTAAACCACTCCTCCTCTAAAACAAGATTTTTTTACTTTCTACTTTTTATGCTTGCTGAAATTTGCGTGATAATCTTGCTGTCCTAACAGTGGCCCAAATGTAATTTGCAAAATTATGTCCTACCTTTCTAAATTCTCTCAGACATTCAACTCATGTTCACGCAGCATTCAGTGAAAACAGTGAGGCTGGCTTCATAAAAGTTTGGAACTCCCTTTTTGATCACACAAATGCATATCTCTGTGTACATTTTCTTCCAATAACCTTTCCAGCCAGCCAGAGTGCAACATTAGCTGGATTCCAGTAAGGAAGGCAAGGGCCAGGGTGAGACATCATGTCAAAACAAGTTCTATAAATATAGCTATTGGCCTAGTATCTCAGAAAGGAAATCAAAACAGCTTCAAGTCTGAATAGAAAATTTAACAGTGTGAAATGTCTTCAAGACTTTTCACTTCATGACTCCAAACGGAGAAGATCTAGGAGCTTCAGAATTATTGTTTTCACCTTATTATCTTGTCTCCCTGTCCTTCCTAAACTCCAGCTGAGATTTAATACAGCCTATACGCCACTATGAATTCACCATCATCTGATGGTCACTGTCTCCCCATGCTCTTCCTTCCCCCACCTTCCTACACAATGATCTCCACATAGCCAGGCTCTTTTCCCACTTAGGTAAATGACCAGCACAAAAAACCCCTTACAGACTATCTTACATCTCTAATCATCATCATCTCTATCAACCTAGAGTGAGCAGCCAACTTCCCTACTTGCACCATCTGTCCTACCACCACCCCAGAGCAAGGAAACATGCACATGGGCATTCATGCAGTATTGCTCCGTATGGTCTTTTCTAAGGAGGTTCATCCAGCTCTGATAAAACATAGAAAACTTTATTCAGCTCCTTTCTGTTCTTACATTTCATAATTCTACAAAACTAGAAACAACAAAAGTCCGGTATCTAGAATGTGATGACATTTCTACCATCTGTATCACACATATTTATAAGCTTTAATGTGCAAGGCAGAGCATAGAACACCACCGGATCCTCAGCCCTCCTCCTCCATATCACTATACACTTTAGTCAGTCAAGGAAAAATAGATCACTCAGTCAAAAGTCAGATTAATTGCCACCAAAAGAATGATCTAATCATCTAATCCTAACCCAATCAAGCTCTAGATACCTAATGACAATAGGGAAGTTGGATGAATTTGCATCACTATATTCTTTGGACTGTTTTTTTCACCATTCTGAAACCATCCTTCTAAAAATTATTTCTTATTTAAATAACCATTAACATGTTTTCATATATTTCCTTCAACTCATTACTAAAACCCCAGCTGCTCCTCAATCCCTCCTGTTCTTCTCATTTAGCCTGTCAGTAATTTGATTTCATTTTGGTTATAAAAAATGAGAACTTAGAAAATGAAGAAAATTATTAAATCAAGAGTTCGAGCAGTGAAATTAGGAAGAAGTTTCAGTATTTATTTGCCCTCAATAAATTTAAAATCTGGTTAGAGACAGGGGACCTGCACAATCAGCAATTAGGGATAAGACAGAAGAAACTATTAATTATGGTGTTCAGAAGATACTATCAATTCTGACCAACTGTTTCTGAATTGCTGTTAATCCCACAAATCTTTAGGCTATTTCATAATTTTGATCTTAAAAATAGTCTCTACCTATTCTTTCTGCAACCATTCTTCATCTAGAGACCCAATACAACTTCCAGGTAGGAAAAACATGTCATTTGAAACCATCAACTTCATAACACAGGAACTAATTATTGAACTTGTTTATGTGGGTCCTCTGCTTGTCCGCTCTCTTTCATAGCTCACTTTTGGTTAATTCACTTTCATCTGCACACACAAAAGTGGAAAGATTGTACTTTCAGCAGTTCTATTTGAAAAAAAAAAAAACTGGGGTGGCTAGATGGCACAGTGAATGGAGCACCAGTCCTGGAGTCAGGAGGACCTAAGTTCAAATCTGGCCTCAGACACTTAATGCTTACTAGCTGGGTGACCTTGGACAAGTCACACAACCCCAACTGCCCTGCCTTTCTCCTCCAAAAAGCAAAAATAAAAATAAAAAATAAATAAACTAATGATGAATGCTGAAACTGTTAACTAAAATAAGTTTTCAAGATTCTTTTTACACACTGTCCATATCTACCATTACCAAAGGTAATTCACAGTTACATGCAGTGTACCTAAATAGAATTAATGGGTTTTTCCCAGTACAAGCAAAAGCAACCTGTGTGTTCTTATAATGACTAAAATGATACATAATTCAGCAACTCTTTGTTTAAAAGTCAAATTAATTACAAAATATTGCAGGTTGGTTACTCAATCAACAAATTTATTGAGCACCTACTTGTATGCAGCATAATGTATGGCACCTTGGAAGACACAAAGAAAGACATGCTTGGGTCAGCTCCCTTTTCCCTCCAAAAACAGAGGCTTCCTTTTGATAAAAACAAACAACTCTTTTTATCATGGGGGTAGTGGCAGACTATTTGACAGACCAAAATAATACTTGATCACCAAGCAATGTTGGGTGATCTCTCGGTATAAAACACGACCTTCATGGTAAACTGTTTAACCATGTACTTCATTTTCGACTAAGATTTGTATTATATAACAATGAACCTCTCCCTGGTGTCATCTCCAATGATTTCCCCACAGGGAGTATAAAAAGACTTATATTACAGATGGGGAAATGTCACAGAGAAATCAAAAACTTAAAAAGATAGGGAAAATGCAGCAGGAATTTTAATCGTTCTAACAACAGTTTTTCAAAATCAATAAAGTCAACAAACTGAGGACTCCTTATCAACTATGGGCCTAGGACTAAGCTTACAGTAGATATATTTACATATATACATGGAGAAACCAAAGGACGGCTAGGATGTTTTTAAACATAACTAGAACACATCAGCAAATCATTACGTGGCACTCTGCAGCATCACCATACCTCCTTGGAAAGGGAATGCCTTCTAGGAAGGTGTTTTTAGCCAGCACTTTAAACCATCAACCTCTCCTATCCAGGTATGGCTACAAATATAGACAGAACCTCCTCTTTTCCACTGAAGTCCTGTTCCCAATACTATATCCCTAGGACTGAAAGGGGGGAAGTCAACTGCAATACAAAGAAAAAACCAAGAGGATCTCACAGTATTAAGTACGGAATTGACACTCCTTTTGGTTATTTAGAATAAGTGAAAAACATAGATGTTATTACAAGTATCAACTCAATATCAGGTTTTCCTTGAGACTGCCAAGTATCCACAAAATTTTTCTCTAAGTTTTTGAAGGTAATGCATTAATAAATAGGGATAATACCTAGAAGCATTTTTTAAATGTTAAAGTATAACTACACAGAAAAGCACTTTGAGGATTAAAGTGTTGAACAATAAAGAATAGCAAAAAATTGAACAACACAATTCAATGAACCATTTTTTAAACAAGGTATTTCACTCAATCTATTTCTCAGCTTTAGACTAGGTCAACAGGTCATCTCACCCTAAACCAAGAAGGAAAGCAACTCCTGGAGACAGTCTGCTCATCCCTTCCCTACCAAACATGTTAAAGCAGGGAAAGCAGTCCCAGTCTTTCGGAGTCTTTTTTTTCTTTTGACCTGTAAATATCTCTTGATGAAAACTGTTTACGCAATGGGTCTAAAAGACCATTTCTCTAGTAGATATCTATGTTTCTGGATATATTTTGCTAGTAAACCTTGTACATTCTGACAGGCAGACAATTACTTGTATTTTTCTTCCCCTTCCCTCCCAGCTTCTGAAACATTTTCTAGAGCTAAAAACTGACAAAACAAGATTTAAGACAAACAGGTCACACCTCTTTCCCTTGGGAAAATAAATCAGTCTTCCACAGATAAGCACACAGACAGACAAATGAACGCAAGCACACAAGAAAGGACAAAGACTGCAAGCCTTGGCTCTGAATCGAGCGATGTGGGAGCTGCGTATGGGCCCACACGGCCAGGCAGCCACAAGGCCTCGCCAGCTAGAGGGCTGCTGCTGCTGCTGCTCCTGCACAAATATAGAAAGCGGAAAAGTGGAACAGCGACTTCAGCAGAACAGATTTTGTTCAGATCTCAGAGGGAGGAGCACGCAGCTGAACAGCTTTACCCATACATGGCTGCTAAAAGAGGGCCATCAGTGAGTGCCCAATTCTCCTGAACACAAGCATTCTACATTAAACAAATGTGGACACAAAGCAGAAACTAACAGGAGGAAACCCATATGAATTTAGGCTCAACAGATTCTATCTGAATAAAAGAATTTCAAAATATAGCAAGCTAAATAATTACCAGTATACTATCAATCCCACAAAGAATGGTAGGCAAAGAAGCATTAATAGAAGCTTATAGGCTCATATTATTATCATCAGTTTCATACTAACTATGAGGCTGGCTTCACCATTTAATTCCTTGACTTACAGAATGGCCATGAATGAATGAATGAATGAATGAAGTCCCATTTATGTGGGTTTCAGTTTGGTTCCAAACCTCATTGCTCAGGTCCCCCACTTTTCTACCTTCCAAGGGACCTACTAGAAAACTCACTGAGATTGTTTAACTTAACCAAATCAACATAATTTTGTGCTGTCTTTTTATAAGTCTCTATAGTATGGAAAGGGGGCAGAAGTAAAAGGAATATAGCACCTACTCCATGTCAAGCACTTCACAATTATTACCGTATCTGATCCCTACAACACTCAGAGGCAGGTGCTGTTACTATCCCTATTTCACAGCTGAGGAAACTTAAGGCAATCACAGGTAAGGTGATTTGCCCAGGGTCACACAGCTGGCACATATCTGAGGCTCTATCTGAACTCAATTCAGTCTTCTTGACTCAAGGTCCAGTACTGTGTGCTACCACTTGTTTCTAGTCAATGTTCTAGAAGAGCATTTTTATTCAGCATGTATTTACAAAGTTATGTGCAAGGCACATAACTAAGCGCTGGGGAAACAAAGACAAAAATTAAACCCTCCTTGTCTACAAGGTGTTTTTCTATGCAATTAGGGATAAACATGTATGCAGACATGTAATCACAATTCAAAATACAGTTTTGCTTTATATTCATATACTCTTTTCACGAGTTCCCTTCAAAGTTGAGATAACCCATCCCTGCCTGCCTACCCTGTGTGTCTCTTGCCCATAGACTCCAAAAGCTCACTAGATGGGAAAATCACAGTGCTAAAGGTTCCTCACTTTCACCCAGTATCTCCAGGATATCCCTGAAGCACTCTAGCTGACCACCTATCAGACCACACTCTTTCCATGTGACCAGCCCAACTTCCCTTTCTCTGGTAGGATTCTGTGATGATGTCTTTTAGCTCCTGCTCTTCTTGAGGGTTCTTCCTCTGCTGTTTCATGGTTCTACACCCTCTCCACCGTTCTGTGTGGCTCTCATGTTTAGTTCTCCAGAAATAATGCTGTTCCATGTCATGCTGTCACACATCAACACCGGAATGTTTATATTTAAAAGTTGGGGTCTTCGCTTTCAAAAGTCAGTAAAAGGCTTTTGAAATTTCGCTCAAACACTCCAACTCACCTTTGAGCCAATTCACTGCTTACCCGTACTGTGTGGACCAGATATGTACACTGTGGGACAGTATCCATATAAATTCACATTGAAATCTGGACAAGAGACTTTACTCACCCCTTGATCATTATACATTTCTTCCACGAAGCTCTGCAACGTTCTGGAACTTGATACAATCAGCACAATGTCATTCACAAAAAGGAACATCTGGAAGAGCACTCCGAACAAAAGAAATCAATCCCTCTTCCACCTGGACTCTAAACTGGCTCTCCTCCATAGCAATGATGAGTCCTTTTGCCAAGCATACACTATCCCTGTTTTATAACTCATTTAATGTTTATCATCACAATGCTATTTTATACATTATTTCTGTTGTTATATCATCCAAGGAATTTTGGAAGGCATGGAAAAGAGACAAAAGACAAAGTTTTATTCCACCAAGTCATATGTTTTTTTCATAATCAACAAACAATAAGCATAACGTGCAGATCTTATACTCCCTACCTCTTTCCGCTAATTAGGAAACAGTGCCAGTAGAGTGCATTGTTGACTATCACCTGTGGAAGCCTGCTTGGTCCCTATTAATGCTTTCACTGAGGATGCCTTGGATTCTTATACAAATGTTGCCCATAAAGATTTTGTAGAGATGGGACAGTAGGCATAAAAGAAAGTAGGCAGTGATGTTCTCTCAACAGCCTTTTCTCAATATTGATAAACTGTGATTTTTCCCATGCTGTTGTTATCTCTCCCTCCTTTAAGCACCTTATATATTGGTTCCTCAATGCCCTGGCAATTTTATCACCTCCAGGGCAGTTTCTTTTATATGTACTTGTTCCAATCAAGGTGCCTTTCTTGTTTCTGTTATCTTAAATACTATTTCTACTTCCTCTATAAGCATTTCTAGGAGTGTGAAGGGTCCAAGAATATGGTTCCACTGATCTGGATGGGGAGGCAAGGAAGGTGTTTCAGAAGATAAAACAATGAACTGGAGTCAAGAAGACCTAAGTTTGAGGAAATCTGTACAACTCTGAACAAGTCACTTAACCTAACTATGACTTCCTCGGTTTCTTTGAACTATAAAATGGGGGTGATAATAAAAGGACCTTCTTCTAGGAGTTGTTTTGAAGATAAAACAAGATGATACTTGTAAAGCATATTGCAAATCGTTTAGTGCTATATAAATACTAGCCATTAGAAAATTTAAAAAAAAAAAGATTTTTACAAATCTTTTGACATTTTTTCTCCTGTTTGTAGTCCTTCCTCTTTCATCCTTGAATACCCTTGGAATGACTCTGCTTACCTGATCTTGCCAGGACTTCTTTAAAATGATTTTTAACCTTCCACTATTTCTCTCCATTTTATGAGATGATGTTATTTATAATCATGCAACGTTCTTTTTCTAAAGCTTTACAGACAAGTTTCGATTATAACACAGTGTTACATTTGGCATCTATCACTCTCCTCTTAAGTCAAATGTCCAACTAAGGGGACTCTTCTGGTCTCCTTATTGTGACAATTAATTTACATCTGTTAAGCCTATGGAAGAAATTACTATAATTTGTATCAATGTCATTTTCTGTCATCCACTTCCCATTTTTCATTTTCAAATACTTGTTTAAATAATTCAAGGTTAACTCATTTCAATCACGAACCACATCTGTTTCTCATTGTTCTTGTTTTTTGTTGTGTTTTACTAATTCTGATCTGAGCTCTTATGAGTCAATGACTTGACTGGACAGCTGACATGGGGATAACTGCCACATCAAAAGCAAGTATTTTTCTTTCTGTAAAAATATAATCTGCTGCATTCTTTGTGTGCTGTTCTCAACCTGACATGCCCAAGTGCTTACTGATTTTTTTTTTTTTCAGAATAGTATATTCATCAAACTCTAATTCTCTGATTCTGTTATAGAGGTATATGGGGTTTACATCTTCTACAAATCTAATTCCTTCTTGCTAAACCATGCTTTCCCATCTATTTCTTTCCATCCTTAATTGCCCCAATTCCCTCCCATTCATTGAATAGACCAAGCATCTGCTGATGTGATTTGGAGGGCCCTGTCAAGCTTTTCAGAGTTTCCCTAACACAGCAACAGACACTGGCACATAAAGCTGCAATTATTTTCATTTTTGCAAAAATATATCATTAGTACTTCGATGCATGCTGACCAAATATCCCATAAAATGTTTCTTGTTGCCTCTGGGCATAGGTAGGGAGTGGCTAGAACACTGAACCTGGGGTCAAAAAAGAGTTCAAATATGACCTGGGACAGATATCAGCCGTGGAACCTGTGGCAAATCACTGCCTGAATACAAAAATGGAAAAGGAAATGGTAAGCCACTGCAGTGTCTCTTCCAAGAAAACACTGCGAACAGTTGATCCATGCTGTCCTGAAGACTCAAACAACAAAATATCATGAAATCCTTATTACAAACTACTGACTCTGCCTCTCTGAGGGGCACTTCTGAACCATCTATCTCTTGGTGGCAATTTCCTTCATTCTTCAGGTTTCATTTATGCAAGAAAAGTCCAGTGGGATATGAAACAGCTCTTCTAGAAATATGTTCATTCACTGGTCATTGAACAAGGAACTCACGTTGACAACACTAGCAGTAAAATTAAAGATTATTGAAGATCCATAAATTGTATGATTCTCAGCATTCTTTGCTACCCTGAAAGCCACTCAGTGATCACACAAAAACAGAACACACTACACAGATCTGAGGGTAATTTTTTTTCTTTTTTTTTTCTTTGCACAATTTCTGGCATACAATAAGCACTTAAGTTGTCCTTTGTGCTTGAATAGGACCAAAATGACATTCCTATCTTGGGGTCAAAGTGCAGTGTGTCTGTGGCTGATCAGACCAAAGCGAGCTCAGAAGGCTCTACCACAGGTTGGGTACAAACAGTCTATATGAACATACAGACTGGAGATATCTGTAAATTTGTATGACTTTATACGAGCTACCACAATTCTGCTTTGTTCATAGAGCACAGTGCCTCCACTCAAGTGGGCATGCCATGCTGGTCGATCCCTATGTCTCCCATGTCTCACAATCCATTCCAAAGTTCTTCGGAGAGACCTTGAGAGAGTCCTTGTATTGTTTTTTCTGACTTCCATGTGAGCCCTTGTTGGGTGTGAGTTCTCCAAAAAGTAGTCTTTTAGGCAAATGCACATTTGGCATTCAAACATTGTCGGTTGCCCATCAGAGTTGTGCTCTCTGCAGTACAGTCTGAATGCTTGGCAATTCAGTTTGAGAAAGGACCTCAGTGTCTGGTACCTTATCTTGCCAAGTGAGCTTCAAAATCTTCCCATGACAATTCAAATGGAAACGATTCCGTTTTCTGGCATAGCATGGGTATACCGTCCAGGTTCAAGTTTCACAGGCATACAACAATGAGGTCGGCACAACAGCTCTGTAGAACTTCAGTTTGGTAGGAAATCTAATACCTCTTCTCTCCCACACTTCCTTTCCAACCTTCCCAAACAATGAGTTAGCTCTGGCAACGCATGCATCAACCTCATCATCTATGTCTACATCCCTGGAAAGTATACTGCCAATTTATCCACAGCATTAAAAATTTCTCTATTTGCTGTGCCCAATGGTTCCACTTACAGATGATATGGTGTTGACTGGTGGAGAACCTCTGGTTTCTTGTCAGGCCAAAATCAGTCCAAGCAACAGGGAAAGAATCCACATTCTTGCATCTCAGTCTCAGAGGTTGCAATGAGTGCACAATCATCTGTGAACAAAAAGTGCACCAACTCTCCCTCCACTTTTGTCTTGGCTCGTAGCCTTTTCGGGTTAAATAATTTACAGTCAGTTCATTTAGCTGACCTTGATACCATTTTTGTCCTCACTGAATGTATCTGACAACACTGCTAAAAACATCATGTCAAAAAGCACAGGAGCAAGCACATAGCTGTGATTCATGCCACTGGTGACTGGGAAAGTGAGAGGACATTGTCCATTATCCAGAACCCATGCAAGCAAACTGACAAACAGTACTGATGAACTTCTCCAGGCAGAGCTTTGTTTCTGTGAATTTCCATGGCCAAAATAAGAAAAAAATATCAGTGAATGACTAACCTACAGTTCTGATTTAATATGAGTTTACTTCTTAGGCATATGAATCTTAGTCTATGTAAAAAGAATCCAGACATACATGTTCCAAAAGTGTAACTACTTTGATTATTCAACTCAGTCTATTCTCATCATGAGTCTGGAAAAGTTCAATTCATGACCAACAAGGGATCCAAAGCTACAAAGCTCAGTAGAGGTTTTGGCCATTCCTTCCTTCCAGTCCAAGTATGTGCTGGGAGGTTCCCTGAGGGGCAACTCCTGTGCAAAAGCAAAGCAATAGCTGTTCTGCAAGTTCTGCCGGGGCCACTAAAAAGTGAGGCCCACAACAGACACCAGCTTTACCCTAAAACGAGCTCACTCAGCTGTGTGTCTCTGTCCTTCCTATCTTATTCAATCAGTCAACATAAATCTATTTGAGTACCCACTGGATTCTTTATATTGTAAAGGATATGGCATAAGATGTGGTCTCTTTTAAGTATATCTTGGGAAACAAGTTGAACACACAAATCAAACAGCAGCAAACAATTGTTGAGCTGCCCAGGAATGTTCCGAGAAAGCAAAAGGCTCTTCTAGCCTTTCCGTTTTCACTATTTTCTTTCTCACCCTTTCCTCCATCCTTCAAACTGCCCAGGACCTTGCCTGCATAGGGAAACACTCACTCATACCCACACTAAGTGCTCAGGAACAATTCACAGGAAAGCTGCTCTCTTTCAGTGAAGTGGCTCCTCCCCTTCTCCTCTCCCTCACTTACCTCGAATTCTCTTTCATCAAGCAGTTCTCAACAGTACAGATGGAAAGGATTAGAGGGAAAGGAAGAGAAGAGCATTTACTAAACACCTACTACTTGTTGGGCATTGTGCTAAGTGCTTTACAAATATCTCATTTGATTAGACCAAGCAAATCTTCAATAAGGTGGTAAATCCTTTGTAATATAAACTACAGATTACTATTCTCTCTCTCAGGGCCAGTTATATTAACAGTGGACAACTCTCCATCTGAAAAAAATGAACACTAACAGAGAATCAACAGACTGGTTTTCCCCCTTTCCACTTGTGTGCTCTGGGTTCTAACTATCCTGGTTGGTGTTAAGATGTCACAAAATCAAGCTGGCTCCAGGCCAGACTATGTTTCTTCTCCCCTTCTATTATCTGACTTAATCCCAATTTGAATACTATCCTCTGCACTCCAACCCTTCTTGTGAACTGTCACCAATCCTTTCCAGAAAAAATCTGTCTCTGCTCTCTACTGTTCTAATCACCATCCCTAATACCTCCTAGTCCCAAACACCTTTCCCTAGCTACTATTCTCAGTGTTCTCTCTCTCTCATTAGCATATAAAAACTATCTCAATTTTGGATTTTTTGTCTTCAGCACTTAGCACAGTGCCTGGCACATAATGCTTATTAAATATCTTTTCCGTTCATTCTCATTTACGGTTGGAAAACAGGCAAACTGTGATATAAAAATGCTCCAGTGAAAAAAGCTATGAACCAGTCACAGGCCTTGAACCTCCCTTTGAATCTCAGCTCTGCTGTTTAACACTTGGGCAAATCACTTGACCTGAGTTCTTGTGTTTTACCTGTTCAACCAAAAGACTGAATTAGATTAGATGCCCTCTAACGCTACTTCTAGCTCTCGATCTATGGTTCTGTGTAGACACTTAATGACAACTGTTAATGAACACTACCATAATGTAAGCAACAATGAAGATAAAGAATTCAAAGAAGCATGGGAAGAACAATATAAACTAATATAAGGTGAAGCAAGCAGAATCAGAAAAACAATGCACACAAAGCACAATACTGTAAATGGAATAAGAAAACAAAACAATTTAAACCAAATTCTGTGAAATTATAACCAAGCCTGGCCTTGAATAAGAGCCGGATCTATGAGCATGGGGCAAGGCATATGTCAGACTGGGCTGACCTGTTGGTTAGTTTTGCTGAACATTTTTCCTTCCTTTTTACTCTTTTTAAAAAAATGTTAATCCTCTATGGGAGGAAGAGAAAAGGGAGAAAGTACATTTCGGGCAATGAAAGTGATGGAAAAACAAAAGTTATCCATTTAAGTTTTTTTCAAACGCTGACATAAGAGGAACACAAAGAACAAGGGAAATAACTGTAAAATAATGCAAATGGGGAAAGCCTCTAGTGATAAACCACCGGGATCAAAACAACCTAACAGAGAGTCTGGATCGCGCACATGAAGGGACCAAAGCAGGATTTTTGAAGATTACTCTTAAAAAGGCTATTTGTGCATTTCATATGTTTCAGTATTAAGCTGGTTTTATTGTAATGTTTGCCAACCCCATGATTTTTATACCCTGTGAAGTGGGGCCCAAAACCGCAGCGAGAGGCATTCTCACCCGAGGGGGGGGCCATGCCAGATTGAAAACGTGACTGAAAGATGTATTTAAAAATAAAATAAGACCAAAATACAACATTGATGATGTCAATTTACGGTTTTCTACGAGCTTAACAGATCTATACCAGAAGTTGTTGTCCAGTTGTACCCAACTCTTCACGACCCCACCTGGGTTTGTTTGGGGGTTTTTTGTTTTGTATTTGTCCTTTGGGCAAAGACACTGGAGTGGTTGGCCATTTCCTTCTCCAGCTCATTTTACAGATGAGGAGCTGAGGCAAACAGGGTTGAATTACTTGCCCAGGGTCACACAACTACTAAGCGTCAGAGGTCAGATATGAACACAAGGCTTCCTGACGCTAGGCCTAACCCTTTATCTACTTCATCCATATTGCCACCTAACCGCTCAGAAAAAAAGTTAACACAAAGCCATCGGTAGGCAATATTCTCATAAAGAGAAAAATGACCAAGAAGACCACTGCAAGCTTGAGAAAGGAGACTGGGTCAGTAGAGAATGCGGAATTCCCAAGTGATTAACCCGAAGGTAACATTTCACTCAGGGCTCTGACATCTTGAGAAGGTAAACAAAAACAAGGCAATGTGTAATGTTGTGATGCTATAAAGTTAAGCTCGGAGGCTCTTACCTCAGCGAAGCCTTTAAAGCAAAAGAAGCCACCCTCCAGCTCCTCCCTCCTCTCTCTGGGGCTCCAGTGCCCTGCCGCCGCCGCCTCAGACTAGGTGTCCCATTGTCATCTCACATTCAACATATCCAAAGTGACACCACCTTCTACTCCTTCAACATTTACCCCATATAACATGTTTATCAATTTCCAGATTCCATCATTTCTACCTGCCATTTATATATCTCTCATCTGGTCTCTTCTCGCTACCTACCCCCCACTTTTCCATCTTGTCCCCTCTCACCTGAAATACTGCAATGGCTTCATTAATTTTTTCTCTCTTTATCTTCTCACTCCAATGTAGCTTCACCTCTGCCTCCAAAGTGATCCTCATTAAGCTTTGGTCTGACTATGTCAAGCTCCTACTCAATAAATTCAGCGGCTCCTTATGTCCTCTAGTATCGTGGGATCAAAGATATAAAGCTGGAAGTGACTGTCAGGGATCAAATTTCTGTTGGGCTTTTAAAAGCACTTCACCATCAGTCATAATCTCTGGGTCTCAGCACTGTACACTGCACTTACCTGGAATGCACTCTCTTTTTGCCTCCTTAATGATTCCTTTCTTCCTCAGTTCAAGTGCTCCCTTCTACATAGGGTCTTTCCAATGTTCCCAAATTATAGTGCCTTCTCTACCTAAACTACCTTCTATCTATTTTTTCCAGGTGCACACAGAGATGTTCATGTCTTCCATGAGTGAGATCAGGAGCTGTTTGCTTACTGATTAGTATTCCCCAGTCAAACGTAAGCTCCTAGAGGGCAGTGCCCAGGTCTCAGCAGTATCTACAATGCCTTTCACTTTTTCCTTTCTTTTTAATTATTTTTTAGCCAGGAAAGAGGCTCTAATCCTATGACTTCAACAGGACATAGAAATTGCACTAATGCAGAACAGCAACTCATCTCCAGAAAGTCATCCAGGGCACAGACACCAGATGACCTGCCCACGTCACACCTGTATCATGCCTGAGGAAGAACCTGAATTTAGGGATTCCCAACTAGAAGGTCTACTACCCTTTCTCCAGCCACTACACCAAGCCACCTTTCCCCTGGCAAATATATACTGGGCCACAATTCAAATGACTGGCCTCACAAAGGCCTGTCAAAAAGTCAATGTGTTTTTATTCTTACTTAAACCTAATTTGGTTCTAGAAGACTAAGAACGGTTAACTTCTCATCACCAGAAATAAAATATTTCAAGCAAACTTCAGTTTAGCCTTATTATTCAACTCCCCTCAGAGCTTATATCAAAATAGACCCCTGATGCTGGATGTGTTAGACCAACCAAGGTGGGGGAGTGGGGGTGGTATCACACTTGCAGTCTCTGATAACATCAACACAAAATTAAAGAAAAATAGTGAAGCTTCCAGTTTCCCGTTTCTCTTCCTGCTCTGTGGCAGGGAGTAAAAGGAGACAGGAGGAGCAAAAACTGGGGCTTAACAGACTGGACTGAAGTATGATGGCAAGCAGCCAAACAGAGCAAAAAAGAGCTCGTATCTGAGAAGAGCTTAGCCTCAATTCGGAAAACGAATTTTGGGGTAAAAGAGTAACAACAATCTGCCTTGATCTTAGATGATAGAAGAGAAAAACATGCTTCTTCTGCTAGTGAAACATTAAGCCTACAAAAGTTAAAATGAAAGCAGCTCAGTTTCTCATAGCAACCTAAGATACTGCACTGCATATACTGTATATAAAGTGCACATTTAGAACCCTGACTAGTAAATATAAATGTGACATGTGCAATGTGGGCGATAACATTATTCTGGGAACTTAACTTTGAAATTTTCAAACTTCCATACTGCAGTCTCAGTGATGATATAATAAAGCCAGCTATGCAGAAGGTGCAAACGCAAGGAAGAGGAGGTACAAAGAATAAAAATAGAAGCAAAAAAAGATGAAAGACAGGAAAATTTAGGCTGACTATGAAGAAAGTTACTAACCTCCCTCTGACTATGAATCAGCCCTGTGAAAGTACCTTTGGTTTTCAAATTCCATGTATCCAGGGTGCTTTATGATAGGACTCCAAGCCACATTTACCATTCCCCTAAAGCAAAGATGAAGAAAACATGTGGCAGCGGCTCTGAGAGAGCCCCGGGGTGAGGGAGCTGCCTTTATATCAGCTCCTGGCTCCCCTCCATGATCCAGTGCAAGATTTACATCCTCTGGTGCAATTAAGAGCTTGCATGGAGTTAGGTCAGTTGAGTTAGACCAGTGGTTCCCAACCTGTATGTCAAGGGAGCTCCAAAAGGTCCATATTTAATCATGTGATTTCTCGATTTACTAACATTGCTGACACTAACATTACTACCATTATTACATGAAAGAATTTCACTTTCCCAAATTTTTATATTAAACAGACATCCTTGTAATCAAAAAGTTTGGTTGGGATCCAATAGGGATAATTATTTTAAAGACCCTTGCAGTTTTAAAATTCTGTGATTCAATCTTTCCATATTTGTGAATAGAAATTCTGTAAAGAGTTTAAAAAGTTGTTTTTAAAACCCATAAAATATTCTTAACTCCACAGAGACAGGAGCTATACAAATTACAAGGTGCTTCTACACCAGCAAGTTTAGAGAAAGATCAATACATGCCTCCATTCCAAAGAGAAACTACTCTATACTTGTTTGACCTCAAGTAACTTAACTCCCATCACTGGACCTTATTTCCTCATTTGTAAAATGAAGTTGTTGGCCTCTTCTAGCTCTAAAATCCTATTAGATTTGAAATCAATTTTAGACAAAAAATCCAGCTGACTCTTTGTGGTTGCAAAAAACTGGAAATATAAGGGATGCCCATCAATTGGGGAATGGCTGAACAAGCTATGGTATATGAATGTAATGGAATATTATTGTGCTTTAAGAAATGGGAAGGAGATGGACTTCATAATTACCTGGAGAGGCTTATACAAATTGATGCTAAGTGAGAAGAGCAGAACCAGGCAAAACTTGTACACAATCACAGACACATCCTACATGTGATGACTAACCTCGATAAACTGGATTATCCTCAACAACGCACAGCTAAAAGACAACTCTACAAGCCTCAAGATGGAAGGAGATATCTAAACTCAGAGAAAGATCTAGAAAGACTATAGTTTAAATGGAGACTGAAGCAAAACATGCTATTGTTCTTTTTCATGTTTGGTTTTGCTTTTTTTTTCCCCAGCGATCACTCACTGGTTACAACCCTTCTATATAACCAAACTATTGTATGATGTAAAAGTATCTGCAGATCCTATATGTGATTGCACGCCATCATGGGAGGAGGGGGAGGAAGGGACGGGAGAAAATCTGAAACTCAGGGGATTGTATAATTGAATCTTGTAAACTAAAAGTAAATAAAATAAAGTGTTGAAAAAAAAAATACACCTGAACTAGCAAACAGTGAATTAAGTAGAGCCATGCACCCGATCACTGAAAATTACTCTCTCCCCATACAAACCCAAACATCTGGAATAAAATTTTTCATTTAAAAATTTTAAAAGTAGTTGGTAAAGTAACAAAAACTATACTAAATCATATAAGACAATACTATCCAACTGAATCAACACTGGAAATTTAAGGTGGCACCATATGACTAACATCGATCAGCAACAGAAATTCTTATCTTTTCTCTGTAGGCTTCATTTAGCAAAAAGGTCAGTTATTGGATTAGCCACAGGAAATCAGAGAAGCATCTTAAATTATACCACTGGAATGGTCAACAGCTAATCACAAAGATAAAATGTTTTTCAAAGTTATATACTATATTAAAAACAGCAGATCACTTTTGTGATTGTTCAGTCATTTCAGCAGTGTCTTGACTCTTCATGACCCCACACAGGGTTTTCTTGGCAAAGACACTGGAGTGATTTGCTATTTCCTTCTTTTGTTCATTTAAAAGATGAGAAAACTGAAGAAAATAAGGTTAAGTGACTTGCCTAGGGTCATACAGCTAGTAACTGTGAGAAATAACCCTTCAAGCCCAAATAGATACAGTAAATTAGACAGACTCTGGATGAGTGAAGCAGCTGGAATTTTAATACATCCTGGAGGGCAGGTAAAGGGACCCAAGATGAGATTCCCTCACCCTTGTGAGAAATAATCATCTTACAAAAAAACTCCACATGGCCCTCAGTGAATTAAAGAAAGATTTTATTAATCGTTCTCCCAGGTGACCCACAAGGAGACACATCGTTTCAGACAATTACAAAGCTTCTTATAAAATTCTGATTAGAATTTCCCTCCTGTATTCCACTGGCTAGGCACTTCAGGGTTCTTAGCCTATCTGAAAACACCTAAATCCCACCCCCATGTGGGTCTGCATTCCAGCTTACATTTCTCATTTTCTTTATACTTTACTTAGAAAAAGAATGACAAGTTAAAAATTCTTTTAAAGGAAATTGATAAAAGGAAGAACCCAGGGCATTTAGGTTTCCTTTACCATAAACACAAGAGGAGTTCTAACATTCAAAATACTGTCGTAGAATGAAGTTTCCCTCCAGCCTTAGGGGTAGTGGATTTGACCCAAAGTAAGGAGATGTTTGGCTTTAGATACGCTGATAAGCCCGAAAGACTGAAGTGTTAAACAACATTCCCAAAACTTTCTCTCTAATCCATTTGTTTTCCTGCATTCCACAGTAAATAAAAGACTTTTTGGTATATTACATGTTTTCTGTGGAAAACAAAAGTTCAATTCATCCCTTACGTGTCTGAGTCCAGATTTGAACTCAAGAAGATGAGTCTTCCTGACTTCAGGCCTGGCACTCTATTGTGCCACCTAGCTGCCCTATACCACTTTAGATCATTCATTAAAAACAAAAGCCTGTTTTCTAATGGGTGAGTTTTTTTAAATCTTCATCCTCAACTAAGTTGTCAAACCGATCTTCCAAAATCACAGGACTAACCACATGAACCCCCCTCCCCCCAGTACCCAATAAAGTCTAATGCTTCCCTCTTATATGCAATCTCAAATATAAAATCGTGTTTGTCTTTTAAAGCCCTCTTAACCTAGTCCCCCCCTTACCTTTCCTGCCTTTTTTCACCTCGCCCCCTCATCCCTTACTCCCTCCTTACTGTTTATCATTTCGCTTTCACTAGCTGAAGTCCAAGCCTAGAACGCTCCTCCTCGCTACATCCTGGGTTCTCAAGTCACAGCTAAAATGCCACCTTACGCGAGCAGCTTTTTCCAATCCCCCTTAATGCGAGTACCTCCTCCTGAGATATCCAATTTGCCCGGAACGTATCTCGTTTATACCTAGTGTTTCCCATGCAGTGCCTCGAGATCAGGGGCTATTTGTGTCCGCCTTTGTATTGCCAGCCTTTAGCAAAGTGTCTGGCACCAAGTGGGCATTTAATGCTTGTTGACTTGACTCCATGGTCTTTTATGCAAAAGGGGACTAAATTAACAATGAGAATGGGAAGATCCGCCAGACCCTCAAATACTAACTCCCCTTTGGAGCCAACAAAAGAGCATTTAGTGCTATTTCTCCTGCCCTAAGGAAGAGATCAGGATTTGAGATTGCTTTCTGATCACAACAGCCCAAAGATTCAAATACACAATTATTTTAATTATGGAGCCCAAGACCAGAGTTCAAATTATGCCTGTCAACACTTCATTCACTTTCTTTCACATCAAATTCCTAATCTGTAAAACAAGGGGATTGAAACAGATGACCTCTGGGATTTCCTTCTAGCTCTAAATAACTGTTGCTATGACCCTAAATGAGCTCTTAAGTGCTCATGGTTGAAAAAATTTAGAACACCAAAACCTCAGCTGTACCTTACACTGTGTCATCTCTTGTAGTCTTAACATTGCAAAAGTACTGGCAAAACAGCTTCAAATTCACTTTGAATTTTGTGAAGACACATTTTCAAAAAGAAATTTCCTACACTTGCCTTTAACTTAAACGACAAATTCTTCACAGAAAACACTGCTGGGCTACAAAACAAAACAAAGAGCCTACTTCTCTCTGGAGAAAAGCATGCACCTCAAGCCCACAAGAATCTCAGCCCTGGACCTTTGGAGCTTTCTCCTGCTCCTGCTCAGTGCTTGCTGCCTCTTGGAGGAGGAGATGCTGCAGCCTGCTCAGCACCCTGGCCTTGGTTTTCTCACCCTGGCCCTCCTTCAGAGACTCGAATGGTGTGCTTCTGGGCCAAAGAGGGACACAGGCCACAGCCCTCAGCAAACTCTTCATTTTGGAAGAGAGCTTCAGCCTCCCCTTCAGATTGGACGGCTCCTCCAAGTCGGTCATGTGAAATGCCCACTGTACTTTTCAGTGCTATCTTCCTCCACTAGAATGCAAAGCTCCTAAAGGGCAGGGGCTTGTAGTTTCTTTTTGCCTTTCTGCATATTCCTAATGCTTAGTACAGAGGCTAGAATATAGTAAGGGCTTAACAAACAACAATGTTTGAGTGACTGACAGGAAAATCTGGTAACTCAAAGACTCTATTTTTTAAAATTCAATTTCATTTTCTTTTCAGTACTAAATTCTCTACCTCCCCCTTCACCGATAAAGGAGGAGGGGAAAAAAACCCACTATGGATAGTCAAGCAAAACAAATGCCCACAAGGATTATGTTTATTTTTTAAAAATCCACCTGCGGGGTAGGCAGGTAGGGCAGTAAATAGAGCACCGGCCCTGGAGTCAGAAGGACTTGAGCTCAAATCCAGCCTCAGACACTTAACACTTACTAGACATGTGACCTTGGGCAAGTCACTTATCCCCAACTGCCCTAACTCCCCCCTCCAAAAAGCCAAAAAAAAAAAAAAAAAAGTCAGCCTGCACTCTGAGTCCCTCATTTCTCTCTTCACGTGGAGGTGGATGACTCATGTGTTTCATTCTGAGTCCTCTGAGGTTTTCAAAGTTATCTGTCTTTACAATACTGCTATTACTAGATCAACTATTCTCCTCATTTCATTTTTCATCAGTTCATACACACTTCCCCAGGTTTCTCTGAAACCACCCCTTCACCATCTTACATTTATATTCAAAGAGTCTTACAAAATGTCCAAAAGAACTAAGTGAATTAGAAGCTACACAACACTTACCGAGGAAAACTGTATACATATAAAAATTGGCCTGAACAAGACCCTGTGACAAAATAAGATCTGTAATCCCTCTGCTTCCCCCAAATGGATTCCAATCAACAAAGCAATATAAAATAATACCTACACACACTCAACAATGACAACAGCAGCAACTAACATGTAGACTATGAAAATATGAGATGATCTATGCATTTTAAAATCGGAATCCCTCTTTTACGTTATTTTCTTTATAGGTAAACCAATTATCATCCTCTTTTATTAAGTACATCATTAAGTACTTTTAATATAATAATTCACCATCTTCCTTTCCTACGTACCTATTGAGAAAAAAACCCGCTGGTTTTTTCAAAAGGTATGAATTGTCATTTCTAAATTCTGAGAATTCTCCCCTCTTAGTTCATGTATGGTATAACTCCATTAAAGGTGTGTTTCCTGCCAAGTGTTCTGTCATAATTACCAAGCCAGGCTGGAATGTGCAGTGAAAAGGGAGATAAACATATACCGGAAAACACTTTCACACATGCCGAAATTGTTCTAAACATGCTTTACAATTGCTCTTTATAAGAGAAAATACAAAAAAAGAAGAGCTTTAAAATCTAAGCACTGACATAATAGTTTTATCTAGGCCCTAGATATTTTAGGGCCTTCTTTGCCTTCAACCCACTGAAGAAACGAAGCTATATGCCAAGCCAAACAAGTAATTAAGCAACTTTTGTGAAACATCTAATTTAAGATATTTAAAATGAAAAAAAAATTCCAGAAACATTTCTGACTTTTTGAAAATCTGTAACATCAGAGTAACTTAATGCCAGTTTTTAAAGTCCGGATTTACTTTGAACCCCAGTGACAGTGACAGAATGACTTACATGATGTAAGAAAGTCAGCTGTTACTATGGGGATCTACTCTAATCTCTGATAGAGGATATAGCAGCCTTTTAACATTTTTGTGTAAGTATGTTTTAATGTTTTGACTCTTCAGTTAAAGCTTAATCTGATTTTAAATTTTTCTGTTTCAAGCTGCATTCTGCCTAGCACTGCACAATTCTGGAAAAATTCTGGAAAAAAGCAGTAATTTTAGTTGCTTTGTTAAAGTGGAAAGGGCATTTGATTTGGAGTCGTAAGACAGGAGTTTGAATCTTGGCTCTACTACATGCAACCTGTGCTATATAGCTTGAACAAATCACTTCATCCACATGTCAAGACATAAAAATCTCACAAACATGCAGAAAGGCAGAAATATTAAACATATCCTTTAATAAACTATAATGTAATAAACACTAGCATATTCAGTAAAGGGCCAGTGAAGAAAAAGTGATCTGAAACAATAATTTGAGACTGCATAACAATCCTAAAGAATTGGTAAAGCAAAGAACAAATCACAGAAACAGACAATTTCATCACATAAAATGACGAGACAACATATCAAAATTTGTGTGATGCAGCCAAGGCAGTCATTAGGAGAAAATTTCTTTTTTTTAATTATTTTCATCAACAAATGAGGGGGGAAAAAATCAATGAGATAAGAAAATCAAAGATCAATGACTTGAAGATAAAATTAAACGAGAAAACTAATTTTAAAATACCCTAATTAAACACCAAAATACAAATTCTAAAAATCAAAGAAATTAGCAAAAATGAAATTAACAAGACATTTAATTAATAAAACTAGGAGCTAAGATTTTTTTAAAGTAAGCCATTAGCAAATTTGATTTTTTTAAAAAAATTACCAGTATCAAAAATGTAAAAAGGAGAACTCACAATAAATTGTTAGAATTTATTATTAGAAACTATTTCGCAATTATGTCAATAAAACAGATGACTTAGATGAAAACGATATTTACAAAAATAAAATGTTCACATTAACATAACAAGAAATAAAACTTAAATAACCAACTTCATAAAAATGAACTGAATAATCCATAAATGAGCACTTAAAGGTAGGAGAAAAAATACCCTAGAACCAGACTGAATTACAAAGCAAATTTTGTCACATATTCAAAGCACATTAATTCTAGCAGTGCCCAAATTATTTGCAAAAATGAAAAAGCAAAGGATACAGGCAAACTCCTTCTACAATATTAATATGGTCTTAACAGGGAAATAAAAGTGACCAAAAAAAGAGAAAGAAAACTACAGACCAATATCAGTGTTAAAAAATTTGATAAAATATTAGCAAAGAGGTTGCAGCATTACAACAAAAAAATTATACACTGTATAAGTAGGTTGGATTTATACCAGAAATGAACTGGTTCAATAAGAAAAATCATAAACATATCATATTAATAACAAAAATAATAAAAATCATATGTTTTCAATAGATACTGAAAAGGCTTGACAAAAACCCAAAACCTGAAAGCATATGAATGGATTTTTCCTTAACATGAAGAACACTACTATCTAAAACTAAGAGCAAACATTATATATAATAAAGGTTTTTCCAATAAAATCAAGTGTAAAGAAAATGTGTTCATTATCACCATTGTCATTTCATGTACCATTTTAAATACTAGGTATGGTAAGTGACAAGAAACTGAGGGAAGTAGAGGAAATATCTATTTTTACAGATGGTTTACTTAGAGAACCCTAAAAATTAATTGAAACAATTAAAACCAGCAAAGTTGCAGAATATAAAATAAATGATCAGCTTCTGTGTATAATCTGTAAAAATCCAGTATGAAAAAAAAGAGAAATTCCACTGAAAACAGCTACAAAATAACTGAGAGTCAACCTACCAATGAATACACAGGAATTACGTGAAAATATCTCTTTCCTGAAATACGGATCTAAATAAGTAGAGAAATATTAATTGCTCCCGAATAGGCTGAGTCAAAATAAAAGAAAATGGCAATGCTATTAATTAATTTATTCAGTAACACTGAATGTTACTAAAGATCAAGAATCCTCAAAGAAAACAATGAGAATGAAGGCAGTCTGGCTGTCTGAGATTTTAAGGCAGGCAAGGGAGAGAATGAGATTACATAACAGACAGAAGCAGAAACATACACCAGCGTTTGATGAACCCAAAGAACCTAACTAAAGTTCGTTCTGTATAAATTGCTGGGAAAACTGGAAAAGTCTGTCAGAAACTGAGTACCAAAATGAGCTCCAAATGGATACATAATTTATACATAAAAGATGACACTATAAACAAATTAAAGGAGAAAGAAGAAATTAAGATATAGTGATAAGAGCTCAGATTCAGTGGCCAGACAGTATGCACAGGAAACAGACAATTTTAATTACATAAAATTCGAGAAGTTTTTGCACATACACACACACACACACACACACACACACACACACACACACACACCCCACTCCCAAATTAACTAAAATTAAAAGGAAATCAGTTAAGGGGGGGGAGGGAATCTTTGCAGCAAGCTTGTCTGATAAAGCACTCATTTCCTAGCTATAGGAGGAATTGGTTTAAATTTCTAAGTCATTCCCCAGTTGATAAATGGCCAGGGGATACAAAGACAGTTTTCAAAGTAAGACTCAAGGAACTGCTAAAAATTAGAGAAATGCACATTAAACCAAGTTTGAGGTGCCATCTCACACAGTCAGATGGCAGAAGTGACAAAAAAGGAAAACGACAAATGTTGGAGACACTGAGAAAAATCTCATTGTTGGGCGAGCTGTGAATTGATTCAGCCATTGTGAAAAATAATTTGGAATGATGATCCATCCAAAAGTCATTCAGCTGATGAAGTTTTTCATGCGATTTTCTTTTAATTGTGTCTTCAAGACCCATGAGATAACAAAGGTATGTTTAGACAGAATATTATTACACAAAACACAGCACAGAACAAGAGGTATAATTTCTGGTAAAGTTACTACTTCTAAGTGTCTTTATTTAAAATCAGTTGAGATTTGCTGGAACACCTCAATTTCAGAGCAGCAGTTAAGACTAAGAGTGATACTGACTGGTTTTGTTGAGAGCTTCCTTATTAGTAGGTTCAGTCATTTTCAATGGTGTCTGACCATTCATGATCCCTTTTGGGGTTTTCTTGGCAGAGATATTAGTTTGCCACCTTCCTTCTCAAACTCATTTTACAGATGAGGAAACTGAGGCAAACAGGGTTAAAGGACTTGCCCAGTGTCACACAACTAAGTGTCTGAGATCACATTTGAACTCAGTCTTTCTGACTCCAGGCTTGGCACTATTCACTTCATCACCTAGATGTCCCCTTCCTTATCAGTAGGACAGCAAAAAAACATTTATTAAGTAGGCCACACTATGAGTTCACTAGGCACCATGGGCCTGGCAAAAGACAATTCCTACTTTCAAGGACTTTACAATCTAAAGGGGAAAACAATGTGCAGGTAACTATGTACAAACAAGCTACATACAGGATTAATAGGAAATAATCAAAAGAAGGAAAGGACTAGAACAGGAGGGACTGGAAAAAGCTTCCTGTAGAAGGTGGGATTTTAACTGAGACCTGAAAAAAGCCTGGAAGCAGAGATGAGAAAGAAAAGCTTTTCAGATATATGGGGGACAAAGAAAATTTCCAGTGCCCAGGGGCAGAGTGTCTTGTGGGAGGACCAGCAAGGGGGACAGTGGCACTGGCTGGAGGAACACCTGATAAGGTATAAAATGTAACTAAACTGGAAGGGGGGAAGCCTAGGTAATGAAAAGTTTTGAATGCCAAGGGAGTGGAAGGGGCATCAGGTATAAGAAGACTGGAAGGGCATGGAGAAGTAAGGTTATAAGTAAATTAACAAAAATAAATTTCAAAGTCGGAGGGAATCTCTAGATCTCTAGCTGCATCTGTCAAATTAGATCAAGTCATAAACTTAAGTGGGTTAACCGAGTAAGAGCAATGGCATATGGCAGCCAAGTACAGTTTGGGGTCTAACTGTACCAATTTGTACCTTTACTTAATAGGGTTAGGGTTTACTAGAAAGCGTCTCACATGGTAGGCACTAGATACTTAATAACAATGTGTTTTTTGCTATCCTATAACTGGGGAGCTGGTTCCTCACATTCTGCTGCTATTTCAAGATAGCTTGAAGGACTGAGAACAGGCAGAACACATTTAAATGTAAATTTTATGAATTCTTGGTTTCATTCTATTTGTTGCTATCTTAACTTTCTAAGAAAAAAAATCCTTACACCCCCAAATAGTTTTATAAACACCAAGAACGTACTACAGAAATAGAAGTAGTTTCACATAGAGATTTAAATATTTGCCCAAGAAAAGCTTTTGAGCACCTGCGATCCGTGTTACTCTGGCTGGTTTTCATTTGTTGTCATTTAATCCTTTTCAGTTGTATCCGACTTTTTGTGACCCTTTGGGAGTTTTCTTGGTTTGGCCATTTTCTTCTCCAGCTCATTTCACAGATGAGGAAACTGAGTCAAACAGGATTACACAGGGTTACACAGCTAATGTCTGAGGCCAGATCTGAAGTAGGGTCTTCTGACTGCAAGCCCCAGCACCCTGTCCCCTATGCCACCGTGCTGCCTAGAGCTCGGAAGAATAAGCACAGGAGTGTCTAGCGCTGGGAACGGTTTGGACTGCTTTGCTCTTGGGGAGCCAAGATGTGAATTTAAAAATAAAATCAATATAATTATACACCAGAAGTAAAAATGAGCAAAGAACTCAGGAGCATGCCACTCCTATGTCCCAAAGCATAACGGATACTCTTTTTTCTGCCTCTAGACGGTTATCAAGCTATTATGGCAAAAGTATCCCCAAGGCTTGTCCTTCAAGTTTTCCCTTTTACGTTTATGGGAAATATTCATGGAAAGTCACCAAGTTTATTATATATTTACTATATTTATTGGCTGCTGCCACTGCTTAATAGCCTCTGCATACATTTACAAGTATAATAAAAAAAAAAAAAAGTAGCAAGCATTTTTACTGAGCTAATTTGGTTATAGATTGTGGTGACAAAAACTGGAAAACTCTATTGAAAAGTAACCCTTCCAGACCTGTTATCCAGGGACATAACTAGGGTGGGGCAGGGTTACTCAGGATTTAGCCCAGGGCAAAGGGAAATTCTTCTTTTATCTAACCCTTTCCCCACTCTCTATCTCCATTTCTGTGGCCTTCTTCCTCACTTGTATGACAAGAGAAAGTCTGAGCAGGAGCCTGGAGGCTGCTGGGCTTGCTCAAGATGGGACAAGCAGCTTGACGGCCTGAATCAGAATTCAAGGTGGCCCTGGGGGGTAAGGTAGGAGACAAGGCAAAGGCATTAAAGGATCTTTCCAAACAAACCATATCCTTCATTTCTGGAAATGTCACGTGCCTTTCATTCTATCAATAAGCACTTACTGTGTACCTGGCACTGTGCTAAGAGCCTTTCTGGCTAGCAGCAACAGGCTAGGGAGACTCTACGCCCCTGGCCCGAGGAAACCTTCAGAGATAAAACTATCATCTCAGCATTGGCTTCCTGGCCTCTAAAATGAGGATTTCTTCCTGAAATTTTGTTGTTGTTATTGCTTTGGAGGAGTGTGTATTGGATTTTTTTTGGTTGGTTTTGGGTTCTGGGGTTGTTTTTGCCATCCACAAGTTGTCAATCCTTGGAGCCCAGATTGGCTGGGAGGACAAGGTCTCAAGTTTATATGGGCTATCCTATCAGGTTAGGGCAGGCCTGCACAGGATGTTTTCTTCTACACTTTTGTGGTTGCCAGAAATCCTTTGGAGTGCTGAAGATTGTGCAGGCCTGGGTTAGGGGCTCTAATTCAAGAATCCTGAGTCCTGGTGGAAGCTAACTACATGGGGGAAGGGGGGAAGAATATCCATATACATGGAGCCTTTTTATTCTCAGGTCTTTCCTCCCCACATACACATTTCAGTTTATACTTTCCAGCCAGGAGGTAGGAATTGGGCTGCTTGGACTTGGGACATTATCTGTGCCTTGGCCCTAACAGTCTATGAGGTTTGGACTCCATTTGACTCCACCTAGGCACAGTCTCAACTTGAGAGCCGAATGAATGTGACTCACCCTGACAAAGTCATTTCCCCTATTGGGGGGAAACTTCAGTTTCCTTAACTGCTAAATCAAGTCATTTGAGAATGCAGGCAAAGCTAGCTTTAAGACCTTCCACCCCTCATTTACCTCCATCCTGAAAGGCTCAGGCAAGTACAAAGACACAACAGGACTTCAGTATCTAGTTACTAAGAAATAACTACCTTGAACTGGGAAGCTACTAAATTGATCATCAGGTGGGAAGGGAGTCCCGGCAACTCCCCTGAAAGAGCAGCAGCCTTTCAAAGGCCTGGAGTCTGTCTCCGCTTCCTCTGCCTACCCTGACTGAGGGAGGGTGTCCTTACTGCCACTTGCCCCAGGCCCAGTTTGATGTTCCCCATAGATGAAAAATGTCAGTTATAATTTCAATAAACCAGTCAAGTCCATTAGCATTTGTTAAGCTCTTACTGTATGCCAGGCTCTAGTGACACAAAGAAAGCCAAAGACAGTCCTTGACCTCAAGGAAATCAGTTTAAAAGGCAGAAACAAAATGTAAACAACTGCATACAAGATATATACAGAATTAAATGGGAGCAGTCTCATACAAAAAGCACCAAGATAAAAGGGGGTTGGGAAAGGCTTCTTGAAGAAGGTAAAACTTTAGCAGAGACTAGAAGAAAGTCAAGAGGTAGGGATGAGGGAGCTTTAGGAACAGGGAGTGAAAATGATTGGTGTTAGGAGGTGGGAATGTCTTGTGTGAGAAAGAGTCAGTGACACTGAGTATGTGGAGGGCGGTGTAAGAAGAATGGAAAGATAGGAAGAGGCCAGATTATCAAGAGCTCTGAAAGCATTTGATTCTGGTAATAAGAATCAACTAGATTTACTGAGTAAGAGACGACATGGTCAGATCTATGCTTTAGAAAAAAAAAAATTGCCTTGACAAGTAAGTGAAAGATGGATTATAGTGGGGAAAAGACTGCGGGTAGAAAGTCTAACCAGTAGGTCTTAGCAACAGTGCAGGTGTGAAGTGATGACGGCCCATACAAGGGTGGTGCTGGAGTCAGGAGAGAAGAGAATTGATCTAAGAGATGTTAAGAAGGCAGAAAGAAATGTCAGGACCAATCAGATATGGGGATGAGGATGACACCTAGGTTGGGGGCTGGAAGGAAGGCATCATTGTCAACAGTAATACGGAAGTTTGGAAGAAGGATTGGGAGGAAAGATGAGTTCAGTTTTGGACATGAGTTTGAGATGTCTATAGGACAACAGGCAGTTGGGAATGCAAGACTGGAGGTCAGCAGGGTCTTGGGGAACTTCCACTGTTTAGTCAGGGAGAAGATCCAGCAAAGGAGACAGAGGAGGAGTGACTAGACAGGAAGAAAGAGAACCAGGAGAGAGAACAGTATAACGATAAAGAAGATGATCTAGGGCAGAGGTAAACACACTGCCTCTTATAACACTCCAACAACAAGTTTAGAGCAGGCTGAACCAGATTAAATTTTAATCAGGAAATGTTTAACCAAATAAATAAAAATACAATAAAACAGAGGTAATATTAATATCCTCAGGGTTCCTTTTATAGGGCTAATTGGCCCTAATTTCTGAGTTTGACCCTAATGATCTACACTGTTAAAGGCTGCAGAGAAGTCAAAGAGGTTTGAGAAAAGCCCATTAGATTTGGCAATTAGTAACTTTGGAAAGAGTTTCAATTGAATGGTGAGGTTAAAAGTCAGACTACAAAGAGTTAAGAAAACAGGAGGAAAGGAAGTGGAGGCATAGATTGTAGGTGTTATTCTCAGAGTTTATTCATAAAAGGGAGGAGATATAGCAGATCTTTAGTTAGTATGCATTTCAAAATTAGATTAAAAAGCAGGTAAATGACAATTTTACTGAATTTGGTTATCTTATTTAAGGTATAATTGATTCTTTTCTTTTTGCTTATAGATTTTAAGAAATTGCTCCCCTTTCCTACTTTAATTTCCAAATGATGGGTTGGGGATCTCAAAACACTACAGTACATCCGTAATCAACAGGTAAACAGTTGTTCTGGACAGGAAAAAAGGCTTTAATGGAACATGTGCAAGTTGCTTGAGTAGTATGCCCCAGAATCTTTTTTGGGTCTGTTAAGGATTTTTTTAAAAAATATTTTATTGATTTTTAAAAATGTCAATGTCACTTTCCAATGACATATCCTCCCTTGTAACAAAGCAGAGAATTAAAGCAAAACAAATTGCTTCTGTTTAATTCTTAAAATGAGGATTATTCATGTTGAAATTAAGGGCTTTACTGTTATTCTATTTATAAGAATCTGACTGTAAAAGGTGTGTTTTGTAATGTTAGAAGCATCCTGGTATAATAATCGATTACAGGTGAAACTAAGGTTAGAGTCAGAGGAGGTTTCCCATCACCTCCAAACAAGTTCAAGATCAGGCAATTTACTTAACCTTTCTGTGCCCCAAGGTTACTCTCTCAGGCTATAAATTGCCAAAGTTTCAGCTTTGCACTGGTATAGGAATTTCCTCTTCTGGATCTCTCCAAACCAATGAAATCATTGTTATTGTTTGGTCATTTCAGTCATGTCTGACTCTTCTGACCCCATTTGGGGTTTTCTTGGCAGAGATACTGGAGTGGTTTGCCTTTTCCTTCTCCAGATCATTTTACAGATGAGGAAACTGAGGCAAATTGGGCGAGGTGACTTGCCCACAGTCACACTGCTAGTAAGTATCTGAGGCTTAATTTGAACTCAGGAAGATGAGTCTTCCTGACTCCAGACCTACTCTCTATCCACAGTGCCACATAATCTGCCTAATGAAAATCACAGGTTAATTAACAACAACAACCAGGTACATCAAAGGATGTAAATCCCCGCTTCAAATGAAAGAAGGAATTAGAGCTAGAAATGGACATTCAGGTTCTAATTCTGTCTCAGATACTTAAAAGATATGTGACCTAGGGCAAACCACAACCTCTCAGCCTCAATTTCCCATCTGTGAAATAGTGATGACAATAATAATGTCATATAATACAGCACTTAGCAAACCCTAAAGAGTTTTTATAAAGGTTGATAAAGGTTGACAACAATTGAACAGTCCATCAAAAAGATTACATTCCCTAGGGGGAGAAGTATACACAAGTACAAAAAAAATAAGACAAGGCACTTCTGTTTGAGAGAAGGTCCTGAAGGCAGGGAGGTGCAGACTAACCTTACACAGTACAGATCATATGAGCTCTTTGAGGGTAGGACAGTGTCATTTTGGTCTCAGTATCTTCACCCCAAGAATGGGCAGTGGATGGTGAATCAACTGCTAAGTGGCCTTGGAAGTTGGCTCCAAAGGAAACTAAGGATTCTAAAGAAAGAGCTATAAGGGTGGAGGGAAAGTGAGAAACCACAGGAAGGAGAATTGGGTTATACTAAGGTAGGTGTACCAAATAAAGTCTAATGAGGCTGGAAAGCTAGGATGAAGCCAGTTTGTCAAAGACTTTAAATACCAAGCAGAGGTGTGTATACTGGACTCTAGGATTAATAGAGATTCACTGAAATATACTGAGCAAGGAATGATTTGGCAGATAATATAGGGAGGGAGAATTGAATGAATAGTGGGAACAACATAGGAACTGGGAGTCAGAAAACTTGGGTGTTAAACTTCTCTGAAGTATCTTCTTTACCTGGATTTTGGGCATGGTATCTGTTCAATCTAAGAGTAGTGTTTCAAGGAAAATGCTTCATAAATCATAATGATCTCTATCATTGAATTATTACAGGATTCTTTATTCCATGAAGGTTTCAGAAAAAAAGCTGGACCTGTAGTACAGGAGTAAACTTCTACTAATCAATCAACAAACACTCTTTATTAAGCACTTATTATATCCCAGTCATTGTTAAGTTATAAAATATTACCCCTCCCACACACACAAAGGACAAAAATACTGCCCCTGCCCTCAGGGATCTCAGAGGAAAAGTAGGAGGAAGGAGAGGAGGGAGGGAAAAGATCAGGAAAGGGCTCCTTCTTAGAAGGGGGGATGTCAGAGGAATTGGGAAACATTTATTAATCACCTACTATGTGCCAGGGACTCTGCTAAACACTGGGGATAAAAAGTTAAATAGATGGTCCTGTCTTCAAGGAGCTGACAATCTAACGGGGAAGACAAGCAAATATGTACCAACAAGTTACGTATAGGAAAAATAGGAAACAAGAGGAAAGGCACTAGAATTAAGGTGGACTGGGAAAGACTTCCAGCAGAAGAGGGGTTTTTGTAAGGACTTAAAAGAAACCAGAGAAGACAGTAGGTGAAGGTGAGCAGGGAAAGCATTCCAAGTATGGGGGAGGGCCAGAGTCACTGGACAGTACAAGAAGATTGGAAAGGCAGAAAGGAACTAGGTTATGAGGACTTTGTATTTGATCCCAGAGGCAAAGACAGCCATCAGAGTTTGTTGAGGAGTAGGTGACACAGTCAAATCTGAACTTTTCCTCTATCTGAATGGAAGGTAAATAGAGTATAGACTGAAATGGGGAGAGACCTGAGGCCTACAGACCCTTCCCACTCCCCCAAACAGGTTACTACAATAGTCCAGGCCTGAGGGAATGAGGGTCTGCACAAGGGCAGGGGCAGTGACAGGAGAAGAAAGGGGCATATTCAGGAAAGGTCACAAAGGTGAAATTAACTGGCTTGGTGACAGCTTGGAGATTGGGAGGAGGGAGTGGGAGAGGAAGAAGAGTGTATGAGGGTGAATGAGGAGTTAAGTGTGACTCCTAGGTTGAGAGTCTGAGAGACTAGGAGGATGATGTTGCCCTTTACAAAAATAGGGAAGGTAGGAGGGTTTCCAGGGAAAGATAATGAGTTTGTTTTTGCACGTCTTGAGTTTAAGATGCCTCTGGGATACCCAGTGTGAGATTAGGAGTCTTGAAAAAAAGCCAGGGAAGAGATGTGTGAGAGAGGAGAACATTACAGCATGAGGGTTGGGAGAAGGGGAGTCAGCAGAAAGGAGACAAGAGGGTAATATGCCAGAAAATTCAAGAAGGCCATGGTAGCTAGATCACAGACTGGGTAGAGAGGAGCAAAGAAAATATTAAGAAGCATCCATAGATAGGAAGGGGTCAGAACTTTTAAAATTCTGGCTTTAAATGCCAAAAGGCTTTACATTTAATCCTGGAGGCAAAAGGGAGCCACTAGAATTCATTATTTGGAGGTAAGATGGTCAAAAGAATCTTTTAGAAAAATCACCTTGGCAGGTGAATGGAGGATGGATTCTAGTGGGAAGAGACTTGACGCAGGTAGATGAGTTGGAAATTTATTGCAGTACTCCAGGTGGGAGGTGAGAGGTCTATACCAAGGTGGTAGCTGAGTAAAGAGAAAGAGATGCATATTTGACAAAAACTGCTGGGAAAACTGGAAAGTAGTCTGTTAGAAACCAGGCATAGACCAACATTTCCCACTGTATACAAAAGTAAGCTCAAAATGGGTACCTGATTTAAACATAATGGGTGACATGACATCATAAGCAAATTAGTGAGACATGAAATACATTACCTGTCAGATCTAAGGATAAGGAAGACTTCATGACCAAAAAAGAAATAGAGAGGTTTGCAGGAGGTAAAATAGATAATTTTGATTACTTAAAATTAAAAAGCTTTTGCACAAACAAAATGAATGAAGATAAAATTAGGAGAAAAGCAAGAAACAGGGGGGGGGGGGGGGGTGACACCTTTGCAGCAAACTTCCCTGATAAAGGTTTCACTTCTAAAATATGTAGATAACTGAGTCAAACTTAAAAGAATAAGCACCATTGCCCAACCGATAAATGGTCAAAGCATATGAAGACGCAGTTTTCAGAGGAAGGAAATCTAAGGCATCAATAGGCATGTGAAAAAAATACTCTAAATCACTATTAGAGAAACGTAAATTAAAACAACTCTGAGGTACCAATTTAACAGAATGGCTAAAATGCCAAAAATGGAAAATGACAAATGCTGGAGTTGTTGAAGTTAATCAGCTGTTTCAGCTGTGTCTGACTCTGTAATCCCATTTTGGAGTTTTCTTGGCAAAGTCATGGGAGTGATTTGTTATTTCCTTTTCCAGTTCATTTTACAAATGAGAAACTAAGCAAATGGGGTCAACTGACTTGCTCAGAGTCACACAACTAAGTAAATGTCTGAGGCTGGATTTGAACTCATGAAGATGAGCCTTCCAAATATAATTTCAAGCCCTATGCTCTGTCTACCTAGCTGTCCAAAAATGCTGGAAAAGATGTAAGAAAAAAGATACACTAATGCACTACTGGTGGAGCTCTGAACTACTTCAACCATTCTGAAAAACATTTGGAACTATGCCCCAAAAGCTGTTAAACTTTGCATACTTTGACCCACTGATAATGTCACTAGAAATCGAAGGAAGAGGACCCAAAAGTACAAAAAAAATTTTCTAGTAGCTCTTAGTGGTGGCAAAGATTTGGAAACTGAGGGGATGTTCATCAACTGGGTGAATGGTTGAACAAGTTATAATATAGGAATGTGATGAAATACTATTTGTGATATAAGAAATGATGAAAGGGATGGTTTCAGAAAAACCTAGGAAGAATTGTATAAACTGATGCAAAGAGAAATAAGCAGAACCAGGTGAACAATTTATACAATAATAACAATAGTCTAAAGACAAACAAGTCCGAAAGTTTCAGTAAGTCTGATCAACACAACAACCAATCACAATTCCAAAGGACTCAGGAAACATGCTATCCACCTCCAAAGAGAGAGGGCTAACAGATCCAGAGTGTAGATTGAAGCATATTTTCTTCTTTCTTCTTTTTTTTTGCATGACTATACATATTTGTAATGATTTTTCTTTTCTTGCCTTGGGGGGAAGAGAAGAAGGGAATATTCATTATATTTAATGAACTGAAAATAAAATAAAATTATCTGGGAAAACCAAACAAAAACATTTCAATAACTGATTAAAAAAAGAGATGTGAGGTTAGAAAATGTCAAGATCTGAGAACAAATTGTGGATAAAATATTTGAAGGAGTCTATACTTTGAAGTTCCCTAGAATCAGGTAAGTGAGAAAGTTGGAGAAATTCCCTGTGGGATGGAGTGGGGAAGCCAACTGATAATAATCATTAGTGTCCCCTGTTTCCCTTCTCTCCAAATCACCTTCCACACAGCTCCGATGATACTAAAAAGCTTGCGTCTTACCAAGAACATCCACAACTCAAGAAATTCTAGTGGCTTCCCGGACCAACTGGGAAAAAATACAAATTCCTCTGTTTGGTTTTTAAATCTCCTTCACAATCTGGCCCCTGGTTCCTATCCTTCTCTTTACACACTTTTCTTCACGGTTTATGCCCTACTAGAAGCCAGTTCCCCGCAGTTACTATTGTCTATCCCAAAATCAGGCATATAATAAAGTCAACATAAAACTTTTTTTAAAGATTAACTAATTTATTTTTAGTTTTCAACATGCACTTTTATAAGATTTTGAGTTCTAAATTTTCCCCCTCCCTCTAGTCTGCCCTCCCCCAAACAGCACACAATCTGAGAGGCTATAAATGTATAATCATATTAAACATATTTCTGCATTAGTCATGTTGTGAAAGAAGAATCAGAACAAAAGGGAAAAACCACAAGAAAGAAAAAAAACCAAAAAAAGAGAAAATAGTCTGCTTCTATCTATATTCAAGACTCCATAGTTCTTTCTCTGGATGTAGACAGCATTTTCCATCATCAGTGTTTTGGAATTGTCTTAGATCACTGCATTGCTGATAAGAGTTAAGTCTATCAAAGTTGGTCCGGAACAATGTTGCTGTTACTGTATACATTGTTCTCCTGGTTCAGCTCACTTCACTCAGCATCAGTTGATGTAATTAATATATAACTTTCAAAGGTGTCCTGCTTGACTATGACTGCTGCTTTTCTCATACGGCTAGTCCCCTTTCTTTCTAACCGCCTCCTCCCTCCCCACCCTTGAAAAGAAAAGCCAAACCCTTGTAACAAGTCAAGCAAAACAAATTCCTGGGGTGGCTAGGTGGCACAGTGAATGGAGTACCAGCCCTGGAGTCAGGAGGACCTGAGTTCAAATCCAGCCTCAGCCACTTAACACTTACTAGCAGTGTGACCTTGAGCAAGTCACTTAACCCCAATTGCCTATCCTTCTCCCCTCCAAAAAGCCAAAAAAAACCCCAAACCCAATAACAACTAATTCCCACAATGGTCACATCCAAAAATGTAGGTCTCTTCTGGATTTTGAGTCCATCGCCTGTCAGTAGGTGGGCAATCTGTGTCACCATCAGTACTACAGAATCATGGATGGTCATTACCTTGCTCAGAGTTCTTAAACTGTTTTTACCTTGTATTATATAAATTGCTCTCCTCATTTTACTCTGAATCATTTCATTTGTCTTCCCAGTTTTACTTCAAACTGTCCCTTTTTGCCACTTCTTAAGGATGCAACAATATTTCATTACATTTATATATCCTAACTTATCCATTTCCTATATGATGTGTTAATTTCTAGTTCTTTGCCACTACAAATAGAGCAGCTATAAATATTTTTGTACTTAAAGGTCCTTTTGACCTTTTATCATTTGCTCTCTGAAGGACAAACCTAATAGTGTTATCAGTGGGTCAAAGGGTATGTATGCACATTTGTGAATTTTTGATCATAGTTCAAAATTACTTTCCAGAATGGCTACAGCAATTCCTAGCTCCTTCAAGAATGCTTTAATATGCCTGTTTTCTCACAGCTCCTTTAACATCTATCTTTATTCTTCCTATTACTATTTCTTCCTTCATATCCTCTGACCACTTATCAATTAAGAAGGAAGTTAGGAATTCCAAGAGGCACAAGGAGGGACAGACAGCCAGTGAAAAGAAAGGACAACTCAGCGAAAAGAGATAAGACTACACAGTCAGGTGCATGGGAGGATCAACCACTAGAACAATTTATACAAGGTGTCCCTAAAGTCTGGACACAGAGGACATCTCATTAACCATGCATATTTTCAAGAAATGAAATGAATGAAATTTTCAACATCATTTTATAGTCATGACAATTTCATATGGAATAAAAGTTTTCATTAACTATTGGAGACTATTTTCCATATTAATGAGATTAATTTAATTAACTAATGAGATTTCCTATGTGTTTCCTAGTCTTCCTATGAAATTTCATTTATGCTAATTAAATAAAATTGTTGAAAATCTCATTCATTTCATTTCTTGAAAATATGCAGTTAATGAGATATCCCATGTGCCCAGGCTTTAGGGACACCCTTGCAGAACAAATGCAGGCAGTCAAGTCAGTCAACAAACATTTATTAAGCACTTAACTATGTATCAAGTACTAAAATGGGGGGGATTCAAAGAAATATACCAATATGTCAGTAACATTTTAAATTCTCCAGGAAAGCAGGGGTCTCTGTGCCCAGTACTCCATGTGTAACAGGCACTTCTACTCGAACATTTCTCCTCAAAAAGATTCAGAAATGTGTTTGGTCCCCAAATTTACTAAAATCGTACATTGCACAGGTACTTCTTGATTTACCTCAGATCTCTCTGTTAAAACGATTTTTACCTAATACGAATCTGCCAAAAGACATGGGGGAGGGAGGAAGGCAAGTAAGGGGCGGTGGGCCTATGGAGGGAGGGGGCTGGCACATGGGGTCCAGACAGGTGGGAGCACACGTCTGGGCAGGACCCAGAATCAGACAGAAAAGGATGGTCAACAGTGGAGGGGAACAGATACAAGGTATTTGACTAATGGAAACCAGGTGAGGGGCACTGGTGGACAGAGTGTGCAAAGTCTAGTCTAGAGAGGTGTCAAGCCAAGCCTCTGATCCCAACAGGCTCATTTACTTTTACTTGGAAGGTTTTTTTGTTTGTTTTGTTTTTTAGAGGGATGAAGGGAAGGCAATTGGGGTTAAGTGATCTGCCCAAGGTCACACAGCTAGTAAGTGTCACTGAGCCACCTAGCTGACCCGTTTTTTTGGAAGGTTGGTTTTTTTTTATAAAAGATTTTATTTGGATGGGGGTGAGAGGCTGGAGATGCCGACTGGAAGGGAGAGGAAGGGAGAGGAAAAGAGAGGGGGGGTAGGGAAAGGGAAGGGGAGAGAGAGAAATCCAGTACTATACAGTCAAGTTACTTATGTAAAGCTGAATTTGCATAATGTGAATTTATACAAAGCAAGAACTGTCAGTATTTTGAAACAGGCAAACAGTCAACACATATGTATTTTTTATTTGGCTCCATCCCACCCATAACCAGAATGTTAGCAGCTACAATGGCACAAATACAAAATTCACTCACAAGGCAAGCAAAATCACTTAAGGAATGGGAGGAGGGGGAGGGCTGGAGGGAAAAGACAAGAGAAAAGTCTAAAAAGAACATTTCCTACAAGCAAACAAAAGACATAAAGAAGCTGGAAAATGTTTGTAAGAAATTATCAGTACAAAAGAAGAGAAATTTGGAGGAAAAAGAACCTGGACAAGTTTTGACAGATGTTCAAATAATATATTTGTAAAAGAGGAGGGCAAGGGAATAAGTATGTATTAAGCACCTACTACATACCAGGCACAAGCTTTACAAACAGTATCTCGTTTGGTCCTCCAAACACCTTGTGACATAGGTGTGGTTATTATCCCCATTTTATAATTGAGGAAACAGATTTGCCCAGGGTCAAAAAGCCACTAAGTGTTTGAGATGGGATATGAACTCAAGTCTTCCTGGGTTAGGAACCAGAGCTGTCACCATTCTGTAAAACACATGAAGTGATTAGATGCACTGCAGGACCCTTTTCCAAAATGATCCTTAAAAACCAAAAGTATAAAGAAGCAGTTAAAGGTATATCTCTTCCATCACTTTTAAAATTCAAGCAAGTAAGTCACAAAAAAATCCAAGTTCATGAGATCCAAATGCAGTCAGAAAATGGAATGTGTAAAAGTAGCCTACCTGCTAAAATACCAATAATAGCACAGACTTAAATCCTGAACTGAATGGCTTAAGGTACCTTTAAAAAAGTCTTTCTCCTGTCTTGTATACAGTAACAGAAAGTACCATGCTTACATTTCCAAATTTTAATTTTTCAAAAAAAAGGTAGAAATTCAATATGGAGAAACAATAAAACATTTCTGAAATAGTCCATAGGTGTTGCCCAAAAGAGGTGAATCAAAGAAATGAATTCTAGGCCCTGAGGTAAGGAAGACTAGGCTCCACCTCAATATGAAATTAGGCAAGAGATGAGGAGGGAAGCCAGAGATGAAAAGTTCTCAGATTATAGATATTCCCTAGAGGACCTTTTGCCTTAGTTTCACCTGTATAATGACAATAATACCTAACCTGGGAGAACAAAATATATTACACACCAAATATAGTAGTATACATACCAAGATATTGGATCTATGACCATATTTATGTTTCAAAGGACCCCAACTCAAGTGAAATCCATGACACTTCATATGAGGAATAAAGCAGCAGACAAGAAATAATGATTCTGATGGGTTGGCTAGGCGGCAAAGTGAAGAGAGCACCAGCCCAGAAGTCAGGAGGACTTGAGTTCAAATCCCAACTCAGACACAACACTTACTAGCCCTGTGACTTTGGGCAAGTCACTTAACCCCAATTGCCTTCCAAAAATAAAAAAAAAAGAAAGAAAGAATGACTCTGCAGGATCAGTTATGCTGATTGATTACATACAGCAAGGAAGGAAACGACAAGACCTTGGCACAGGAAATAACAGTAACTTTAACTGAAAACTCAACTGCTATACCAAGCTATGAAAACTTTTGTAGGCAAACGAACCACAACTTCCTAAAACAATAGACACTGTTCTTCAGACACTGAAAGAGCACAAAGCAAAGAAGAAAACCCAATGACAGTCTTCTCGGACCACAACCCTCCCATAGTGGGGCTTGTTATTTGGAAACGAAGCTTCGGAAAGGTCACTTGACTAATTAAACTAGAAAGGGAGCCAAGTTTCCCTCCAAGTTGAACACAAACTATCTACAAATTCTCTAATTTCTATGAACATAAAGAAAAGTCTGCCTTAACAATAACTCCTTCCCATCAGCAACTCTACTCTCAACTAAAGTTGAAACAATGAAAAAGATGTAGTCAAACCAGAAATACATTATCTGTGTATCACAAAGGAACATTTGAATATATAGAATTGACACAAGCAGAAACACCTGTGGATGGTCTGGCAAAAACAAAAATCTGTACCATGGTTACAAATATATTTTATGTGAGAGTGCTAGATGACCAGAAGTTTCTGTTTTAAAGAGCTTAACAAAACCATAACCAATACTTCTGAGGATTATGGAAGTTTTCTATTTTCTCCACTTACCTTGTGCCCATCTCACCATTTATTAGTAAATCCATCAAAGATTCCACAGAGCACAATTCTGATTATCTGGAAACCTACAGGGGTCCATGCTACCACTGGCCATCATTAATACAAATAACCAAGAACAATTCCATTCAAGTTTCAAAGTAGTTTCTATGGTTTGAAGAGACTGCTTGGAGGTTGTTTGAGGGTTTAGGGTAGGGGTTGTTTTACTAGAATTCTGAGGAATCAACGATATCACACTACTGCTTCAGTTTCAAGAAGCAAAAAGGACAAAGAGAATTAGGTCATAAACAAGACCACACAAGGATCTTAGAAGTTCTGTAGTCCAACTCCCTCACTTTACAGGCTGGGACCCAGAGAGGTCAAGTAACTCATCCAGGGTGACAGAGGCCCCTTAACTGGCAGAGCTGGGCCTCAAACTTGGGCTCTCTGATTTCAAGTCCAGAATTCTTCCCCTAGCATCTCATTTTTTTCTTCTTCCTTTTTTAAAAAAATTCTTTTTTATAAGTAAGGAAAACTAGAAGAGGAGAATATACCGAAGAAAAAAGAAAAGATTTTTTTTTTTAATAGTTTTCTTTGCTGAATATCCATCCCCTCTGATGTCCAAACTTCCCTATGATGCATCCTTAGCACTGGATTTAGAGTCAGAAGCCCTCTATTCAAGTCTTACCTCTGACATTCCCTAAGTGTGTGACCTTAGACACATTACTTAATTATCTGAGCTTCATTTTATGCATCTACAAAATGAAACTAATTCTCTTGGGCAAAGGATGTCAAATGTGAAAGCTGTCTGTCACACAAACGGAAAGACAGTGATGTCTCATTAAAAGCATGTCTTTTTCTGGTTCCACTCACTTCTTGGGGGGGGGGGGGTGTAAAGCTACTTCTGACTAATATTTTCGAGTTCACCTCCTCCCTCCTGATCTCAATTAATAACCAAAGTGAAATACTGGGAGGACAGAAAAAAGAGTAGCATGTCAAGCATCAAGTAAGGATCTTCAAGAGGTTCACAAAAGGATACAAGTATACTTAACAAAGTATCTCATTTCTATTCCTTCTCCCCTCATCCCCAGCTTAATCAACAGATTCAATAATCTTAAATCTCAGTGATAATGGCAAATCTTCACCCACATCACATATGCTGGGAGCCTTCAGAAGGTGCCATAAAACAACCTACTTATCCTCTGAAGGCCAATTCAAATATCACCTCCTCTAAGAAGCCTCCAAATAACACCAGACGGTAAGCCTCAGGAAAGTAGGAATCCTGTCATCTCTCTTCCGGGATTTAACAATGCTCTGCCCACACTGAAATTTAAAATGCCTGAAAATGAACACCTTATTGACAAAACTCATTTACGAATCTTGTATGTGTGTGTGCGTATCAAACTAAAGGCTATATCAGGTTACTAAGTGGGTTTTTATCACATAAGGCTTTATTTTTGCAAAGAAAATATTTACTACAAAATGTATATATAAATGACTGTGCAGCATAGCCATACCAAACAAGATTTATTCCAATAAAGACCAATTCTATTAACTGTGATTGTTCTCATTTCCTACCAATAAGAAACACAAAAATGTGAATGGATGACAAATGACCTAAGTGCATTCACAAAAATGGCTGGGAATCATTTCACTAGCATATGTAATACTGTGTCAATAGCACACATTAAGTCAACTCCAGATTTACACCTGCAACTTCACTTTGGGGGAAATAAACAGTAGGAAAAGGCCATTTCTTAGAAGGAGGTGGAGGATGGAACTGCACATTCCTGTCCTTCTATATTCTCCACTAATCCAGAGTGAATCAAACCTTCCCCCTCTTCTCCACCACCAAAGGAGAGAGGGCACATGCAGCCACTGACATCCTGGTCTTGCACTTAACACATCTGCCCTTTCAAGGCATTCTCCCAATCCACATCAAAAAAAAAAGGATTACGAGCTTGTGGATAAGTCACCGAGAAGAGGTATGGCACTCATACTCCATTCACCTCACTCTCTACTTTCACTGACAATGACCAAGTTTCCTTGCTGGTAGTTAATTCATGTATGCAGCCAACTCTTATTTAATGAAGTGTATTTTTAAAATACCATCTCCTTGGCTCCCAGGCCCTGGAAATGCTTTTATATGAGAAGCTCCCCCCCATCCTGCTGTAAAATTTCTTCAAATGTCAGTCACCAAGAATTTAACAAGTACCTACTCAGTGGTTAATATATGTCATCTCCCTCATTGGACGATGAGCTCCTTCGGAGCACGGAATGTCTTTCGATTTTCTCTGTAACCCTAGACCTTAGTACAGTGTCTGCAACGTAGTTGGCATTTTTTTTTAAACTTCCTGTTCTCAACACTTAAAAATGATCCTGCTCACACTTACAAACGAAGTCCTTCTACCAATATGCATCACTGTCCCAGCGTTCTAGCCCTCGCATCCATCCCTTCAGTTACAAAGAGATCCGACACTGGGGACCAAATACAATGGTTCGTACATGCTGTAACAGACAACCCCAGAAAGGCTGAATGATTCGATCTGCAAGAGGAGCCATTTTCCCAAAACAAGAACCACATCGAAATCTCACTGGCCCAGTTCTCCAACTCCGGGAACGAAGTCCCACCAGAGTCCTTTCAACTGCTGTGGCACAGTGCTGGGGGCTGGGGCAGAGGATGCCAATTCCCCAAAGCCGGGCTGTAAACACACTGGTCTCAATCCCGCACACAATTCCAAAGCAGCCCCTTAATTGCCTCCCTCCTGCACCTATTTCTGGAGGAAGGGGACTCGACTTCTGGGAAGCACCAGGGCATGGGAAGTGGGGGGCAACCAAGCAAACAAACGAAAACAAACAGTCCCCCGTGCACTCCGCACCCACCCTTCGCTGGCTTCCAGCCTCGTGGGGCCAGGACTGGGTGGCTGACCCCCAGCGCGGGGTGGGCAGAAACGTTTTAAAGACCAGGGTCCTAAGGGCCCCAACTCCCGGCTCACAGGCGCTTAACCCGGGTCGGTTCGGGCAGGGCAGTGTAGACGAGCCCGGGAGGAGACGGAGGCGGCGGCCGCGCGGGGGGTCACGGCGTGGCCAAGGGGTGGGGAGCGGCTCACGTGGGGGAAGGGGGAGGAGCGCGGGCATGAAGCCCGGCAGGCCCGAGGGGGGGACGGGGGCAGCGCTCCCCGGGGGCAGACGCATGCGGCGCCGACCCCAGCTAGGCCGGGGGCTAGGAGCGGCCGGCGGGAGGAAGGCCCCATGACCCGGACCCGCCCCGCGGCGCCTCCCAGTCCGCCAGCCAGCCCGCTGCCCGCCCGGCCGAGGCCCGTTATCCCGCCGGGGCCAAGCTCACCTGCAGCTGCACCTGCGCCCGTCGCCGTCGCTGCCGCCGCCGTCTCCTCCTCAGCCGCCGCCGCCGCCTCGCTGAGGCCCAGTCCTCGGGGAGCCTCCGCGTCCCGCCGCCGCCGCCGCCACCGCCGCCGCCGGAGCCGGACACCCCAAAATGGCGGCACTTCCGGCGCCTACCACCGGGAGACGAGGTGGGGGGGGTGCGGTGAAAGGAATGAACCGCCGCGGCGCCGCCCTAAGCTCTGTACACCCCCGCGCGGGGTTAAATGGAAAGGACGGGGGTGGGGAGAGGAAGAGCGCTGCAGCTCCCCCTGGGGCGGGGGAGTGGAGAAGCAGCTCCTTGGACTGGGATCCTGGGCCACTGGAAGAGTGAGCTTGAGTCTCCAGAGGCCCGGGTCACTGAACCCCGACACTCACGGTGGGTCTTGGTTAGACTGGACAGAGACCATCTGGTCCAAACTGCTGTTGATCGTGAATCTCCGACAAGTGGCAGTCCAGACTCTGCTTGCAGACTTTCAGTGATGGGGAACTCACTACCTAGCAAGACAACCCAGTGCATTTTTAAATTTCAAATATACATATTGAATATATGTATACATATATACATATATATGTATATTCTCTTTCTCTCTCCTCTTTCCCCCCTTAATGAAAAAAAAAAAAAGGAAAAGCCAAGCCCCTGCAACAAATAAGCGTAGTCCAGCAAACCAGATTCCCACACTGGCCAGGTCCAAAAATGTGTGTCTCCTGCTTCCTTAGTCCATCGCCTGCTGTTAGGGTATAATAGTTGCCAACACTGCATTTTGGGATAACTTTTAGTATTAGGAATTTGTCCTTCCCCCGTCACCGCAGCGCAAAATGAGTTCGGTGGGGAATGGGAGGGGAGCTCACATGTACACGTAATGGTTACATTAAAAACAAGTCCAAGCTGGTGGGGAAAGAGTGGGCTAAAGGGATCGGGAAAAGCCTCAAGCAGAGGGTGGGACTTGAATTCATCTTTGGTAGGAAACTAGGAATTCTAAGACTTGTGGGTAAGGAGGGCATAGGGAAAGGTATGGAGATGGGAAATGGAGATTTCTTTCCGAGGAACAACCGCAAATCCAATTTGGCTGGACCACGGAGTGCCTGAAGAAGAGGAGTGATGAGGGATAGAAAGAAGATTGCCTGAATTAGAGAACAGCAGTTGGAATAACCCTTAACTTAGACTTTTTCCCCTGGAAACTGTGTTTTACAGGACTTTTCTGAAACAGCACAATGCTAAATACATAATAAGCCCCTAGTAAATATCTCTTAAGTGGTCCCCCAACTTCGTGAGGGCTGAAAAGTGGGCTCTGAAAGTTAGTGAGTCAATAAGCATGTATCGTCTCCTATGTGCTAAATGCCAGGGGCCCAAAGAAAGGCAAAGGAGCCCGTACTCTCAAGGAATTCACAGTCAGATAGGGAGGACAGGTAAACAAACTTTCAAACAAGACGGAATAAATTGGGATGATCAGAGAGGTCAGGCGCTAGGATTCAGGGAGATCGGGTGGGATTAATGCCCTCATCTAGCCATACTTTGGACAGTCAGACTGTAAAGGAAGAAAGCTGCCTCTCTGTGTAAACAAAAGTTCTTAACCTTTTGGGTGGCATGGACACCTTCGGGTGTCTGGAGAAACCTAGAGAGCCCTCAGAATACTATTTGTTGCCTACACTTCACAGTCGAAGGAAATGGTCATTTTCAGTTCAAGGACAGTGAAGTTAAAGATGAAATCTTTTCCCATCCACATTCATGGTACCTCTCTGTGGACCCCAGGTTAAGAATCCCTGATTTACAGGAATAATCAAGGATTCCACAACAAACAAACACAGGAGCTCCTGGCAGTGATCTGTTATAATATTGTTTTTCCAGCATAGTTTCCAAGGAGTCCATAGCATTTCCGGGAAACAACAGTCTCTTTGGGCCACGTGGTTATTTACAAAGTAAAAAGCAGCTTTAGATAAACAGTTGCACTTGGAAGTCTGCCCCAAATACTTAGTAGCTGGGTGGCCCTGGACAAGTCACTTAACCTTTTTCCCTCAGTTTCCTCAACTGTTTACTTGGGATAGTAATAGCACCCATCTCCCAGGGTTGTTGAGAGGATAAAATGAGATATTTATAAAGCACTTTGCAGACTTAAAAATCTATAGAAATGCTACCTGCAGTTATTCACATGGTACTTTTCAAATTTCAAGAGCTTTAAAACACATTCAGTCCAGATACAAAGAAGCCTCAAGTGAAATGTAACAAATATTAACCTGAAGGCTCATCTGATTGCTCCTGATCAAGTCTCAACCCACTTCTACTTAATTCAGTTCAACAAAAGTTAAATGCCTACTACGCGGAGGGCATTGGACTAGCCACTACACCGGCTCTGTTTTCAGGGAGTCTCCATTATCCTATTTGGACTCCTAGCTCCCAGGTTCTTCCCTCCTCAATCCATACTTGTATATAGTTTCCAAATTATTCTTCCTAAAGTATTAGCTTGACCATGTGACTTCCCTGCCCAAAAAACTCCGGTGGTTCTCTATTTTTTTTTGTATTATATAGCACATATAATTATATTTTTATGTTATTGTAACATATTTGTCATATTATATTATATTTTATAGAGTAAACCCCCAAATCCTCTGCTTGGCTTTAAAACCCTTTGTGATCTAGCTCCATTCAACTTTTTTTTGGAGTGGGGAAGGCAGGGCAATTGGGATTAAGTGATTTGCCCAAGGTCACATGGCTAGTAAATGTTAAGTGTCCGAGGGCAAATTTGAACTCAGGTCCTCCTGACTCCAGGGCCAGTGCTCTATTCGCTGCCCCCTAGCTGTCCCCATCCTACTTTTCCAGACTAGTTTAACATGAATCCTTTTCACTTACTCTGCATCCCAGTCAAACTGGCTTATTAAGCCAGTCCTTAAACTTTGTATTCATCTCCCAGCTCCACACCTTTACGTAAGCTTTTCCCTTATGACTGGAATGCATCCTCTCTACCTCTGCACCTTAGAATCCTTGGCTACCTTCAAAGGGCAGGTCATGTGCCCCCCCCTTACTACCCTCACCCTTCTTAAATAACTATATATACATATGCATATATATGTAATATATTTCATGCATATGTATACATATGCAATATATTTATACACATATACACAAATATACACATATGAGTGCATAAATGTGCACATTTATGGCCTATATTTCTGCTCCCTCCCCCCCAAAAATTAAGCTCCTCAAAAGTGGGAAGAGATTTTCACATTTTTTTGGTTTTGGTTTTGTTCATCCAACGGACCATGGTGCCTTACAAGGAGTAGGCTCTTCATAAATATTTGTTAGATTGAGATTGAACTGCTCTAGTTCAGGAGAGCCCTCTATGGTTTACTGTGCTGGGTGTAGCCTTCACCTACATTTTACAGGGTGATGAGTCCTCATTAGTGCTCATTTACACACAGGCTCATTTGTGAATAATAAAGGTTCCTGTTCAGTTCTTGCCTAGGGGAGTATATTTTAAACAAATGACAGGTATCCTGACCAGGATAGTGATATCTCAGAAGAACCAGATAATTGATTTTTTTTTCCCGTCATTTATTTCTCTATTCCTCTTTTGCCACAGAGAAGAAGGATAGAGGGAGAAAACTGACAAGGAAAAATTACCCTGACATTCCCAAAGACTTTAACAACTCAACAAACCAAACCAAATGTTTTACCCTTAACGAGACAAAACCGGAGCAGGAGGTTCGTTAGGCTGGGTCTATTATGTAGAAGTGATCACTTTGTGGGAGAAAGAGAAAGACATTAACCCGCCAGTCACCAAAGGCTCACTTACGAAACTGGGAGCCAGGCAAGAAAAAAATAAAACGCTACATATTTAACACGTAACTAGATAGGTGCACGCACACCTCAGCCGGGTGCACTGAGTCTCTCTGGTCCAAGGACCAGATACACTTATCTGGAGGCGGAGAAAACAGGAGGGCTGGGAAGGTGGTGGGAGGATCCGCGGACGGGGTGGGGTTTGCCTTACGAGATAAGAGCTCCTCCTACTTCGGTTGGCTTCTAGGGAACCATTTTGCGGGATTCATTGCAACCATTTTCCCAGCTTCTGAAACCACCTTTAAAATGCCAGCGTTCAGCTCCGAAGACAGCGCTCATGCAGGCGCAGGTTCTGGTGAGTGCTCCCATTGCAAAGCCTTGGCAGAGAGCAATGGACGGAACAGTGATGGAAGCCGGCCTCCCATGATCGCAGGTTGGCGAAGTCTGCTGGGAAAGAGACCTGAACTATAAGAGAAGTTTGCAAGGCCAGTGGTGGCATAGTAAAGAAAGACAGGTGGGGCCATGTATGTGTTGAGACCTCACTGAAACAGGACCTGATTCGGAAAGAGCCGTGGGCTGATAATCGGTGATTTCGAAGAACCTTCCTGCTACCTCTCCACCCTCTCATTTAGTCCTGACTGCCTCGGAAAGCTGTGTGACCCTGAACCAGAGGTTTCTTGTCCCCCTGTAAAATGGTGAGGCTGGATTACAAACAGGAGTTCTTAACCAGGGGTTCACCAAAGAGGTCACTGGATAGATTTTAGGAGATCTGTGAATTTGAGTGTGAAAAAATTTCATCTCTATCTTCATAAACCTCTAACTAAAAATGAGCATTTCCTTAACATGATTCTAAGAAGGGGTCTATAGACTGCCAAAGGAGTCCAGGACACAGAGGGGCCTAGATCCCCTGACCTAAAGAATTTCTAAAGTTTTTTCTAGGGGCAAATCCTAGGATTCAGTTAGAAGACTGCTAAGCCAAGAATAGGTGGGCTGTTAGGATTGGAATCATGACAGGGCCTGTCCAGGTCAGTATGCAATTCAACACACTATCTCTACACTCTTTATTCAGGGACTGCCTCAAAAAGAAGCTGAATCATAGGTCCACAGATAGGGAACTAGAAGGCCATCTAGTTAACACCCCACCCCTATTGATGAGGAAACCGAGGTCCACCCAGGTGATGGGACTCCTCCAAGATTAAATAGATAAGTAAGCTGTTAAGAGACTGCAGCATTTGAAACCAGCTAACAGGCTACAAGTTTTGGAGCCTTTTCTTCAGTCGTGTTTAAAATGCTGGGGTACTATTATAAGGAGTCAACCTTTTTATGTCCTGTGATGAATAATTTTTCTGTTTTTTAAGTTTATGTTTTTAGGGAAATGAGTTCACAGACACGTACAATCATTTACAATCTTTTTTCTTTTGCCAAGCCTATTTCCTAGAATCCCTTTTCCCTTCCTAACTCAGGTTAAGAGCCATTTCTGGGAAAAGCCCTCCCTCAGCACTTGAGCTGCTAGGAAGAAAGCTTTTGAGTAGAGACTGTTTCATTCTTGTACTTGTAACTCTAGCACACAACAGGTATTTAATAAATGTTCAGTGACTGAGAGTTCTCTTTCTTTGCCCTTCTATTACTTTGTGCCTTGTCTCCTTCGATAGAATATAAGCTCCCACTGGACCAGGACTGTTTATTGTTTTTGTAAGCCCACTGCCCACTGTGTAATAGGCAATGAACGATTGCTTACAGATTGTTTCGTTCTTTCTTTTATTTTTGTTCCTACATTTTAATACTCTTTCTTATTAAGGGAAGCTTCAATAAAAACATTTTAAAAGATAAAATCAAGTTTGAATTGTTCAGTAAGATGCAACAATGAAGCGTCTCCTATGGTAAGAACCATGTCGGGGAACCTTTCCTTGGTACTTTCTCTCCCTTAACCCCTAACGACATTCCTACCAACCACACCCCAGTAAAACGCGCGTTCTTTAAGGTGGTGCTTCTTTCTCTCTCTGCGTTTCCTGCACCCCGCTCGTGGTATGTGTATAGGAGGTGTTTGGCTGCCACACAGAAAGTTCACTGAACGCGTCCTGTTTCTCTCTGCTCGTCTTCTTTCTGTTCACATTTTCGGGAGGATGGTGGTAACTAGAGAGAGCCCAGAGGAGGGTACCCGGGACGAAGGGCCTAGAGATCGTGAAGGAGCTGGCGTTAGTCTTTGGCTCTCCCCTTAGGGGACATAAAACAAGTTATCGGAACAGTTATTAAAAAGAAGAAACAGACATCGGCTGCGCTTGGCCGCAGAGGAAAACCGGGAGCTGCGGAGAAGCCGGAGCGGAGGTCCATCCCCAAGCGTGTTCCACCTTCCGCAGGTAAGGTGTCCTTCCAGGACACCTGCCTACCCATGGCCGCGTGAGTCGCGGGTCCCCTTCGCTCTGGCTCTGTCGACTCTTGCTTCCTTTCGTCCCCGTCTTTGGCACGCCGGCACCCAGACTGCCGCCTGCAGTTTCTCTCCGTTTTCTTTAGGCCACCGCATTTCTTCCTCTCGATTGGCCCGCGGGTCTGCCCGTGTCCCTCGGGCTCTCCCGGCGGGCCTTCCCATTGGACGAAGCCGGCGCGAGGCCGCGGGGGGCGGGTCCGTTCCTTTTCCGGATCCCGCCCCCATGCCGCCGGTGCCCGCCCCCTCGCTCTCCTCCGGGGCCTCCTCCGGGGCCACCGCCCAGCCCCTTCAGAGGCTGGTCTTGGACTCGGCCGCCGGCTCAGACGGCTTGCAGCCGCCTAGTCTGCTGTCGCTGCCCCCGAGCACGTCTTCGGGCAGCTTCGAGTTTAACAAGGAGGCGGCTCGGGCGGTGCGGGGGCGGCGGCGGAGCTGGGTCTCTAGACCAGGCAGGAGCCGGAGTCCGGATCTCCAGCCGGGGAGCCTGAGCTCGGATCCCAAGTCAAACCAGAACCCGGGCTCCTCGCGCTGGGCCCACACCGACATGGCGGCCTCGACGGTTCTGGGCGCCGGCCTGGCGCGCATCCTCTTCTACCCGACGCTGCTGTACACGCTGGTGCGCGACAAAGTGTCGGGACCCGGCCACCGCGATTTGTACCACCGCATTGACTCCACCGTGCTGCTGGGCGCACTGCCGCTGCGCAGCCTCACGAACCAGGTGAGTGCGGGGGGGGGGGGGGGGGGGGGAGGAGAGGGGCGGCCTGCCGCCCCCTCCGCACGCTGCTGCCCTGGCGCAGCCACTGCGCAGTCTCACACGCCGGCTGAGAGGGAGGGGGGCCCGAGGGGAGCCCGACCTCTCCCGGTTGTCCTCGCACGCCCGGTGGGGGGCGGGATGGAGGCCGGCGAGGGGACGGGCCGGTCCGAACACGCGAAGCGGCGGCCGGGGATGGGGGATGGGGCATGGGGGCCAGGCTGCGCGGGAGGGGCCTGGGCTGGCCTGGGCCTCCGAGATCGGGAGCGGGTTGCTGGAAGGGGCCTAGGATTGGAACTAAGCCGGGATCTTTAAGGAAAAGGTCCTCGCTCCAGGGCTGGAGGGGACCCTAAAGGTCGTCTAGGCCAAAGTGATTCGCTCCAGTTCACAGGGGTGGTCTCCGAGGGAGATTTGAATCCAGGGCTTCATTTCACTACACTTTCCTAAAGAGTTCAGCGCTCTCATTTTTTAGAGGTCCGGAAAAAGGGAAATGACTTCTGCTTCGTCAATCAACAAACGTGTCCAGTTTACTGTATGCAAGGTTCTGTGCTAGGGACTGGGGGTGCACATACAAAAGTCCCTGCCCTCGGGGAACCTGTCGCTCCAGGTCAAACAGATATTTAAGTGAAATTTGAACCTCGGATCCCGTTTGCCACCAGAGACTTCGGTGGAGACTTCATCTCCACCAAATAGAATAAGGAGTTTGCTTTTTTGTGCAAGGTACGGGATGGAGACAAGATGGGGGGGCGCGGGGAGACCCTGTATTCGGGGAGCTTTATATGCTACTGGGAAATGAACTAAACTTGTACAGAAAATCCTAAGAGCTGTCCAAAGCGAAACTAGCAACTTCCCCAAGTAATGGTCTTCTGGAAAGAACTTTAAGACCTCCAGGTCTGAGGTGTGTTAAATGACCTGTGAGGTCACATCGAACTCAAATTCTGTTAACATTTATCCACACTTTACTGTGGACAAGGCCAGGTGCTGGAGCTGGGCCTACAAAGAAAGAAGCAAGTGCAGGGAAAGAACATCAGATTTGGAGTTCAGCAACCTGGCTTTCCATTTTGGCTACTCAAACTGTGTAACCTTGGACAAGTCACATCCTTTCCACAGGCCTTAGTTTCTTCACTGGCAAAATGAGATTGGACTTAGTAAATTCCGTGATGGGGGACCCCCCAAAAAGGTAGAAAGAATGCTAGAGGGAAATTTGAAGAGTGTCTTGGGTTTCTGTTTTCTTTCTACAGCTGATAGAGAAGGAGAATGTCCGGGGAGTGATCACCATGAACGAAGAATATGAGACAAGGTTCCTGTGTAACACTTTTGAGGTGAGGGCTTCAGGAAACAAATCCCACCAAAACCTGACAAGCATGGCTCTTACCCAAGTTGCACTCGGGACCCTGGAGGTGTTTTTCAGATATTGAGGTAGAAAACAATTGGACTGGAGGAACATCTACAGAGAATGGAGATTGTTCAGGGCCATAGGACCCTATACTGTGCTGATTGACCTTGGACTATGCAGTTAGAAATTTCTTCTACCTAACAGAAATCAAGAGTGTCTTAAAGTCCCATTCCCTTTTAAATTTAACCAATTTAGATAGTAGGTAGGAGAGAAATAATCTGGAAATGGCATTTTGAAAGCAAATTTATTAGTTTAAAATGACCACATTTATTGCAGAGTTGTACACAATGTAATATTCAGATCCTGTGACAAAAATTGGCACTGTTTGATGAGAATACAAACCAGGTCCTTTGTTAAACAAAATTTAGGTCCATGCTGGCTGTTAAAAGATGATTCGCCGTTCTTACTAGACAGATTACAGATTGTTTCTATCATCTCTACAACCCAAGTTACTAGGAAATTTGAAGATTCTACAAGGACTTTGTAGATCCTATATTGTAGAAACATATCTTCATGATAATAAAGTGATAAAATGATAACCTACTCCACATTAGTTTTGGGAGGACATGAATCTGTGGAGAATGTTTTAAATCAGAAATACTCTAGAGCAGATGTGGGGAAGCTGCAGCCTCGAGTCCACATATAGCCCCCAGGTCCTCAAGTTCAGTCCTTTGACTGAGTCCAGAACAAATCTTGACTCAAAGGACCAGATGTGATGGCCTAGAGGACCACATGTGGCCTCAAGGCCAATTCCCTGACTATAGAGCCTTTGCTGGGCTGCCCATCTGGGAGAGTGCTTAACATGAGCAAGTTAGCAATCTAAAATTTTGTTTCTGGCTTTCTGACTCCTTAAGGAAAGCTATTTCTTTTCAAAAGACCTGAGTAACTTTAAAGCACATTTTTAAACGTTCTGAGATCTTCTTGGCCTTCTTAAAGAGCATCTGCCTCAAAAATCATTAGCCTGACGTTAAAAATAAGTATTAGTCTTGTCAGCTGTAGGGCAAGTGAGGGATATACAATTCCTATAAAGTTCAGATTTGGAAACAAAGCATGATTGATTACCCTATGTAAAATGAATATTAATTTTTTTGAAAAATCAGTCTCCAAAATAACATTGTATTATTTATGGCTTTATGTTCATTTAATCAAAGTTTTAAAATTATGGCCATTTTGCCATGTTTTAGGGTTTTCCAAGTAGGACTGAGACCTGATTAAGTATATACTTATAAGTACGCTCAGAAGTCTTAAAGCAAAAATAAAATTGCCAACATACCATAAAAGCCCTTCCTGTTTGCATATTTTCTGTCTTTCAAGTAAGAATAATATGCAAAGACTGATGTGTTGATTTTGATTTGAAAATGCAATTTTCTAGTTAATTTATGCACTCTCTGCCTTTTCCTAACTCTACTCCCCTCCCCACAGTGGGAAAACTTCCATACAGGTTTAGAGAATCTGTGAAATAGTTCCATAAAAATCTTTTAATATGATTGTATATGTATGGCCAATATCAGATTATATGCCATCTTGGGGAGGAGGGACAAAATTTGGAACTCAAAATTTTATGAATGCAAATACTGAAAACTAAAAATTAATTTAAAAAAATCTTGCAGAAAAAATTTTTTCAAAGATAGTTCATAAATCCAAGAAACCACTCAGGTGCCGGGATGATCCAAAGACAGAATCACACAATTCTACAACTATTAGGTATTCTATAGTGGAAAACTCTGTTAACACAAAATTAAAATAGCCAAGAGGCATTAAATAAAGATTGTGTTAAATCTTTAAAATGTTTCCACTGTTAAAGAGTAAACTCTTCTTTCATTAAATATTAACAACATAGGATCAGCCATCTTGGAGACCTTTATGCAAAAGGCTCGTGTTGTACAGAACAAGTAATGTTAAATTTTACTTAGACAACGTTAAAGCTAACCTTGGTGATTATCATGTTTTGTTCTGCTGAATCTAGTGTGATCACCCTCATAGACTGGCACCCACAGTCTGTTTCATTTTCTTTCTCTACTGCTGGAATCGGTTCCAGGAATGGAAAAAGCTTGGAGTAGAGCAGTTGCGTCTCAGCACAGTGGATATGACTGGAGTCCCAACTTTGGAAAACCTAAAGAAAGGTGTCCAGTTCACACTAAAGTACATGGCGCTGGAGAAATGTGTCTATGTTCATTGCAAGGCTGGGCGCTCCCGAAGTGCCACCATGGTAGCAGCCTATTTGATACAGGTAGGAGATTGAGCAGAATTCCATCCAAACCCTTCCAGGCACCCTATCACAGACTTCAGAACTGGCCTAATAGACCACTGTGGCAAAAGAAGGGAGCCACCCAAGAGAAGGTGACCAGTTAGAAATCTAGCAAAGGCAGATAATTAGCTCACCCCTTAGAGCGCACTTCAGGCTTCTTCTCCCAAGTAGAAAGAGGAAAGTTCTGAGGACTTCTCTCCTAGCACCTACTAGGGCTTTCCACATAGAAGTCACTCAACAAATGATTATTCAGTGAATGAATGTGTTTCTGTGTCATGAACGATAGAGCACATGGAACTTGAAGAAGAAAGAGAACAATGTTTTCAGGGCAGCAGTGAGTCCAAGGACAGTTCTTTTGGTTCTACCGATTAGCTGTGGGTGGGAGAAATGTTTCACATATGCCTTCTGCTCAAGAGTTTCAGGAAAACAATACAGGCCTAAAGAACAAGGACCTGAACTATCAGGAAAGGGCTTCAAAGGGATCCTGGCTGTCTCTATTTCTAACCTAATTCAACAGCCTTGACATAAAGCCATGATAGAAATACTGTTTTTAATTGTCTTGAGGGATTTCACAGAAACATCTCCCATCTTGCCTGGCTCTCCTTGAAACTCAGTTCCTTGTTTTGGAAAGAGCAGGCTGGCAGTTCAGGCTCCTCTTCATGATTAGGGTACATTGCGTTGCAGCCCTACCAGCCCACAGAGGTTTGTTAAAGTAAGAGCAAGTTTATGAAATTAGACACAATGATTACTTACCTGCCAAGGAAAATCCAAGACAATCTTCAAACTGTGTGCACAGAGAAACCTGCAACATAAAATACCTCTAAATAAAGTTCAGTTCAAAAATGACTTGATAGAAAAGTAGTCCCTAGTCCCTTAGCACCTGATCTTTGGGCTTGGGCAGAGACACTCCTCCATTCATGCCTTTCTCACTTTCCTTTTGCTCGAGGTATACAAGTGGAGTCCAGAGGAGGCCGTGAAAGCTATTGCCAACATCCGTTCCCACATCCATATCCGACCTCGGCAAGTAGAAGTCCTCAAGGAATTTCACAAACAGGTCATGGCTGAAGCAGAAAAAACTAAGGCTTCCCAAGAAGTACCAGCTCATGAATGAAATAGGGGGACTGGAAAGAACTCTTAAGACTCTGCTGCTAATTACAGAATTTTAAAAAAGCATTCAGGGAACCCTAGGGGCTTTAACGTATAATAGACAGAAAACCATCCTACTCTACCAGAAATGTGGCAAAGGATGGATAACTATCCCTTTTGTCTGCTTTGTTTTGCTGCAGTCTCAGAAAACTGTTCATGCTACAACAGAAACTAAGTGTAACGTCAGTTCTCAGTGGATTTTTATCTTTTTACTACATAAGGGCCAAAAATTCTATTTGATAAGTATATAGTGAGGCCCCATGTGCCAAACATTTTTCTTCTTAGTATTTGTCACTGCAAAGCATCTTAACCCTGGGAAAGGGGAAAAGAAAGACCTTAGTTCTTGACCTTCACAGATGTCTTTTTACAAGCTCTTGATCTTGGATGAGAATGTCACGCTGGCAAGTCTTGGGCATGTAGTCACTTGGCTTTGGGAGGTGACCCATTCAGTGGTAGACACAAACACATATACGTGCCACCAAAGACTTTTATTACATGAGCAGTCCTGGCTTTTGCCTGGGTTCACAGCCTCTATAAGAACAGAGGCTATTTCCACGTTGGAAAAATAGTTTCTGCTACGGATCAGAGATTTAATCTTTGCTCCAAAGATAGTCACAGGGTAACCTAGAAAACCTAGAAGTAAGTGCCATTTACTTTGACAGATTTGAAGATAGCACAGAGAATTCCAGATCATTATTGTGGTCCCTGAAGAGCAGCCAGGCAATAGCTAAGGCTGAATCCCTCACTAAAACCACAGATCAGAGCCTGAACAAGAACTGCACACTCTTGTGTTTTCTTTAGTTCACAAAGAAACAGCATCCCTTCTATCGCTTTAATTCCAGGGGGAAAAAAGGCCTTTGTAGGCCCTAGGTTGAAGGGCCCTTACATTTAACACTGTTCAGAGGGAAGCCTGTGCCAAAAAGATTTAGAAGCAGCTCTGTCTAAACCAAGCGCAGAAGTGCCTGGGGACTGCAAACAGCAGGCTAGTCTACCCTTAATTCCAAGTGGAGGTCCAAGATGCTTCTGTGTAAAAAGCCTCAAGGAGAACTGTAGCCTACTCCAGCTTGGTGAGCAGCAGAAGGTAGCATAGTGGTCTCAGAGACAGGTTTCCTTGGAACAGGCCAGGGTGGGGAAGAGAAGGAAGTGACCTGGGGAAAAGGAGGGCATGGTGGTTCTCTACTCCGTTCTGTAGGGCCTTAGGCCAATACAAATTGCAAGTTGGTAAGTAACACCTTGATGCCACTGGTGACTGTTAGAGCTGAGGTGGCAGGGTCAAGTTTGTAAGTATTGGCATCCCCCTTTTTGTAGTGGTCCCGGAATACATAAATACTACCATTGCAGCTGGCAATCTTCCAGAGGGAGGGAGCTGAACTCCAGGCCTCAGGAAGGCAAAGCCGGGTAAAGCTGTCAAGCAGCGGGTTATAGCACACTAGGGAGTCCCCTTCTGCTACGATGAACACCAGGTCCCTGTGCACAGCGGCATGCATGTGGCCTGCAAAGGGCAGCAGGTAGGGTTTCACATGGCATTTCTCTGTCTCCGTATCAAAGCACTGGATAAGCCGAGAAGGTTTCGTGAAGAAATCCAGGTCGTTCTCCTCACCTCCTAGCAGATAGATGATCCCGTTGAGATTGGCCCCAGCAGCTCCCGATACTGCCACCTCTAGCTGGCTAGTCTCTGTCCACACATTGTCTCCCACCCGGTAGTAGATGACAGCATTGGAGAGGGTATCTTGCAGGGTCTTGCCTCCTAAAGAGTAGATGGCATCTTTTCCAGGCACGGAGACCAGGGTGTGCTGGAGGCGGTCACGAGGCAAGGGGGCACACCACTCCCAGTCAACAGTTGCATTGTTGCATTTCCACATCCGTCGAGGGATTGACCCACCTACCACATACAGATCGCCACCATGCTTGCAGGCTGCTGTGATCTGATGGCACAAGCTGTTCTGGCCACTTACACTGATAGAATCATCCCCAGCACAGCGCAGGGAGACAGCTAGGGAATGGGTTCGAGATGATTCCTTCCCAATCAGATAAATGTGTACATTCTCTCCGATTTCCTGTTCACACAATTAAAACACAGAAACACTGTCATTCCTAGGTTCCAGCAGAAGAAGGACTGATCCCAATGAGCTCCCCTTCCCACTGCTGTCTTGCTCAAACTCACCCCCATCTGGTGACTGTGGGAGGGAGCCTCAGCCTGACTTTCCTCCTATCACTTTCTTTCCAGGGCTTTTTATGCTAGAGGAAGAGAGTTAATTGCACTCAGATCTCTAGCTGTTTTCCTGTGGTTGTGAGTGAACTGCAGGGTCTGTGCTTGTGTCAAAGGTTTCCTAAGTTTGCTAACGATCAAGTCGAAACGGAAAGACCACGTTTAGAGAGTAGCTGCACGGATGAACAAGTACTAGCCACTTTTTCCTTTTTTTTTTTTTTTTTTTTGCTTTTTATCCATCTGGGACAATAAACACATCTCCTCCTAGAGTCCTGAAAAGCCAGGCTTCCCTTGTCGTCCTTGCCTACACTAGGGAGGCCAGAGCGACTGCAGTATGTGAGGGTTATTATAGTAGGTCTTTTAGAAATTTCTTACCTTTAAGCTGGACTTGAGTGATTCTGAAAAACTTTCTCGCTCTTCTTTGTTGAAGTTGACCCAGGTTTCTATTGCTTCCAATGGGTTCTGGGAACGTGGTACTCCATCTGGGGTGGGTGGAACAGAGAAAAAAAGTCGGCTCGATCATTCCACAAGTTACAGCCAGAAGTGTCAGTGACAGAAACCACAACGTTTACCTACCTTTTTCTTAGAAGAAAAAAAAAAATCCAGCCTAAAGTTAATCTACTTTGTGTTCTGAAAGTCGGTTTTTTCGCCCTAATCTTCCTCCCACTCACAATCATGAACGTGCAAAGCAAGGTTTCTGTTTTAACTCCAACAACCTGTGTGTTCACCTAAAGCCTACCCACTCTTAAGTTTTTCATTTCAAACATTTAAATGCTGCTAGATCCCTAGGGAAAGATGTTTCCCAAGCATCTGCTGGGCACAAACATTTGTGTTCCTAGCTGCGCCAGTCACTGCGCCCGCATCACCAGGCGAGTTCCGAGACAAACACAAGGAGGGGGTTCCGGGCACCGGGTCTCCGCCCTGCGCCGCGCCGTGCGCCCGCCTCCCAGGCTTACCTTTGATAATGTCGGTGAGCAGGTGGTGGGGCAGGTGCAGGAACTCCTCGGTGTCCCGCAGCTGCGCCAGGTGGGTCTTGGCGCAGAGCCTGGCCGCGGCGCAGAGCTCCGAGTCGCTGTGCCGGTCGGCCAGCCACATCACCTGCAGGCAGTTCCCCACCTGCACGGTGCGGGCCAGAAAGCGCGAGCACTCCTCGAAGAGCGACGTGAGCTGGTACATGTCGGACACCTCGTAGATCTCCTGCAGTTCGTCGGCGCGCAGCTTCACCGTGCCGTGGTAGATGTAGTCCACCAGCAGCTGGAACACCGACTCGCTGACGTCCTGCAGCACGATCACGCGGTTGTGCGCTTCCCGCAGGTTGGACGTGAACATGGACCTGAAGAAGCAGCTCTGGGCCGACAGCACGAGCCGGTGTAGCTGGAACTCGCGGCCCTCCACCGAGATGGTCACGTCGGCGAAGAGCTCTTCTTCCAAGCACAGCTTCATGATGCCCTGGGCCACGCGGCCCGAGTGGGAGCGGTCCTTGAACGTGTAGTTCACGAAGTAGTTCTCCTCCGTGGAGGCCCCGGGCTCCCCGGGCGACTCCATTGCGGCGGGCGGCGGGCGGCGGGCGCAGAGCTGCTCTCACCTCGAGCCGGCTGCAAAGCAAAGGCGCGGGCCCGTGCCCGAACGCGCCGGGTTAAAGGGAGCCGGGGCCACGGGAGGGGGCGGGGCTCGCAGCTGCGGCCCTTTAAGTGCCTCGCGGGGCCGCCCCCGCCCCCGGCCCCGCCCCCTCCCCTCCCATCAGTCATCGCGCCTTCCCCCGCCCTCCTCGCTTCTCCCGGCAGGGCGCCCCAAACCGGGGCGTGACACCGGCCCTGGGCCGCCGGACCGGAGGTGGGGGCCGCCCCGACACCCCCCCTTCCCCTTCAGCTGCTCCGCGTCGCCCTCGCCCGCTCACCTGCGCCTCCCGCTCGCATCCCCTAGCCCGGAACCTCTGGCTCGGCCCCCGCGTCTCCCCGGATCCGTCGCCCCCCGCGCCTTTCCGCTTCCGGTCCGTGCCCTTGGCGCTCCGTGTCCTGTCTCGTCCCCTCCGCTCCTTCTCGGAGTCTTGGGCACATAATGGCGGCGGCGGCCGGGGGCCTGCTGCGGGGGCTCGTGGGGGCGGCCGGGGCGCGGGCGCGGGGTGAGCAGGGGGCGGCGGGGGCGCGGGCCGGGCCGGGAGCGGGGGGCGCCCGGGGGCCCCTCAGGCTTCGCTGAGGCCTCGTTTGTGCTTGCAGGGGCGGCGCGCGCCGGGGCTCTGGTGCCCGTCCGGAGGGAGAGCGGCCCGGGGGCCAGCGACGAGGCGGCGGCGGCGGCGGCCCGGAGCCCGCGTGAGTAGCGCCCCTGCCCTGCCGGGGAAACTGAGGCCGGGGAGGGGGCAGTGCCGGGTCACGGACCGGACGTCCGGCTGGTGGAAGGGCCTGCGCCCGCCGCGGACCTTAGAGGGTCGCTGCGTTGTCCGCCAGGGTCATGGGACAGCCCAGAGACGTCCTCCGTTCGGCGTCCTGAAGGGGAAGGAGCGTGGAGTTTGCAGTCACGGGCCCTGAGTTCAGAATTGTCATCACTCCCCATCTGCGTGACCTGTGGGGCTATTATTTCGCCCTGCCGCCGCTCAGCTTCCTTATTTGTTGTGGGTTTGTTTTTTAAGTGGCTTGGAAGCGTTGTCAAGTTGTGTCTGACTGCCCGTGGGCTTTTCTTGGCGAAGTTACTGGAGTAGTTTGCTGTTTCTTCTTCCGGCATGTCCCCCATTTTACAGATGGGGAGTCGTCGCATTTCCCTCCATTCACTTAAAAGTCAACCTCAGAAATAAGGGTTAAGTGACTTTCCCGGAGTCACCCAGTTATCAGGTGTCTGAGGCAGGATTTGAACTGGGATCTTCCTAATTCCAGGCCCAGTGCTGCTGTGCCTTGAACTGGTGATGTACAAAGGACCTTTACTTCCTGTGATTCTGTCCTTAGTCCTTAGCATGTTGTAAGTGTTAAGGAAATGCTTGTTGACTGACCTAAAACAAGCCTGTGCAGGCCGTATAGTCCTAGTCCTTTCCCTTTGACAGTGAATAGCTGAGGCCCCACCACTGACTGTTCAGAGCACTGAAGTGGACTTAAACCCAAATCTCGAAGTTTACAGGGGATTGCTTTTTACGATGCCCTGTCATAGGGCCTTAAGGAGAGCTAGCTCTTGGTTCCTTTACCAGAGCTGTGGGAGTTGGGAAGAGAAGACATTCAGCTGTGCCAATCAAGAAAGGTTTCTTGAGAGAAAACCAGGCTTTTAGTTAACAAGACCTTGTTGTGAAAAGACTACTGGATTTTATACCAGAGCACCCATTTGGGGTTTAACTCTCTGCATCACCTTGGACAAGTCATTTAATTTCCTTAGTCTCAACCTCATTTCCCTGCCTAAATCCTATGGATCTTCATTGAATTGCTTACAAACCTAAGCATTCCCACTGTTTGTTTCACCATAATGCCTTTGGGGATGCAGTATGGCTTCCTGACTCACACTTGCCAAGCCTTGAAACTTTCAGGGTTCCCTCTGAGTCACTGCTAAGAAGGCTCCGAGTAAGGCCTTACATGCCATGGCCAACCTGTGTTCTTCCTTCTCTGCACCCATTCCCTTTCCATTTGCCCCCTGTAAAAGTGGGATTTCTTTTTCTTTTTTCTTTTCAGCCACTGTTAAACAGTGGGATGAAGTGACCCATAAGCAACTCTCTGCTTTTGGAGAATATGTGGCTGAGATCCTACCCAAATATGTCCAACAAGTTCAGGTATGGCTGCTCACCATAGATGGTTTTTCATGGCCAGTAGAGTTATTGACTTCTAACTCAGTACTTAGAGTGAGTGACTGTGCACAGAGCTTGGGAAGCGCTGCATGTTTACTGCCAACACTTTAGCAAGTCACTTAGCAAACAGTACGTACTTGAGCAGTGACTTTTCCTTGACTCATTGGACCACAGCATGCTTATTCCAAACTCCCACCTGCTCTGCCCAGATGAAATACCTTAAGCCTGCCTGCAACCTCCTTTCAGAAGCTCTGGATTCCCTTTCCCTGCTTCCCAGGTATCATGCTTCAATGAACTTGAGATCTGTATCCATCCCGACGGAGTTATCCCCGTGCTGACCTTCCTCAAAGATCACACCAATGCTCAGTTCAAGTCCTTGGCTGATTTGGGAGCCGTTGATGTCCCAACCCGGCAGAACCGTTTTGAGGTAGGTGGAGAGAATCAAGAAGATTGGGGAGTTGAAGGAAGAGACCATTGGTTGAGGTGCCTTGTGTTTGTGAAAGCTTTTTGACAACTGTGAGCGGTATCTGTCTCACTGTGGCATCGTTATATATTCTTCACTTGAGGACTTGTGATTATTTCTGGCTGTGCACTTCCTCCATCAGCAGACCATAGCCTCTCCAAGCCTTAGAAAACAGTGCTGTGAGTGCTGTATAGCCACCATGAAAACTCATCCTGCAGCAGTGGCCAGCATTTTGGGAATGAGCCTCCTCAGATTCAGCCCAGTCAGTCTTCCGATGACTTTTCCGCCTTAATAGTACGTGCTGGAGCTTGTGCCAAATGGACCTGGCCCCTGAGAAAGGTTACTCCCCTGCCTCAAAGAGGCATCAGAATAGGAACATAGTGTCTGTTCTAAAAAATCCCACCAACCTTGTTACTTAATGCTCCTGAAATGTGGCCAGCTAGACTGCTGTTATATTCTTATGGTTTTAGTCATTCTTAAATTGGAGCTGCTGCTGCTTTTTTTTTTTTGCTTTTTTGGAGGGCACTTGGGGTTAAGTGACTTGCCCAAAGTCACACAGTAAGTGTGTCAAGCATCTGAGGCCAAATTTGAACTCAGGTCCTCCTGACTCCAGGGCCAGTGCTCAATATGTTCACTGCGCCACCTAGCCATCCCAAATCCGAAGCTTCTTGAAACAGAACCTGACCCTGTAAACATAGAACTGCCTTCCATGTAGTATGCGTCTACGAGGGGCCTAGAGTCACAGCCTGAAATCAGACTTGTCTCACAGAACTGTTCCTTCTTCGTGCTGGACAATATAGGGGGCCTCACAGTAACCATGAGTAGGGTTGGGTGCAGCGCCACCTACTGGGTGGGCTTCTAGAATTGCTAAGAGCTGTCAGGAGCTTGGTCTACAGTTGCTTGTGGTTGGACTGAGGCCTGTGTGAGCTTAGGGAATCTATAGCCCCTCAAAGTATAGGCAGATAAGGTAGACCAGGCCACCCTTACACTTGGGAATTCAGGTGCAGCTGAGTGCCTGGAGGTTTTGGACTTGAAGAGGGGAAGAGGGCGAAGTAGCTCTTGGAAATGACAGTATTATGACCCTGTTATTCCACACGTGTCCCGAGCCTTCTGCCGGGACCCCCGCCCTCTCACTTACCCATCCTCAAGGTAAGTCTTCGGTCGTCACCGGCCTCCGAGGAAGAAACACCAGACAGAACGCCCGAGGAGTTAATGGGGTGTTTATTCGTCAACAGCTACATACCGGAAGCGCGCCGTCTTCCGTATTCAGGGGAATTTATAACAATCATCAACCAATCATATTTAGGAATCATAAACATGACCTTATATAGTAACTTAT